>JAYESA010000002.1:165226492-165826492 GCA_036927795.1 Iris macrosiphon
CTAATATCCTCCTAGACCTTGTCACGGGAACACGCAACAAGGTTGCAATACATATTGGGATGCGAGCTGCGTATTTGATTAGCTACCAGTACGTGTGACGTGCATCACGGCTTAGCTTAAAATCAGGAGAACTCAGGAATAATTACGACTTGGCATTAGTTACATTGGACGGGAAAGATAACTAGTAGACGTATGAGACACCCCCTCCATGAGTCTTTTATCCTTCGTACCATGCTCCTCGGAGATGGTCGATTGCAGAGCTACCCGTGTGTCCGGGGGCATATGACACATATACTAGCTAGTCAACACGATTGGTGAATTAAGTCAGCATATGTCAAGCCTACACTTTCCCATGCGTACTACAAGGTCTTTACTTGCATTCACTTAGATGGTTAGCACCCTGTATTTTATTTATTTATTCAGTATTTACATACCAGGCATGTTATTTTCCTGTATCTTGTTATGTCCCACTGAGGACATGGTTCCCTTCCAGATTTAGACGAGGCCTACTACCCCACGGTGTATGGTCCAGGACAGGAGACTAGGCATGCCACAGAGGAAGAACTAGAGGAGACACCATCAGAATCTACCTGATCCTAGAAGCTTGTTCACTCGGAGATGGAGCTGTTTTCTTTGATAGACGATACTTTAGTCTATCTTATTTTCTGCACTATTATTATCTTTTGTAGTTGGTTTGTTCCCACAAGATGTGTACTATGACATTTTCAGACTCAGTATTATATATATTTAGCACTATTTCCTGATATTTCTGTGGATGAGATAGATATACCTGTATTAGACTTGTAGTATTTTTAGGACAGCGTAGCACGTTCCTTTGGGTCTATTAAATTGGATTAAAACCCTTAGTGACGTGTCAGCTGGCCAATGCCACGTGGCCTAGTTCCTTACATTTTGGGACTGGGGCGTGACATGACCTTTTGGGGGGGAGATTGTTGGTTTTGCTTTTCTTGCAAAAGCTCAAGTTCCTCTTCCTTTCTTTAGTCCCACATCGGATGGGCCAAAGCTTTCTTGTGTACATATATTAGTTTCTCTTCTTTGCTCTCTTAAGTTGTTGTGTGGGGAACCCCTTGGGCCACACGCGCGCGCCGCCGCCGCCGTCCGGCCCGGCTCGGCTCGGTTCGGTTCGACGCGCGTAAAGGGTGCGGGTACGCGCCCACATCTGCGGGCGCCGAATGCCGATTCGATTTTCTCTTCGGGTTCGGGCTGGGACCCTAAAATTCTTTTTGCTCCTCTTCTTTTTCATTTAATTTTCTGAACGTTAGAAAATTAATTTCTGAACGTTACAATTGTTTCTGAACCGTTATTGTGTCCAGGTTCATTATTTATTTCTCCTGTGTAACGGCTGAATTAATAGTAAATTAATTCAGACCGTTACACATCAGTATTATATATTCGTTTGTGTTTCTTTGTAAACGATCAGAATTTTTCTTACTCCAAACTCTGTCAACACTCTGTTCACTCTTCATCGTCTCCAAGCTCTGGGCAGAGCTAAGTTCTGGTCATTCTCTCCAAGTCGTGTGCGGCAACGAGATACCGGTAGTGCGGGGGGTTTTACCACTAGGAGCTTCGGGAACGTCTGCACACAGATCCCGAATCAACTCTTAGGGCAGTGCTTCGTGCACGACTTCCCCAGAGGCCGGTAACATCAATTTAAATTTATTTTTGTATTCTGAAATTTATCAATAAGAAAACGATAATATTTCTAACACGATTTTCGGTCCAAAACCGAATAACTCTCACCCCTATATTTATCTATACTCGTCTATAATGCTCATCATGAATAATATCATTAGTAATGAATAACTTTCTATCTTGATTTAATAATTAATCGAAACTATCGTTTCTTGTAGTATTAAAATGTAGGATTATTTTGTATAAGGGTAGCAGGTTTACAATCTAATTAGACTTTGGGTACTTGTTTTGTCTGTTGAAGGATTTGGGTACTCAAAATATTTTGGTGACGAACATTCGTTATTAAAAAAATTATTTCATTATTGAAAGTCTAATTTCGTCACTAAAATTTGTCACCAATTTTTTTTTTAGAACAGACAAATTTAGTACCTAAAATCTCATTAGATCATAAACTTGATATCCTTATACAAAATAATTATAAAATATAAAAGTTGTATGAACTAGAAGATAAGGTTCCATTTCATGGATGCAGATTTAGGAGTCGGCATGACTTGGGTTTGAAGAAACCTATTCAAAACTATAGGATGTCTCTTCAGAATTACCGAGAATTGGTTTCTAAACACCAAAGTATAGCGGCTTAAAACCAACCTTGTGACTGTACGCAGTTACGTGGTTTATCAGAGAAGCAATGGTGTTTTTCATACATTTCAGGCAGATTGAACTCATAGGAATAGGTCCAGGTATCGAGTCCAAACATCGACTAAGGAGTGGAAGGAGATTTCGGATTAAAAGAAGAAGAAGAAGAAGAAGAATGAACTCGGACTTGTATGATACATGCTGACCTTCTCACCTAGTCTCTCAACTCTCGTTTACTATACGGACGGAACTAAAATTTTATTTTATACCGAACTAAATTTAAAATATTTTAAACTTTTTTTTAGCAAATAAATTATTTTCTTAATAATAAGTTAAACCAAATATTCAAAGCATAATTACTTTATAAGCTGGTGATGTCCGATGAATTCCTTTATAAGCTAGAAAATTGAAGGCGCTGACTTAGATCTAAGTTCTGGTAGAAAAAATCTTCTATATGTAAACCTCAAGAGTACTAGATTATAAACCATCAGACTCCAAGCGAGTGGGCCACCAAACAATGGTTCGTAATGGTTTTTTTCTATAAACACTACAAAATTGTTTAAGAGACAGTCTATTACTTCACAGTTCAAAATTTATTCAGGACGGTCCAATTCCTCTCTTTTCAAACCCAAATTCTAATCCTAATGTCATTGTCGGAGGCGGCGGCGACGGGAGGAGGAGGAGGAGGAGGAGGAGGAGAATGGAGGAGGAAGGAGGAGACGACAGCATCAACAGTAACCGCCGTCGCCGAAAGCCGGTAGCCGCAGTCCGCCTCCCGGAGGCCGCGACTCACCCCTCCGTCCCAACCCCACCCCCCTCCTCCCAGGGACGGAGACAGGATTTCGTAATAGGGTAGGCTAGCTAATAGTTACTTAAGGTTCTAAAAATTTATGTCAAAAATTCGACAAAGTTTTCTTTGTAAATTCGATGATTCAAAATCTATCATAGACAATAAACTTAAGAAAGGGTGCTCCACTTAGAAATAACTTGCTAGTTTGATTGATAATCTTTTATTGGACCATCTCATAACCACACATGTTAATTTTCTTGAATCAGTTAGGGGTGCATCAAGTGTCATAGACACGTAGAAAAACTTTTAATAACAAAAGTGCTGGTTAGCGCATTTTTTACTTTCTAAATCTGTATTAGCTCTAAAGAAATTTGAGATTTATTATGACTTATAGAGACTTGATATGCAACAAAGAAATCTTTAATTAGCAGGCATAATTAAAACAAAAAATTTGAAAACCAGACCATACAATTAGTGTAGATCTAAATTCTTAGACATATTACAATATCAAACAACACAAATATCTTTACAATAAGAAATTTTCAAACACAAACTAGATGTTGTCATATAAGGAAATATCTGTTAAAAGAACCCCAACAGAGATGACCAATATGATGCTTAAAAGTTTGACACATGTAGTCTCCAATCTATTAAAACGAACAAATATTTGTAAGATGCTGGAAAGCATAAGCGGGTAAAAAACATACATTAGAAAGAAGATATTGCATATAAGAATACTATCTGATTATGGGAATGAAATGGACCTTTGCAACATACTTTGACATATAACTATCATAATATATTATAAAGTCATCCAGGATGGAATTCTAACTACTAATGGGAACTACTAACAGCAATACACAAGAAAAAATGAATTAAGATCAAAACAATTAAACAAAAAAAATTAGGGTTATGATTTTAAAAAAAATTGGGGGTTAGTTAGGGTTTTACCAAAGGTCCAAAGGAGATGAAGAAGCTGAAGTCTGAAGAGCCAAGAGGGAGACTGGGAGAGGCTAGAGCCGAGATCAAGAGCAGGAGGAGCTGCGTCGCTGCAGCCTGTCGGTCGGGCTGGAAAGGGTAAGCACCAGCTGGCCCGCTGCTGCCCTACAGCCGAGATTCTGGAAGTCGGGACGACGGGACTCGATCACTCGGGGTCGGGATGTTGCCGTGTTGGAGAACGCCGAAGAGAGAAGAGGGAGTCTGGAAAGAGAGGAAGAGAGATGGAGTCTTGGATTGGAGAGGTCGGGTCCTAGTTGCTCACTTCAAAATTTTGTTTTGAACATACAGTTGCTATTTGCTAACTTGAACATCCGGTCGGGTTTCTTTCTACAGTTGCACTGGGATAACTTCATTGGACTGGACTCACCACTTTACATAAAAAAAAATTAATTATTAGCTTTCTTTTTTTCTTGCACTGGGCTACAGCCCAGTGCACCCTTAGTGTCCCTCCGCCCCTGCCTCCTCCCCCGCGCGCTACGCCTCGCCACGTGCGACTCACCTTGGCCTGCCCTGCTGCCGTCCGCTCTCGCATCCCGCCGCTCGCCCTCTTGCCGCCGCCGCCGTCGTTGCTGCTTCTTCTCCTTCTTCTTTTAGATCTGTCACAATATTAACAGTCCTATATATTTAGGACTGTCAACAATGTTGACAGTTCTTCCAACTGTCAACATTGTGACAGTTTCGAATTTTTTTTTGGACTAGCCTAGAACAACTTTTTTCGATGATAAACTTTGTAAATAAAAAAATGAACTAGTCTAAGAAAAAATAAATATAATACCTATAAAAAAACCCTTCAGAATATGTAGATATTCGCATGCATACACAATGTAACTACTTCGTAGATATCAAATGATTTTATTTGGTCAAATATATTGATGAGCTGACATGAGAGTTATACATATACCAAAAGCAAATGTTTAACATATTGTTAAGTTAAATACAGCCAATTGATGGGAGTGAGATTGTGATTGCACATCCATTACTCGCTCTCAAATACACAGATTTGGGGAAAGGAAGAAAATGGGTTCATTGGGGAATAGGCTCAGTCTATTTATAACACTGGAACACACGTAAAAAAAGTAACTTGTTATCTATTATTAATATTTTAAGAGTTATTTTTGTTTCTGTTTCATTACTGATGACTAACTCTATTTTTTCTCAATATTAATTTTATGGGTTTTGTTAGAACATCATTAATAAGGTCCATACCATATTTTAGATTTTAGATTCAAAATATAGGAGTTTATTTTGTAGAATAGTAAGTTTCATTCTTAGTTTTATTTTCTAGATTTTCGGTCTCATTCAACCCATGGGTGTTAAGGGTTAGGTCTTCCAATTTCTAGATTATAGATGGTAGGAACTCATTTTTGTAGAATAGTAAGTCCCAATTTGGAATCCAACATTTTAGATTCTATATTTTACATTTTTTTTCCACATCAATTTTTGACCACACAATCATTGAGACCGGAGCTTATTTTATCATTTCCTACTATTCTCATACAAATCCAACCCATTCTACATTTACCTTTTGTTTTAAAATTTTGGTGCCAAAATTGCATTGGAGAGTCCCAACTATTAATGATGCTCTTACCATGTGTCATAAGGGCATATGTTAAGGATAATTAATAGATAGTTTTTTGTTTAAAAATTATTATCTACACCCAATAAACAATAAATTATTCAAGAGATCACTTAAAAATTATTTTATTGGATCTTGTTGACACTTTCCAAAGCAAAAATTACCACTCTTTTTAATGTTTATTGAGTGTAGATGACCATTTTCAAAGAAAAAAATCTATTAATTATCTTTAACATGTGTCCTTAGGACACATGTTAACAAAATTCTAATTTGCCGAACTTGAGTGACCCTTGTGGTTACTGAGGAGAGGCATAAGATCCTGCTGGATGGCGAAAGATCAATAGATCGAGCCACGGGGGTATTTCATTTATTTGGTAAAAGTTGGAAGGCAGTGGGCCCAAATGACATGCAACGCAAATAAAATGGACAAATTCTAATTTTATTACTACTATCCCTCAATTTCTCAAGAGTTGGACATTATTAGCCCTTTTTTTTATACCTCAAAAAATAAAATGGACAAATTCCGTCTAGCGCGACAGGTTAAGGTCGAAATTAAGGTCAGTATAATTCTTGAAAAAAATGATAAAATAGAAGGTAGTAGTAATTGAATTAATAATACAAAAATATAATTAGACATTAGTAATTGGGAAAAATAAATACAAATAACTCATATTTTAACGATGGAGAGAGAAAAAAATGACTAATTGTCTATTTATAACACTGTCAAAAGTGATGGAGGACAAGCAAACGAGTACATGGCACAACACCAAAGATATTACCCTAGTGGTAATGTGGCGGGTCGCTTTGTAGTAGACCAAGGTTCGAATCCCCCATCCGTCGGCTGTGTGGCTCTTACAATCATTCAAAACCGAACCCTCATAACCGTTCATAACCGGTATTCTCATAACCGCTACTCCCACAATTGCCAAGCAAACCCTTAAAGTTTCTGCCGTAATCGAAAGTTAAATTGATCTTATTACGATTAGTAAATTATTTTATAAATACACAATTTTATCGTTAAAAAAATAAAAAATATATTCTTGTCCCATTTTTAATCATCTTCACACTGATGTATTATATGATAACGTGTGAGGGTCGTGAGACACCAATTTTTACTCGTTAATATCGAATTACCGAAACAAAATCCG
The DNA here is from genome assembly GCA_036927795.1 of Iris macrosiphon. Lineage (NCBI taxonomy): Eukaryota > Viridiplantae > Streptophyta > Magnoliopsida > Asparagales > Iridaceae > Iris > Iris macrosiphon. Next base: position 165,233,295 of record JAYESA010000002.1, read on the forward strand.
AAAATAAAATTATCCAAAGTAAAATTTGGAGATCGAAACATCGATTTTTTGCGATTCTGAATTTTTTCAAAGTCCGTCAAACGGTGAAATAGTTTACCCCATAGTACTTTTCGTTACGGTCATTTTGGCACAAGCTGTGCCTCGTTTTGATCTTCCAGTCAAAAGTTATGATACTTTAAACTTTTAAATTTTATACTTTTGCCTGTAACATGTACATTTTGCTTCGGATGAAAATTCTTTCTACACGAATTGTGTTACTCTCGTCGAAAACATACAAATCGACCTATTGTTTGACGTAATTTTCGAACAAATAGTTATAGCCGTTCGAAGTCTGCTCGACGGTAGACGTAATTTTCTTACGGTAGAAAAGATATAAATTTTTGTATGTTCAATAATAACATATTTTATTTTTGATGTTAAATTTCGTTGTTTTCTAATTTATTTAAAAAAAATTATTGTTACAATTTTTTTTTAAAAGACCTAAACCTAAATAAAACTAAACTAAACCACTATTTTTTAAATTTTTTTTTTTTTAATTTAATAGAAAACCAAGACTCACCCAAACATTAAAACCGAACCAACCCTCACCCACCCACCTGTGGATCAAAATATTGAATTTTTGTCAAGTGGGTTGACAAATATTTGACATTCTCGATTTTCGTCATCCGAAATGAGCAACAGTTCAAAATTTTCAAAAATAATATCATTCTAGTTAATTTATTTAAAAATATTTCCTCTACAGTAATTTTCTGAATATTCAGTGACCAGCTCTAGTGTGTACTATTTTGTCTTCTTAATTGGGACCAATAAGTTGTTGTTCTTTAGTTCAACGACCAGTATAATTATGTATGGTATCGGTCACCGCCAACGAAAATATCGGCCACGTACGTATAGTGCTGTTTCAGGCATGACAGTGTGTCCTATAGTTGATTTGAAAATTTTAATTAGAACACCATTAAGTTTAGGCTTCACTAACCATGCATGCATGCATAGCTAACAACAGGTCTTAGCTAGAATTTTAGTTGCCCCAACATTTTATGTATTTATGACCTACCGATGATGACATGCAATCTATGTTTTTTTTGTTTTTTTTCCCCTTTTCTGTAGAGAAAACAGCCTTAGCTGAGTTGCCTCAAAATTCCATTCAGCATAATTTACTTAAACTGCCATAACTTTTGTTGTCTTTGAAAATTTCTGGTATAATGTTTTCAAAATTTTGCAATACATAGTGTATTCGCCTAAGCTTTTTGGAAAATTATGTGCACATCCGTCATCATCCAATCCTGATTCTTCCAGTCTAATAGAAGGGTTAGGTATGAGAACAATTCCATTTTTACTTAATTATGTCTATCAGTGACGTAGTCAGAATTTTCATCCAGCTAGAAAACACAATGTTTACTATTAAAAAAAATTAATTTTGTATGGACATGTATCTTTCTTTTGAATTTTTAGTGGTTGAAACATTCAGTTTTTTTTTTTCCACAAGAGATCATGATATCATTTTATGAGATCGCGAGTCTATTTATTAGTTTCTATTTGTGGTGTACAATTTTATAAAATATGTATAGTGGTTATGATCAATTCGATAGAAAATAAGAAATAATATGTATTTTTTGTTGAGAATTTCTTGGAATAAATAGTCAAAACAACCTTACCTGGGTTGCCATAAAATCCCGTTCAACATATTTACGCCCTAACTTTTGTAGTCTTTGAAAAGTGAAAACTTCTAGTATAATGTTCTCAAAATTTTGCAATACATAGTGTATTCACCTAGGCATTTGGAAAATTTTGTGCACATGTTTTTGGCCTTCCTCATCATTCAATTCTGATTCTTCCAGTCTAACAGGTAGGTTAGGTATGAGGCCAATTCCAATTTTTTGTTTTATGACATAGTCAGGATTTTCATCTAGGAAGTGCAATGTTTACTATTAAAAAAAAATTTGCACGTCGTACACGTCTTTCAATACAGTCGTTTCGTGCCGGAATCGTCCGGGTAAACGTGTTGATATCCAATATCCTTCTCCGATTGAAACTATCGATAGACAGTGATGTACGAAACTATGTACATCAGTGCGTAGCAATAGCATTATTATTATTATACTTTGTACGAGATATATTGTGAAAGGAGGACAATAATATCAAAAAAAATTATGATTTATAAATAGTAATTGTAACAATATCGAGTTCGAATGGATTGATTACAATTGTATTATACTTTAACAATAACAATATAGTCTTATCTTCAAAATCCTAGAGGAAGCAGCCGCAGTCGTTTGGGACCAGCTAGCTACGTCCCTGATGCCCACACGCGTAAAAATAGAACGTGCGGCGCGTGATTCAAAATGTATTCCTGATACTACAGACCCCAATAAGGCAGATGGGCTTTATGAGTAATTAGAGTTTACGTTAGTATGATCCTATGTTCTACAGGACATACGAATTAAAGGATTTTGGATACTTGATACTTCCCTTGTAGTTATTCAGAACTCAATGATTTGATATTAGCTTCCAACTGGAATCCATGCCCTGGTGGAAAGAAATTGGTCCAAAAACAATTCTAGCTGCAATGGACTCTGATGAAACTTAGAACAACAATGACTAAGTTGAAAGTTCTTAAAAATGCATCATGATATTTCGGAACTGAGGTTGAAAAAGGAGATACATTTCTGAATTCTTAGGTAATATTTTGAAATATCCGTATCCGTATCCTTATTCATTATCGATACATGACAATGACAAGAAAACAAATACAACTCATGGTAACACTTCTGATATGGATTTGATCTTGGTCTAGATGCTTGGCTTGTACTTATTGATAGGGGATCAAGATTAGGAATAGGAGTCATTCGACTCTGTACCGATCAGTTCAGGCATGCAACAGCTGGTCCTAGCCAAGTAAAATTTTTTTTTCCGAAAAAAGTAAATTTTGTTCAAGTTCCTCCGAAGACTACAACTCAGTCCGAAAATTTAAAACCGTCGGAAGGTTCTATTCCAGTCCGAATGCTACATTCCGGTCCGAAGGCACCATCCCAGTCCGAAAGCTATATCCTGGTCCGAAAGTACTACGTCCGAAGGCTCCATCCGGTCCGAAGGCCTCACGCAGTCAAAGTCGTACCGTACCGCGTCGCACCAGCTCAGCACCTGCACCCGCATCGCATTCGTACAACACCGAAGTCGTACCGTACCGCTCCAGCCTCCTACGGATCGCATCTGCACTGTACCCACCTCCACCATACTTAATTTCTTCTGAAAAAAATTAAATAGCGCCTCCGTTGCTCGAACTAGCAACCTTTCGAAACGGATGCCTTCGTCTTAACCGTTAGAGTATGACCTCATGACACAATGTGAAGATAGCTACCGGTGTGTACACACTTTCAAGATGCCCCCAACACCATCATAACAACAAGAAGCGACACCAGAGAGGATGAGCTTTGTCCATTTGCATACAGAATGGTTCAGTGGTGGCTCCCTGAGAAAGACAACCCCAATGAGAAGAGGAGAAAGGAAACAGTGTTGGTGTAGTGGTACAATGTATATATTGCTTCCCAACTTTCTCTCTTTAAGGGGACCTCCACCCCCACAGGTGGTGTCCTTTGTTCAATGTTTTTAGACTAAGTGGAGGAGGTTCATAATAATAGTACTGTTCTTCACTTGTTCCGGCCATGTTAGGGGTCAATTTGGACAATGTCGGCGTCTGTAATTGTCGCCATCCTAAGTCTTCTTCCATCGGAACAAGGTCGAACCATATATAGCCGGTTAATTCTGTGTTAGTGTAGTAAGGGTGTTGAAGTTTTTGTTTGGCCACTATGAAGTTTAGTTCTGTTGGTGTTGTTTTTTTTTACTAAGAAAAATAGTTTCGTATTAGCTACACTATCAAGTGTGTATCTTAATATAATACTTTGTATAAGTTGGGATGTGCACATAGAGTATGGTGGAACACATGGATATCATGTATGGATGTTTTATTAGGAGAAAAAAAAAATTAACTCCTCAATAAATTTTTTAAGCTTGTTGTCATTCTTTTAAATATTATTCCATAGGAACTAAATCCCAAAGAAGCTTAGCGACTCGGACTCAAGGGCACAAAGTGGCGCTTTTATTGGCGCACTTAGCACGGCGCTCATGTGCTCGTTTTATGCTTGGGTTGCATGAACGGGTGCTGAGCGGACTATACATTGGACTGCGATTGTGGGATATCAATTTTGTATATTGGTTTTTTAGTCCCACATCGGAAAGAAGAGGATGATTGGCTTCCATCATTCCCTATATAAATAGCCCTCTACCCTCCTTTTGTGATGTACCAAAAATTGAAAAAGAAGAGTCCAAAAGGAGTCCGTTCGAGTCACACAAAGAGGTAAATACGAGCGTTCCAGAAGTTCTCTTGAGAACTTGCTGGCTCCTGGAAGCAGATCGTCGATAGAGGAAGAATCTTGCTTTGAGCAACGTTGGTCTTCACCACCCAGCAAGAATAATTTTTATTCTATATTTCTCTCATCTTCTTCTAGTTGTAAACGTTTTGTCCCAATTGCAACTGCGTTTGCAAGGAAGAACGTATTTTTGGTCCTTGAATTCTGTGATTCAGAAGGAGTTGTAATTAACTACTATAATATATAATTATATAGTTCTTCGTTGGATCGAGCTATATCAAAGAGAAAACTTTTGTGTGAACTGCTGATCTCGATTTCAACTTCTTGTTACCATCTTTGTTTAAGCCTCAGGACTAACAATCTTAAAGTAAGATCCGAGTAAGATGGAGAAAAATCGAGCAAGTCTTCTCGACACAAGTTTTTACAAACTTGAGAAGATTGACGGGCTATACTTCAATCATTTGGATGAGTAAGGAGTCCTCTGTCAAACGTTGGACGTGGGTAGAGAGATCCAGGATCTACCATTCCTGCGGATGGAAGTGAATTTGATCTGGCGTCGCTGTAGATGCACATTCCAAGAGAAAAAGTCGACATATGATGCAAGTTGTGTCACGTCCCGATCCTGATCCCGCAGGGGACCGTTCGTCCTCGCTTGGGTCCTTGCGGGACCGATCGTCCTCGTGTGGGCGTGATACCGTACAAGTCTAAGCTGCGCTTGCACAAGATCAAAGCTTGAACAAGGGCAAGTAAGCTATTCAATACGGGAGCAGCGGCAGAATATTGCAGAAAAGTAAAGAACACAATGGCATAAGAAACAAGCTCTTTATTGATAATCAAGAAGTGATACAAGCGGCACTTGGCCAAGATTACAATTCGCTCAAGCTCTCTTTCTCTCGATTACACTGACACCGTTCCATACATTACATCCCTTTATACAAAAGCAGCTCAAAGCAAAACTTTATACGGCTCAAGGCATCTATCACGTCCCGATTCCGTGGAATCGATAGTCGTGCCCCGGGCATGACGTAGTGGCGCACCGCACAAGGCTAAGGACACTTTGCATAACGAGCACATATTCAGAGTACACAGAAAAATTAAAACACAGATTTAAAACATGAAAAAGTTCTCTTTATTGATATATGAACATCTATTACAAACTCTTGAACGAGTCAGCTAATTGCCGCACGGGCTTACAAAATATTGACACAAAATGAGATAGCAGTCCTGTACATTACATCCTTTACTAAAATTCAAAATGTAAAGACCTCCTGGCGGGGTGATGGCCTTCTCTCTGAGCTGCATTGTGTCTGGGTTGTTAGCTCTTTTCTTCAAAATGCTTCAAAGACGACACGCTCAGGACGTGCCCACAGCTGGACTGGATCGGGGATTGACTTATGCTCCTCGCTCGGCTCTCCTTAGTGCGGGAAACCTGTTTCAACGAGGGTCAGTACATCGAAACGTACTGGTGAAGGCAAGCTAACCCAACTATACCAATCAACACGTTGTTTATATAAAGCATGCATATTATTTGTGGTCTTTCTATCTTGCCTTAGTTCATTTTACAAGCAGCAATATATATATATATATAAACTACTGAAATGAACTTGCCACCGTTCGGTGACTTTTACCTGCCCGTCTGAACCACCTGCACAATACTTACCATGTCCTTCCCTGCCACGAAGACACAAGTTAGTTTACACAGGTTTAAATATACGAGGGGATCACTTGTGTATGCCATAATGGATGATGTAGTCTTTGGCGGAATGGCATGCAACGAAAGTACAAGAGGCGTTGCAAGACATTCCGTAAAGTGCAAGAGACTAAACAATAGGTTCCGCCTGGACCGGATCGGTGCCAGTGCCCCAGCGATCGTCCGCAAGAACCGTGACCTTGTGCACAAGTTTTTCGTGATCTAACGGTATCTAGGATAAGTTATCATTTATACAGTTGAGGCAACAAGAGTACAAGACAAGCAACATTGCATGATTCATTTTGCATAGTCTTCTTGAACAGTTTGATGCATGGCATGATGAGTTCTATACATAGCACATTTTAAAAAAGAAGTATACATTCTAACTTGTATTTGTGCATTATGATGAACATTTCCAAACGAACAAGCATGCAGTATAAGTAATCGTTCCCAAGTTGAATGGCAAGCAATATAATCCAAGTCTATTCCCTTTTTATCTTGACATCTTTTAGTTATTACTTGGTATCGTTTGATCGGGGCAAACAAGAATGCAAGATTTTTAGGTGTGAAGACTGGAAGAAGGGCCAACTGAATCGAATATAAGCCACTCACTTAGTTGGTTGAAGGGAAAAGGAAAGAGGTGCTTCAGGACTCCGCTCGTGCGTCGTCCACTGTCCGTTCACCTGCATTACCACGAACAGCTGATCAATACCTCTTCCACTCTTCCCAATATCGAAATTGAAGTACAGTTCAACGAACGAAAATAATATAATCCATTGAAACCGTTCAAGAAAACGCAAGCAAATCCGAAAACCAACTCAAGGCACGAAAGCAACAAGCGACATCAAAAACTAGGCAACAAAAGATGCAGCGGAGAGGTCCCTCCTGACTCTGCCGCTAAGTCGATCCCGGGGGCACGGTCCACTGAATATGGGAATCAATTTCGAAGAAGCAAATCCATAACGAGGATAAGATCTTGTTTCAATCTATCCCGATCGAACGATACCGTCTTGTATTTCTTAGCCGTGCTCCCCAAATAGGGAGAACGGGGACCACAGCATCGACTCTAGATTTTCGGGTCCTGGAAATGAGGCACGGTTATCGCATCCTCGGACGATCCAGCACATGAGAACAAGCAAACTGTTGGTGGGTCAGCACTTTGGAGAAAGTATTGGTGAGTATAAAATCAACGAACAAAAGCAACACTCCCTGAAACCAACACTAAGTAAGCATGTGGCAAAATATTACTTTACTAGTGATCTTGCTACTTTTACCTAGGTTCATTTCATGCAGCAGAAAATTAGAGTCATTTTACATCTTTTCGAAAATATGTCTTTGAAATTAGTTTGCATATTTAATACCTACAAACAAGCAAACTGTTCTATCGTGCAGTGCACAGCATGTATCGTGAGCCATATTCAATCTCTTGGGAATAAAAGTTCTCTCTAGTGAACTGTTTATCTCGAATCAAGACAAGTTCATCAAGTGGACTATTCAATTCAATAGTTGGCACAACAGCATATTCAAGTAAAACAGATACATCTTATTTAGCTTTTATGACAAGGAACATAAGGAAATACAAGTGATCACTTATTCAATGATCCTTACCCATGGCTGAACGATTATCCCTGTAACTGATATACAAGTTAGCAATAATTTGCATATATAAATCATGTTCTATTTTCTGTCAGTCTCTGCATCAAACAGTTAGTTATGCAAGAAGGCTAGCCTAGCATGCACCCTAACTATATGATGTCCCATGAAAACCATGATTAGCAGTTGGGATGTACAAATCTATCTCAGTAATGACAGATCGGCTAATAGCTGCTGAGACGTATGGTTGCTATACACTAAAATACGTTCAAAATAGCAGCCGGGACACATGGTCCTGCACTACACTTAAAGCCATACCCTCCCGTAAATAAGGACTTTTAGCCTCACGGGTGTTCCAGATCTCTCCCAGGCCGAACGATCCCCAGTGCCTCAGGAACCGCTCGAGTGATAAACCTTGTGCACAAGTTGTCAGACCGATGCATGGATGCACTTCTATCAGATAAATACCATATGATGCACATGATCAAGAACAAGCAAGCATATCAATTAAGCAATAGAGCCAGAGCTCTCAATTCTCTTGCCTAATAGCCACACCCTCCCGTGAATAAGGACTTCTAGACTTAGGGTGGACTATTAGTCTAGATGCACCCGTTCAAGCTATTCATACAATTCTATCTTCTTTACAGCGTGATCAATGAAACATGTTCAAGAAATCTAGTTTTTTTAACAAGTAACATGCAAGAATAATTCTATAAATCTAGCATGCAATTCTATCTCTTTTAGTATGATAGGGAACAGACAAGCAATCTATTATTTAAGCATGCATAGTAGTCATTTTTCTATCTCTTTTAGACAAACATGTAGTTCTACTCTAGTTTAGCATGCGATACAAGAACAAGTTCAAGTAATCTTTTACTTTCATATTAGCATAGCAATGGTTCGTTCGATAGTGGTGCCCGTGTAACTTAGCATGCAATATTTTTATCTTTTTTTAGTATGCAACATTTCTATCTTTTTTTAGTATGGAAATGGTTCATTTCAATGACAAGCAATACGAGTTGTCTTATTAAGCATGCAGAGTCAGGTTCTATCATTCTTCTTATGAAACTATCTTCTTAGAACAAGCAGTAGAAAGATCAGATTCATTATTAAGGCATGCAAGAATCAGAGAATGAAGTTTTGCCCACTCACTTAGATCAATCATCTTGTGTTTCGATCGGAGAATACTTCGAGAATGCTTCCGCTTGAGCCAGCAAAGCGATATCTTCTGTACATAGTTCCTACGCGGATCTGGACGCTACAAATTGACGCATAGAGATGTTTGAAGTTAGTAGCTGCATGGAAAAGTCTACTGCGGTTGCTGAAGAGAGACTGAAACTATGCATCTACTTATGGAAACAATTAGAACATGGAAGAACTCGACACACACGCAGTCCCGGCGTAGGACATTTACTGCGCATGACAGGCTCGGTGCAGTGTAGTCACTGCTCATGGCGTTCTTTCGGTACATGGCAGGACTTGGCGCATGGAAGCGTCTATGTGGCTAGCTCTAAGCAAGGTTTATGTGCGACCAAGTTATGCGCATAAGACTATGAGCACCTTGGCGCATGTCTCTTCAAGCATGAAGGACCATGAAATGAGATTTGCAGATCCAATTTTAAACCAAAATAACAAGGTAAAAGCTTAACTTGGTTACTTTGATTATTTAACTTGGTTGCTATGATTGCACATGTTAAGTCATCTGCTGTGGTTGCTGACTGGTGAATGGACACTAGCGCATTTTTAATGAGATGAGTGTTCCGAATTCTTCTCAATCAAATGGAGTAGCTGAACAGAAAAACAAAATATTGACAGAGATGATGATGTCAATATTGTTAACTGTGGATCTTCCAAACTGCTTCTGGGAAGAAGCTGTGTTGACGTCTACGTTCATCCTGAACAGAGTGCCGTACGCAACATCTAATGTCACTCCTCATGAACTCTGGTTCAAAGTCAGACCCATCTTGAATATCATTCGAGTGTGGGGGTGTCTGACGTATGTGAAACTTTAAGACTTGAAGATTCAGAAGCTAGGAACGTGGACTACGGATACAATCTTCCTAGGATATGCTGAGAAGCGTAATGCTTGGAGGTTCCTTGATATTGAGTCAAATTATATCATCAAAATCTTGTGATGCAGAATTCTTTGAAGATAAATTTGTAAGGCACAATAACATTATTTTTGCGAATATTTCGGAGAATAGTGTGAGTGCACATGAGGCTAACGTTTCCAATGAAGATGTAGTCCAAAAAGAAGTTGTCATTACAGAGACAACGTTTGAACCTGATCTTGCAACCGGTGTCTAAGCGAGTGAGGAGACAGAAGGGCTTCGGAGATGACTTTGTCACCTATCATGTGGAAGCAGACCCTCTTACCTATGATGAGGCGATAAAGACCAGAGATGCTGTCTTCTGGAGGAAGGCTATAAATAATGAGTATGACTCAATAACCTCAAACAACCCTTGGGGGTTGGTCGATCTGCCTGAAGGAGCTAAACCAATCGGATCTTCAAGAAGAAGATGAAGGCCGATGAAACTGTTGACAAGTTCAAGGCAAGGCTGGTGGCCAAAAGATTTTCTCAGAAGTAGGGTATCGACTACTTCAACACATATGATCCAATAGCGCGAATGACAACCATCAGGATGTTAATTGCTCTGAGTGCAATTCAAAAGCTAGTTATATATCAGATGGATGTTAAAACAACATTCCTAAATGGATAATTTACCAAAGAGATTTACATGCAACAACCAGAAGGATTCATCGTCAAGGGCCTTGAAGTCAAAGTCTGCAAGTTGGTACAATCGTTATACGGTCTAAAGCAAGCTCCCAAAATATGACATGAGAAGTTTGATAAAGGTCATAAGATCAAACGGCTACATGGTCAACAAGACGAACAAGTATTGTAAAACAAAGTTCGCTGATGGGATATGAGTCATCGTTTGTCTCTACGTAGATGACATGCTGATCCTGGGCACGGATCGAGCATGTGTTACTGAGATAAAGAAGTTCCTCTCATCCAAGTTCAGTGTGAAGGCCTTGGAGGGAGCTGATGTGATCCTGAGGATCAAGGTCATCCGGACGGGCACTAGAGGGGCACTGTCACAGTCTCATTATATTGAGAAGATGCTCACACGCTATGGATATCAGAATCTTTCAGGGATCGATACTCCGTACATGTGTGACAAGAAGCTGAAGCCAAATCCTAGGGAAAATATCAGGCAGCTGGAGTATTCAAGCTTCATTGGAAGTTTAATGTATGCAACAACTGCCGCAACGCCTGATATATCTTTCGTTGTCGTGATGCTGAGTCGATTCACGAGAAATTCAGGTGTTGAGCACTGGAAAGTTGTGAGAAGAGAAATAAGATATCTCAGGAGGACTCAAAAGTATGCATTGCACTACCACGGTAATCCGACTGTAATGAAAGGCTTCAGTACTGCAAACTAGTGTTCAGAAGAAGAGAGCTAAAGGTCCACATGAGGATATATCTTCTCAAATGGTGGAGCTGCTATATCGTAGAAGACGAAGAAGCTGACAATGCTCTCTTATCCTCAAGGAAATCTGAGTTCTATGCACTGGCGGCTGCAGCAGAGGAAGCATGATGGCTTTAGGAGCTCATTTATGATCTTCCAGTGGTTGGTGTGCATATTCGACGATACTGATGCACTGCGACAACCAGATGACTGCAGCGGTGGCATCAATTTTTTCTCTTCAATGGTTAGAAGAGATCTGTGTGACTAAGGCACATGGTGCTGTATGAGCGCATCAATGATGGCGTCATGGTAGCGGTTAATGTTCGGAGCTAGGTGATTCTAGTGGATCCGTTCAAGACACTACATGAGCGCATCAAAGATGGCATCATTACAGTGGTTGATGATCGGAGTCAGGAGGGTTTGAAGGATCCGTTCATATAAGACCTCAAGCGCCAGCTAATCATAAGAACTATAAAGGAGCGTAGTACTCTATGTTACAGTGGCGACACCACATAAGGTACCTTGATAGGGTAAAGCCTCATCTTCAGGCCATGTCATAGCGGCGTAACACCACATATAATCAAGGACACAACATACATGGGCTTGGAGGACTTTTGATATTCTGTCTTTGTAATTCTACCATAAAGTTTTATACTATTAGTTCAAAGAGAAATCTACTAGACATCTAGGTTTTGGTTCAAAGAATGATCATTGACTGAAAAAATATCAGGAACAATGGATAGTCCTTTGAGACATTGAGGGATTACAGACCCAGAACCACCGTTGTCTACTATATGTTCTCTGAGTAGGACACAGTTATGTGGGAGGATGGCTTAGACGCCTTAATGAGTTTTAGGATATTTGGAATTTCCGACGTGCCTTACAGGAAGCATGGTAGCACAACACTACAAAGGAGAGAAGGACTCCATGCTACAGTGGATGGCACCACCATGAGGTTCTTCAATAGGATAATGTCTCCTCTTCGCGAGCCATGTCACAGTGGCGTAGCACCGCATATAGGCAGGTGGCCTAATTTTGTAAAACAAAGAGTGGTAGACAACACTAAAAAGTGGCCGGTGACCTCATGTTACAGTGGTATGACACCACCAAGTGGTACCTAGAGAGGGTAAAGCCTCGGCTACGTGAGCTATGTCATAGCGATGTAACACCGCAAGGAAGCACAATACTTCATGCTGGGTAGTTTGGCACTACAAAGAGGTTGGGATCTCATGCTACAGTAGATGACACCACAATAAGGTGTGACCTCGGCTTTGGGCCATGTCATAGCGGAGTAGCACCACAAGGAAGCGCAAGGCTTCATGCCAATGACTCTTTAAAAGAACTCATCTAGAGTGTATGGAAAGAGATATAGGCCGTCTTTTGAGGGTAAACTTGTAGACAACCAAGATACATACACCGAAACTATGCCTGCATAGGGCCTTTAATGTACAACCGAAAGCACAGCTGATCATGTCATTATGTGAGTGGAAAAAATTGTAACTATGGTGCAGAATTCAAGGCCTAGTCCATTCTTGTATCATACTGTTATTTGAACCATGCAGAAAGATTCAAGTCAAAGCGACATTTATCTTAATGCATAATGGACAGTCACTGTGGGGAACACTCAACCCATATATTGAGATATGTGGGGGATTGATGGTGTTGTTTCCTTTTGACTAAGAAAAATAGCCTCACATTGGCTACACCACCAAGTGTGTATCTCAATATAATATTTTATACGAGTTGAGGTGTGCACATGGGGTATGGTAGGGCACATGGGTGCCATGTTGGGATATTTTATTAGGAGAAAAAATGATTAACTCCTCAATGAAAGATTTAAAGATTTTTGCCATGCTCTTGGATATTATTCCATAGGAGCTAAACCCTAAAGAGGCTTAGCGACTCGGACTCAGGCTCAATGACACAAAGTGGCGCTTTGTTGGTGCACTTTGCACTTTGCATTGCACTTAGCACGCCAGCATCATCGCAAGGTGCTTGTGTGCTTTTGTTGCGCTCGTGTGCTTGTTTTATGCTCGGATTGTATGTGCGTGTTGCATGCGCTTTTTGCATGAACGGGCGCTGAGCTGGTGCTTAATGGGTGCTGAGCGGGTGCTAAGCGAGCACTGAGCAGGATATACATTGGGCTGCGATTGTGGGATATCAATTTTGTATTAATTTTTTAGTCCCACATCGAAAAGAAGTGGATGATGGGCTTCCATCATTCCCTATCTAAATAGCCCTCTAGCCTCCTTTTGAGATGTACCAAAAATTAAAAAAAAAGGAGTCCAAAATGAGTTAGTTTGAGTCACACAAAGAGGTGACTACGAGCGTTCCAGAAGTTCTCTTGAGAACTTGCTGGCTCCTGGGAGCAGATCGTCGATAGATGACGAATCTTGCTTTGAGCAACGGTGGTCTTCACCACCCCAGCAAGAATAATTTTTATTCTATATTTCTCTCATCTTCTTCTAGTTGTAAACGTTTTGTCCTAATTGCAACCGCGTTTGCAAGGAAGAACATATTTTTGGTTATTGAATTCTGTGATTCAGAATGAGTTGTAATTAGCTACTATATTATATAATTATATAGTTCTTCGTTGGATCGATGTATATCAGAGAGAAAACTTTTGTGTGAACTCCTGATATCGTCTTCAACTTCTTGTTCTACCATCTTTGATTAAGCCTCAGGACTAACAAGTTCCACATTGCAAAAAAAAAAAAAAAAAAAAAAAAACTCAAAGTGTGTATCTCATTATATAGCTATGGTTTGTATTGACATATGCGCATGAGGTTTGGTGGTCCATGTGGTTGCCATGGTGGGTGTTTTCCTAGAGAAGCTAGGTTTAAAATTTTGAAAGAAAATATTTATGCTTTTTGTCACTTTATTTTGAATTTTTCTTAGGAGCTAAGTCCCGAAACGACTTGACGGAACTGATGCACGAAGCGTCTGCACATGACGTTTGTGCGAAACTGTTGCACGTGGCTGACGCTTTGCAGAACTAAATACCAGGAAATAAGATAGAGTAATACACATCATTTTGGAGTATAAAAACTCTAGACAGATCCAAAGAAAAACCGCAAAAACGAATCGAACTGCCACTTGGCGGGGCGTGATTGACCGGAGAAAAAAACAATGACCTCAGTACCTGCTAACGTGGATAAAAAATTTCGGCCAATCACAACCCGTCAGTTGGCCTCGGATATATTTTTCTTTTCTTGCTTTTCCTTTTTCGGTCTGTGTAGAGCTGCTGATTAGAGTATCACAAAACAACCACACAAGCTCTTGTGTGACTGGATTCAATGTACAACCTGTTGCTTCCTCTACAACAGTGGCACAGTTGTATTGAACAATACCTCCACTTAACTAATATAGGAAAGAATCCTCAACTATTGTACGTCATCTATCAGTATGTTCCAAGCTCCATAAATAATCGTCAAATGTTGATAAAATGCAGTGTTTAATTTATTCACAAAATATAATGTGGCTAGCTAGTAGCAATATTCTAAGCTTCACCATTCTCAAGTTTGACTCCAAGTTCTAAATAGTGAAGAACAATCCGCAAAAATAGCTTCATAGATATGTAAATGTACTTTGGTATGAGTTTATGTAATTTTTATTTCAAAGCAATTTGTTCAACTGAAAAGGAAAGTTGAAATAAACATAGTACTATTTCCTAAAAGAAAAAAAGAAATAGTTGATCAATAATGAATATTTGTCAGTAATATTATATTAGTTTGCACAATACATGCATTCTACAATGATACATTTTAAAAGAAGGGAGAATATAAAATAAAATCAACTGTTTAAACCAAAGAGAAAATTAATAGTAGAATATTCTACATAAGGTGGAATGTAGAGAAGTTGGATGAATATATTTTTTATGTGTAACTTAATTTTTTATTTGTATGTTCACTAAGTAGTTGCACTTCCATATCATAGTTATACCTACTAAAGTAGTGATCTTTATGTTCACTACTAAATAATAGAAGAAGGTCCTCAACAGAAAATAAAGGATAAAATAAGTCTGCACCGATTTCTTTTATTTGCAATTGTCTCAGTTGAACTTCCATTGATTTTAATTGCAGAATGACTTCTCCCTATAGCCTTTTACAGTGCAAAAACTATTCTCATGGACCCTGCCATGGCACAATCAACAAATGACATAACAAAAGTGAGATAAGAAAAAGATTTGCTTGACAATTGTTGGGGTTAACGGTTACGAGATATTTTTATAGTACCGACTATGAGTGTTAATTAGATTTCGATTTTGGATGATTTTAAGTAGCAACTTTTAAATCAGTTCAATTCACGTTAATTCATTAACGAGCGGTTCCGAAATTTTTTTCACAAGAACAAAATTATCTATATACCCATATAAACAAATGTGCTCCCAAAGTTTTAATCCAATCATTTCTCAATATGGAGTACTCAAGATGATACTACGATTATAATTATAAAGATTACTAAAAGCACACTTATATTCCTCCAACATAATATTTTTGCAAATCCACCCAACTCTATGAGCACAACTGAGAACACAAGGCTTTCCAAATAGTGTTTGCAACGGGATTTGCTTCAAAGAATGCTTAGTTAGTAGATAGATTCAACCACTTGAACTGTTCAAATAGTCCTGATTCATTACTGGATTTTTGTCAGAAGTGCTAACACTCCGGAGTAGCGACCTATATGTTATGATCCGCCACATGTATGTTCGTACTTCAACGACGTATATTCTGATGTTTCAGCGACAAACTAGCGACGGAAATATAGACATGAGTTTAATGTAGACATTTTCGTTGCTAGTGGGTTGCCTATCCATCACTATTTAGCAACTATTCTTGTTTCGTTGCTATAATCAGTCGCTATTTTGCAGTATTCTGGTACGATCCTAAACAACATATTTGGGGAGTCTTGTCCGAGACAACCAATAAATTATGGGTCAGGATGATAAGTAGACACAAATGAATGATAAACTTTTGACAAGCACCTTCTATGTTATAAAAGCAAGTCAGTCCCCACTTGAAATGTTGACAAATGAAGAGCTAGATTTATTCGAAACTAACATCGAATGTAAACAAATCTTAGCTACATCGTTTGTATCTAAGCTTCAGATTAATGCTTCCATCAAGCAAAGAAGGACTACAATTCTTTCCCATATCAAAGATGGTTTCCATTCAGTTGATAAAGAGCAACAAAAGAAGTTATATGTAGCAAGGACAATAACCTTAAGAGGAAAAAAAAAAAAATCCTAAACCTATTACCTTATGAGCTGATCTAGCAATTAGGCAGACGATCATGTGTCGAGTAAATGAACCTATGTTACCGACTTTAGCATATTGCTTGAACAAGTTATAGAACCGGGACATCGGAACCACCGTCTTATTGCGACTATGTCCATAATGGCCACGCCAGCGACTCCTGTGCATATACATAATCATACTCGCTTAGCGGTAATCTGCGTGCGAGTCATTGCATTGCATTTATGAATCTGAATCCGGTAGTCGCGCTAGTTTGTTCCTAACACGGATAAGTTCGGTCAGTTGCCGGGGTGTGACAGATCGGACGATTCCTATGAGTATCGGGAACGACGATATCGGTAATATCGACAGTTTCGGATCGGATATCATAATTTTGGTATCATAAAGAAAATAATTATTAATAAATTATTAACCTTTTAGAAAATATATTTTATACATTTATTCACAATTTTAAGTATTTTCAGTGTCGTTTTATAGTAGTTTTGAAATTGAATGGAATAGTAGTCAACCTTGTCGATTAATTTACATGCAATAGATATCTTTTATATGTATTTATGACCTTATTATACTTTTACCCCATTGTTGATTATTTTTTTTTTGTTCAATTTTCTTTGTCGAATTGATCGAAAAAGATTTCTCCAATGTCAACATCGATCAGTATTAGGGTATCGGTCGGTATCGGATCGAGACATACCAAATCGTACCGAATCGGTATTAACATATCGGATCGGTATCGGCCGATACTGCAAACTATGCAACGAACCTTGTATAGGAACAAACATACCAGTCTCTCTAAGCTTGAACACGAATAAGCATTGCATATGTCACCAGACAATTTCATGACTTTTCTGTTGCATGTATTAAGGTGCAGTAAGAAGAGCAGTAAACTCAAAAATATTAGTACAAAATATTTGATCACAAGAGAATTAAGTCTGCTAATGCCACTCTGAAACATTCAAAACCTTTCATTATGTTTGTAGCTACTATGGTTCCCAATTTTACATTGTTAATTAATGCAACTGCCTGGCAAATTTTTAGCAGTATCTCACACTGAAATTTAAACCTCCAGGAGTAACTCTTAAATCTGTTGAAGTGGGTGGGGTTCCCAACCTATATAAGAAATATTTCGAAATTGGATTGAATATTCCTACATATAATAAGAATACCTCAATATATTTGGATTGGATATTCCTACATATATAATAGGAATATGCCAATGGATTTGGATTTGGATTGGGTATTCCTACATATAATAGGAATACTAGTTGTGGGTTTGAGGCTATATATATATTAGGTGTCTTCTAGCCCTAAAAAAGATCTTAGATCTAAATTTTATTTTTTTGCAAAAAGGAGGCAAGAGTGCTTTTACAACATTGGAAGGAGAGATGAAGAGATTGAAGGCTATTTCGAAGAGGAGATCGGTTTCGGATAATTCTTTTCTCGTCATCTCCGTTCTTCGTTTGTCTGTGATCTATTTTCTATTCAAAAGAGTTGTGGCGATCCATTTGGATCGGTGAGAAGTTTGTAAGGAGTCGGTGTATTTCTTATTCCATTAGTGGAGGCTTTTTAGGGTTGGACTCCGATCGTCCTGTGATTTTTTTCATTTGGATTTTTCACGTAAAAATCTCTGTGTCTGCGATTTGTGTTTGGCGATTTTGGTTTGTATGCTTTTGCTCGGTTCTCTCGCAGGGCTTCTTGGTTTGGAGAACGGTTTTCGCGCTTTCATTCCCAATAAAGTGGTATCAGAGCCAGGTTCTGAAGTTAAGAGAGGTCAGGAGTTGACAGGCAAACCAGGGAGGAGAGATGGATGCGAAGCTGGTGCGCATGGTAAACCTGAACGGTAGCAACTATCATTATTGGCGGAGCAAGATGGAGGATTTGCTGTTCGTCAAGAAGCTACATCTTCCAGTATTTGCGTCCGAGAAGCCCAGTGACAAATCCGAAGAGGACTGGAAGTTCGAGCTTATACATGTGTATGGATATATCAGGCAGTTCGTTGACGAGAACGTGTACCACTACATTGCCAATATTGAGCACGCGAAGACGCTGTGGGATAAGCTGGAATCTTTGTATGCGAAGAAGACCGGGGTAAACAAGATATTCCTGATCCGAACGATGATGGTTCTGCGGTACAAAGATGGTGCGTCTATTACGGATCACTTGAATGAGTTTCAGGGCATGGTGGACCAGCTATCCTCGATGAGAGTCAAGTTCGACGATGAAGTACATGGACTATGGTTGCTGTGTACATTATCAGACTCATGGAAAATAGTACAAGTGTCTATGATCGCTTCTTCTCCAAAAGGCGTGGTCAGTCTGGGGTTTGCCAAGAGCATGGTACTGAATAAAGAGATGCAAAGACGTTCTCAGGGTACTTCATCCATATCCCACTCAAATACGCTAGTTTCAGAGAGCCGCAGAAGGAGCAAGAATATGGGTCCAGGTGGTAGCAGAGACAAGAGCAGGGACAAGTCCATGGGTCGGTACGAGGACTCGGAGTGTTACCATTGTGGCAAGAAGGACCACATCAAGCGAAACTGTTTCACTTGGAAGAGGGAGAAGAAGAGCGACAAGGGGAAGCAAAGTGAGAACACTATAGCGGCGGCCTCGACACATGGAGGCGACGTGATCATTGTAGGTGATGAGATAGTTATGAACCTAGGCTACGATTACAACTCTTGGCTGGTGGGCTCAGGTGCTTCAGCGCACGTATCTCACAACATGGCACTATTTGCTACTTACACAATAGACGACTGTAGAATATTGAAGATGGAAAACGGAGAGCTGTCGAAAGCTGTTGCTATTGGAGATGGGCATTTGAGGACATAGATAGGTATAGTTCTTGTTCTCAAAGATGTCCGTCATGTCCCTGATATCCATTTCAACCTGGTATTGGTTGGAAGGTTGGATGAAGAGGGTTTCTTCAACCTCTTCGGGAACGGTCAGTGGAAGCTTTCCAGAGGTTTGATGGTGATT
The DNA here is from genome assembly GCA_036927795.1 of Iris macrosiphon. Taxonomy (NCBI): domain Eukaryota; kingdom Viridiplantae; phylum Streptophyta; class Magnoliopsida; order Asparagales; family Iridaceae; genus Iris; species Iris macrosiphon. The sequence continues at coordinate 165,252,650 of JAYESA010000002.1, forward strand.
GCCAAAGGAAGCAAGAAGTCCAGACTCTATTATATAGAAGGGAGCATACATGGGGCACAAGAGGTGAATGCAACTACTGATGCGTCTATTGACTTATGTCACATACGGCTCAGCCATATCAGCGAGAAGGGGATGAACTACTTTGGTGAACAGGAAGGTGATTCCAGGGCTAAAGTCTACAGAATTGGAGAGATGTCCTCACTGTTTGGCGGAGAAGCAAAATATGGTGTCTTTCCAAAGTCACCCAAGTTCAAGGAAGCCGGCGTTGCTCGACTTGATTCACTCGGATGTCTGTGGTTCTATGAAGGTAAAGTCCTTTGGTGGTGCTCCTTATTTTGTAATTTTTACTGATGATTATTCCAGGAAGGTTTGGGTCTATGCCTTAAAGACCAATGATCAGGTAATGCCTACTTTTGAAGAGTTTCAGGCCTCTGTTGAAAGGAAGACGGACAAGAAGCTACTATATGTTCGGTCCGACAACGACGACGAGTACATTGGTCCCTTTGATGCTTATTGCAGAGCAAGGGATACACCGTCATAAGACTCCGTCGAAGACTCCTCGGCTCAATGGTGTAGCAGAGCAAATGAATATGACGCTGATGGAGAGGATACGGTGTTTGTTGTCAGAAAAAAACTTGCCTAGCTGCTATTGGGGTGAGGCACTTTACACAGATGCTTATGTTATTAATTTATCTTCTAGTGCTCCTTTGCAGGATGATATGACTGACAAAGTATGGTACGACAAAGAGCCGTCATACAATCACTTGCGAGTGTTTGGTTGTAAGGCCTTCGTGCATCTACCGAAGGACGAAAGTGTAAACCCCCTCAACCAAAATTAGGCCTACTTGGCTTAGATAGTGAGACTAGGGCTAGTTTGTATCCAATTGGAAATAGGACACGACATTTTTATTTAATTTTATAATAATTATATTACTTAGTGCACCTTTCTGTTGCTTCGATAATTGGAGCACTACACTAGCCATTGCCTACCTACAAAATTCACACTCTTGTCCTAAACATGACCGCCTTCTATTCTGACCTCGGTGTAACTTATAATTATGCTCTCTTATGCTATATTTTAGTCGCATAATATTCGTCGCGGACGTTATTATTTAATTCTAAATAATTCTAACTTTATATCGTTGTGCGTTCCAATCGAAATTAGAGACACAATCTTGACCCGTTTTGTAAAACCCCTAATTTTAATAAACAGTATTAATTAATTATTTAATTAATTTATAGTAATTATTATATAATTAGAGAAAATAGAATTTATTTAATTTTTATTTCTAGGTATTTGTGCATTTAGGGATTTATGGAACAATTATAAATTTTTCTTAATTTATTTCATGTAGGAGACCCTGTGGACAGTTGATAGCTTAATGGTATGCACTAATATAAATTCTAGGATTTTCTATGTATATATATATAGTTTAAATAGAAAAGAATAATAAAAATTAGAAAATAGAATAGAAAATAGATTAGAAAAGAATAATATAAATTCTAGGATTTTTCATGTTCTGGTAAGTGTAGCATCCAGGTTATAAGCAATTTAGAAATAACATGCATCATATGAATTTAACTAATTGGGCCAAGCACAAGGAGTAAATAATCCATAAGAGAACATATAACAAAGGAAAATATTGCTACTATAAGTGCTACAAGTGCAGGAGATGGGCTGGCCAGAAATATGTCGCATGCAAGGAACTGGCCGCATGCAGGAAGCTGGCCGCATGGATCATCGCAAGGTCCACTCCTCGGGACAAGGGTTGAGTGACGAAAATAAATACAAGGCTAGGAAGTGACTTAAGTGACCAGCCAATAAAGAGTATCAAAGAAGTGACCGATGTGACTGGCCAATAAAGCGTGTCAGAGAAGAAAAGACAATTTTAGGGGAATCGTGCCAAGGCAGCGTTGAGTCATGTATGAGAGAAAAAATAGGAATACATAGCTCGGGCCGCAGGGACAATTTTGGCCGGATGCTCCTCTGGGCCGCATTAACTCAGGAACTTAAAAAAATTTCTTTCGTTCAAGTTTCATGCATTTCGTCAAGGGGCGAATATGCAAATTCAATCATGCGTCCAAGAAGATGGCCGCATGCTGAGTTTGGAGAGAGGAGTCCAGGCCGCATGCAAAGCAGGCCGCATAGAGCTCCTTCGTCCCTGAACATTAAATTTCAGTCATGGAAAAGCTCCAAGTCCTGAAAATGTGATTCTCCATGAAATCCTCATTTTCAGCCCAAATCCAGAGAAATAAAGTTCTAAACCACTTGAAATCAGATGCTCACTCACATAGAACAACTAGTTTTCGAAAACGAAAAGTTTTAAGAGATCCAAACCATAAAAATGTCAAGAATATATTAAAGTAAAAATATAGATCTAGTCTAATCAAGCTATCAAAATCGAAAATACCAAGAAGTAAACATGCATAGGAGTTCATAGGGCACATTATAGAATAATAAAATATAAGAAATCCATAATAACAAAAAGTAGAAGTTCTCTATTCATTGGCAAGATTTACTTGCCTAAAACTACCACTAACTATAATCACTACTACCAAGGGAAAGGGGAGGGGGACCGGCCTGGGCTGCTCTCGGCTAGAGAGGAGGGGAGAGAAAAAGAAAAGAAAATAAAAAGAGAAGAAAAGTGAAAGAATGGGAAAGAGAGAGAAAGAGAGGGGCTATATAATTAGGGTGGTTAACATTATTCACCAATCTAGAAATTACATAAGAGCACCTAGAGAATTCCAATAAATATATGAAAAGCATTATACAGCAATAGCACACATATACAAGATATGAACATGAAAAATATACGCGATAGTGAGACGAGTCTCAAAACTCTCATCTCCTTAGAAAAATTTCGTCATCAAAATTTTAATAAGGCACAAAATCTAGCAAGTAGACTACAGGAATCAGGCAATAAAATAAGTATCATAATACGGGTGTCAATCACAAGGTATGAACTATCTAGAATAAGGCAAGCATACACAAGACAAGATTAGGGTACGGGATATACGAACAAGTACCTCACGAGTTAAACAGGGGTATCGAGCTCGAATTTTATCCTCACGCTCCCAAGTTAACTCGCCCGGTGAGTGATGCCCCGAGCAACTCGGACTAAACGAATGGTCCGGTTCTTGGGAATTCTCTCTTCGGTCCAAAATGGATACATGCCTCTCCTAATACGAAAGGTCGGTACCAACAACCATTTCTGAATGATCTAGGAAATTGCTTGCATCCGGTATATACCGTTGTAGCTGGGATACATGGAAAATAGTATGTATTATCTTATAAAGCGACGGTGGAAGAGCAAGACGATAGAAAATATCTCTCACTTGCTCAAGAATATCGAATGGACCTATGTACCACGAACTAAGCTTTCCCCGTACACCAAATATGATCACTCCGCTGGTAGGAAAAATCTGAAGGAATACATGGTTGCCGACATAAAATTCAAGAGGTCGCCGATGCGAATCGGCCTAATGACGCTGGCGATCTTGTGCTACTTGAAGATGCTTCCAGACTTGCTTGACTACTTCAACTATTTAGGCTATCATTTCGAGACCAAGCAAGTGCCTTTCTCCAATATCATCCCAAGCTACAGGGGATCTGTACTTCCTGCTATACAGTTCCTCGAATGTTTAATGGAGGTGAGAATGCACTGATATTAAATTTTTATTATTATAAATAGGTTTTTATATATGTTATTTATTATTGAAAATATAGATTCATTCTAAATATATATGTATGTTTGTATGCATGTGAGAAAAAACTTATATTGGACTCCATGTACAGCACATTACATAGATCTCATGTTAAAGGATATAGCCAATGATCCACATATTAAGCCACTAATACAGAAGTCTTAAGTTATGACTTGTATCATATATAATCATGGTTGGGCTCTTAGCATCATGAGGACTGAGACTCAGAATAGAGAATTGGTTAGACTAGCCATCACTAGGTTTGCTACCAATTTTATTACTTGAATCCATCATTAAATATCAGGCTGATTTAAAAAGGATGATTAATACAAGGGGTTGGATAGATAATTACATAAAACTTAATCGTAAAGATAGAAAAAAGAAAGATGTGGTTGTCAGTTTAATCGAGAGCCAAATTTACTGGAGAAATATTGTAGGGGTTACCACAATATTTTGACCTTTAGTAAAAGTTTTAAGGATGGTAGATAACGATGATAAAGCGGAGATGAGTCATCCTTACGAGGCTATGGACAGGGCTAAAGAAATAATAAAAATAATATTGGTAAAGGATATAGGAAGTGGTGGAAAATGATTGATACCAGATAAAATTCTCAACTACATCGAGATATACATGCAGCTGGTAAGTACTCTATAAATTGAACACCTTTCAAATATTATTTTATAATATTTGTTGGGATTTTAAAACTAGTTATTTATTCAATATTATAGGTTATTTTTTGAATCCCAAATATCAATATTCTAATGATGTTATAAATGACGATGAGGTATTGAATGGTTTCCACCGCGTCGCTAATAGAATGGTGAATGACAATACAACACGCCTTAATATAAAAAAAGAGTTAATTATTATTTGATATTGGATTTTTTAAAAAACTTTACAATATTTAATTTTAATGTCATAAGACCCATAACTTGTGTTATATTACTTTATAGGCAGAAAAATTCAGATTGAGAAATGGTGTATTTAGTTCAGATCAAATCCAAAGTGTTGTAAATAGATGTCTTATTGGTAGTAATAGTTAATACTTAAAATATTTATTAATTAAAACTAAATAGTTACAAATCTTATATATTTTATTATTTTGTAGTTGAGTAGTGGTCCATACATGCTAGGGAGGAAGCCCTAAATTTGACTCGATTAGCTGTGCGCATCCTAAGTCAAACAATGTCTTCTTCCAACTGTGAAAGAAATTGGACAATATTTTCTCTCATCCATACTCGTCCCCACAATATATTTTTAATGACAAGACTAGAAATTTTGGTTTTTGTCCATTATAATATGAGATTGAGGGTTCAAAATCTGCAAAGATCATGAGATGAATAAAATATTATAGATTTGGATGAGATATTTTATGATGAAGATCCACTCATAGCTTGGACTAGAGAAATGGGAAATACCACTCTTAGATGGTAGAGAAAATGAGTGGTTAGATGATAGCTTGGATGTCGATCCACAAGATACTGCCGAAAATGCTCGAAGACCTGAAAAAAGAAAGAAAATACGAGATATACAATCTCGACAGGTCGATAGTGATAAAGACGACACTAGTGATAGTTGAGGCAATGGAGCTACACTCGATGCTGGTGCTGACAATACTAATGAATATGAAAGTCCTGGATATCAGTCTCATGAATACTCTGAAGACTGGCCAAGTCATTATCAACCTAGAGAGCACTGTATGGATGATGCATATGCTGGAGGATCTAGCCATCATGATATACCTACTCCTTCAGAAAATTACAATAATACATATCATAGTTCATCCACAAGTTATTATACATACAACACTCCAGAGGCGGAACAACATTCAATATTTGATGGCCTCATGACAAGTTTTTTTCATAATATAGATATCAGTCTCTACTACCCTCATAACCAAGAACCATATCAGGACGATTATGATAATTATGAACCATTTTAGTGATATATTTGTATTTTTGTATTTATATTCATTTTCATATTTGTATACTTTATGTAGTTCGTACATATTGTAAAAATATTATTATTCATGAAATTTAAATGAAGGGATAGGCTAGAGTCTTAATGAATTTTTCTGGACAAGTGATTGTTTGTCGTACTTTTAAATTTAAACATGTAATCGTGTAGCTAATTTTATTTCGGTATATTATAAAATAAAATAATTTGTGTCATGGATCACATTGTAACAATTTTTGACTATGCGTAAAGCTAAATTTCTGAATATAATTAAATATTTTTTTTTACGAAAATTTAAAAAAATATCTCGAGTCCTCGACAAATATAATTATGGGTCTTGTGGCTCTTGTCTCATGATCTTATCCTGTTATTTACATTTCTTATAATCTCTTGTGTCTCCCTCTACGCGTCTTAATTCGTCAAAATTGAAACATATAGAACAATACAAGATTCAATTAATACAAATATAATAACATAGTAAGATTATAACTAAAAATATGTAAATGAAGAAAACTTATATATCGCAGGTAAACCATTCAACAAGGATGACTATTATTTTATTTAATTATAATAAAAAACATAAAAAACATGTAATAATGGATAAATATGTAAATTATTTTTTCTATTTTTTACTAATTTATTAATAATTATTTAAATATTGTTGATACAGTTGATAACAAAAAATTCGATAATCTGTTTGATACCGCCGATACAGCCAATACGGATACTTATACAAACTGTCCGATATCGATACCGAGTTTTTGAAGCTTGACAAGGATATGATGTATGGGCATTGTGGATAGTTTTAGGTTTTCAAAGAGATGTAAGCCAGTTATGGTATATTTTTTAATCAGCCAAACAAATGCATTGTAATCCAAATTTCAGTATTTCAATAAAGAAAGTATTTTGGTTCCTATCAAATGTGTTCAATCTTTGGTTTTCTGCAAATAATTATCTGTGTTGCTATATATCTTGTCTATTTTGTGTTTTGTACATGTACTATGACTTGTGCAAGCGCAACTTAGGCTTGCACGGCATCACGCCCATACGAGGACGATTGGCCCGTGCGAAATCGGTGCATGATAAGTTGGTATCAGAGCAAGGCTTTACGTCCTTGGCCTTTTCAAATATTGTTTTAAAAAATGATATGTTTTCAAGCGATTTCAAAAGTACCAGATTTTGAATTTTTTTGTAAAACTATATATGTAAATTGCTGGTTTTAAATGTCCCTATTTGGAATAGTTTATGAAAATCTAATGTCCCATACAATAAGTTCATAATATGTTATGAGACTGACATAAGCAACTTTCTTTTGTAGCACGATGCCAAAAGCGAGTAATTTGGGGACATCGTACGCACCGAGCATGAGCGATGATCAAATTGATAGATTGATTGGCATGTTCGAGAATCAATAAGAATGATTTGATGCCCAACAAGAATGACTTGAGGCTTAGCAGCAGCGGGCAGATGCTCGAGCCGCGGCACAACAAAAATAGCTTGTCTCTTTGACCCAGATAGTGACAACATTGGCAGCCAACAACAGTAATTATGGGACAGTTGCAACACCTGTGGCAGCTGCCGCAGCGGTACCTCGAAAAGTGGGTTTAGAGAAAGCCAATGAGCCTCTACAAGTGGCCAGGAAGTCTACCTTTAAAGGTACATAGTTTTTGAAGTTGACTTTCCTAGAGTTCAAAGGCAGAACTGCACCTGATGAGGTGATGAACTGGGTCGCAAAGTTAGAAGGCCTATTTGAATTTGCTGGGTACCCGCGAACAAGAGGGTATCGTGTGTCGCCATGCAGCTGCGGTTAAGGGCACACGACTGGTGGCAGATCAAGAAGCGAGATATTGCCACAAAGCGTCCGAACGAAAAAATAACTTAGGGAATGTTTAAGGATGCATTCTTGGGATAGTATATTCCACCAGCCGTCAGGCAGAGAAAGAAAGACGAGTTTACTGAACATAAGCAAGGGAACATATCCGTCGAAGACTATGAGTTTGAATTCTACAAGATTTCTAAGCTCGCTAGCTCGATAATTTCTAACGACGAGGCCCATACACATTGGTTTATAAAATGCCTGAATGATTATATTAGGAAGGATGTCATGAACCGAGAGTGTACGTCGTACATTAAAGCTTTTAAAGAAGTGGTGTAGAATGAATAGTTCATACCACGAAGTAATCTCGAGAAGGTGCGGGCTAACAGAAACCCTGCTGCTAAAAGATACCATGACAGTGAGAAGAAGGCAAATACTGAGAAGAAGGCCGATACCGATCAGTACCGTGGAAACCGTCAGGGTCACACTAAGGATGTTTGTTGTTTCTTTAACAGAGAGTGCTTCAGTTGTTGACAAAAAGGTCATGAGAACAGGGGTTGTCCGACCAGGAAGTCCGGTCCAGAATCGAAATGACGGTCCTGAGCGTGATCAGAATCCGAAACCAGCACCACCTAACGACAATAGGCGGCCGGTTCAGATGAGGAGGGACAGAGTTTATAATCTGAACCTTGGGCGAGACGAGATGGGTCACGCTGTTGGTGAGTCATATTCCCTTGACTTCTTGATGCCTTGGTTCTCGACTCCTTGATCTCTTAAGTTTCGAGGACAAAACTTTTTCTCGGTGGGGTATTATGTAGTACCCCGCTTCCAGTGGTTCACTAACATAATACCTTCGACTTGACTCAGTTTTAAACAGAGTATCAGGGAAACCTTAAAACCCAATCGATCATGGACGAAGTGCAATGAACCGTTCCAACAGATGGATCGACTTCTATTGAAATGAGTCCAATAGTTTTTGTTGGATATTTTGCTTCTTTGTTTTGTGTTGCTTTGCGTTTTTGTGTTGCTTTCGATGATTTGGTTTTCGTAGTTCATTTTTCTCTCTTGAGCATTCATTTCGAATCGTAAGAGAAATAGATCGAAGGATGCTAACCAAATGTTATTGCAATTTCAGGATGCATAACCAAGGATTGATAGCTACATGAGGCTTCCCCTTTCCCTCGTTGAATCATTCGATGAGTGGCTTCGGCCCTTCGATGAATCCTTTTGTCTACACGACTTAATAAAAAATCTCTAGTCCACTCATTTGCATGACCCTAAGTTTAATGTTGCCTCACTAATCAAGATAAGCTACATGATAGAACTTTATGCTTGTAAATATAGAATTGTTGCTTATTTCAAGTTAATATTGCATGTACATTATTCATATGCTGCGCGACATGAATGCGTATATAAAATCTCTTATGGTTTGACAAGCCAAATAGAAATGCACCCTGAAGGACGGTCCTTAAGATCTAGTGGGGTGTTGTATCCAATAGTGCAGAGAGAAACCCTGCGTCACAGCTGCTAGTGTTCATGTATGTTGGGGTAAGATATTGTTGCAAAGTCGCAACTCCTAACATTCTTGCGTACTAGTGCAGAGTTGAACCTTGAGTCACCGCTGCTAATTCATGAGAAAGAACACTCCTGGGCCATCATATAGATAGGTAGCATGCTAGGTGCAACCTTCTTGCATGCCTAATTGTCATGCCCCAGTCCCAAAATATCGAGGGACTGGACACGTGGCAATGGCCAGCAGCACGCACCGATGGACAACCCAATTTAATTGATCTATCAGGGCGCACTTAAGCTGTAAAAGAAGGTCTACTACAACAAGCCACAACTAATCTCATCCATAAAAGATAAATATAATCAACTGCATAATGAAATGAAAATAAGTAGCAACAAGTCTCAACAAGTAGGTCGGAGAAACAATCCGACATAAGTCTGAATACACTGGCTCAATAGGCCAGGAACAAAAGAGTCAAATATAAGTAAATACTGAGCACGGAAGCAGGTACTCAGGAAAAGTCTTCGGCAGTCACCTCGTGCTCAGGGATTGGTTCTGCTCCAGTATCAAGTCCAGTAATAGCTTCAGCTCCTGCCCCGTATATCTCGGGGTACTGCTCCTCAGCTAAACCTGGGGACATAATCCATTCCAGGTCCTCAGGGGACATAGCAAGGTAGAGAAAATACAAGCCAACTAAATAAGCAGTGCAGCAATAAGTAAATAATTGGGTAAACTATGTAACCAGCTAAGTGATATACAATATGAGAGCAGCACTAGAACTCAGGCTGAGACCGCTACAAGCTCTGTGTCGCGGAGCCGGTAGCAGTAATAACAGGTAAAGGGTCTAGCTCTGCTGGAGAGTCTACAACCTCACAATAGTAGTGGATATATATATATATGGATCAGCCTGTAGCCTGTGTGTCTCTTCCCACCCAATGTAACCACGCATACCATGACCATAACGTCTCATGTCCATGTCAGCGGGATCATAGCTAATGCAACAGTCATATAATATCTAAGGATATAATGTCTATGTCAATCCTGTATCCTACACAGAATCACCATGAATATCTCAGGAAGATTCTGTCTGTATGAATAGTGTCAAGTGTCCTGGGTTATAGTGTACTTGATAAGACAAGTACGAGAATGCAAAGGGTACCGAATGTCCATCTCTAAATGACGTACCCAACACCGCGTACGGGGTTGGCACCCGACTATGATCGGACACTAAGTACGTCACACGCTTCCTAGGTTAAGCATGTAAAACAGTTATATTTAATACAGGTAATATAAAAATAAAGACTGCAAGTTGGCAAGGTACACTTGCCCACTGATGTATAACTAAGTCAAGGAAATAGGTAGCAAAGCTGCAAGTTTTGGCGAGGTACACTTGCCTGATGTTTGAATTCCAACTACTGTTCTGTTACTCGGGGAAATTTCCAAAAATGTCTCCGGATGCTGAAACAAATATTACCATTATGCTCAGAAAATATCAAATAGCTAGAAACGCCTGTCCTTGAGTTCAATTTGGACACAGGGGCGAAAATAACCATTTCGGGTCAAAACGGGGTCCGCATGTGGGCCCGCTTTGCACCGAAAAATGTGTCAGGGTCAAAGGTCTCCAAATTTGTCCAACTTAGTGTCAACAAGACAGGAACGATGATACGAACCCAACGGAACTTCCAGAATTGGATTCCGATGAGCCGATCAAAAAATCGCCCGTCAAGTGGAGCTTGTGGGGCCACGACACGCGATTTCGTCAACGTTCTCAGAATTGAACCAAACTTGGGTCACAGGACCAGCGTATTGCTACGAGTCCGATGGCATAAGTTTCGTTTCGATTCGACGTGTGTACACAAAGTTATGGCACGTTCCAAAAAGGGCGAATACGGGACGGTGTCCGCGGATACGCGTTGATTCCGGTGTGCACGCACACCCGAATCGACTTCTGCGAAATCCCACACATCCGTATCAACGACGCGCACGTATCTGTGAAGACTGCACGCGACCAAGTCGTCCATTTGGCGGGGCGTACCTAGTTCCGGGGTGAATCAGGGCGTTGTTTTTCCTATTTTTGGATCGCGGTTCACGATCGCCACAGGACGCGATGCACCGAGCGGGTTGCACGGACACCGAGAGGGTCACGCAGGGTTCGCGATGCAACTGACAGAATCGAAAATGGGTAAACGAGCAGGGAGATACGCGTACCTGAACAGGGTTTGAAAAACCCAAAATTCACCGTGTCCGACACGTGTCCGATACACAGAGACCTAGGGTTAGGGTTTTGGGGGTCTGCCGAAGCTCCGACTGCGCTGCGGTGGGGGAGGCCGGCTGGAGGTGCTGGGGCGGCTCCGGCGTTGCTGGCGGAGGCGGCGGCGCGGGCACGGCGGCCGGAGTCGGGCTCGGGGCGGCTGGGAGGAGAGAGGGGAAGGAAGAGAGAGGAGGCGGAAGAGAGAGCTGCCGGCGGGGACTTGCGGCGGGCGACCTCGCGGGGGTGGCGCCGGGGTGCTGAGGCGGTCGGAGGGAGCTAGGGCGGCGGTCGGAGTCGGGTAGGGCTGGAGAGGGAAACGTCGGGAGGAGTTATATAGGGGGAGGAGGAGACGAGGTGGCCGGGGAAGGCGGACGACGTGGCCGCGGGAAGCGCAGATAGGGCGGGGGTGCGTGGCCGGCGTGGCGCGGCGGCCGCGGGAAGCGGCGGTGGACGCGGGGGCGAACGGTTCGTGCCGGGGTCAAGGGGAAGCGGGTCGCGGGTCGGGTTCGGTCGGGCGGACCCGACCCGACCCGATAGCCCACGGGCCGGCTAGGGCTGGGCTGGGCCTAGGGCTAGGGTTGGGCTTAATAATTAATTAAATAAATAAAATAAATAAATAATAAATAAATATTAGTTTTTAGGTGTTATAAAAATAGGTCCGGGGCCCAATAAATTCCAGAAAAATTACCCTAAGTCCAGTTTTTTATTTTACACCCAAAAATATTATTTTCATAATATTTTAATATTATTTATTATTAATTAAAAATCATTTAATAATTAAAACCCTGATTTAATTACAGAAAATTCCCAGAAAATTCCAGAAAATTGTGAAAAATCCAAATATTAAAATTTTTGAAAAATCAGGGGGTTTACACTAATCGATAGATGCAAAGTCCCTTGAGTTATAGATGCAAGTCCTTTGAGATTATTGATATATGCAAATTGTGGCTAACTTGTATGTCTGCTGCAGGTATAACGACCGACCATGAGTAATATTTATCATTATGTGGCTTACTTTATTGTTTATGTTCATTTGCATGCATTGCTAAAAAGAACCTAGACAACTAGAAAGATCACATAATAAGCATACTAGCTTCACAAGTTTACTTAGTGTGGATTATCAGGTGAGTTTGGCTTCGGTCGCTTGCCAGTACATGTAGGGTACTGACCCACGTTTGTGGACATCTTCAGGTTCTTATGATATGAATGTGGCAAGCTTCTTCAATCTGTAGGAGCGCATCCAATCTAGTAGAACCATGCTCGTTGCAACCAAGCTTTTCCTTTCCTGTATGCTAGTTTTTCTTTCAAGTTATGCAAGTTTTTGTTTCAGTTGCAAGGTCCTTTCTAGGATTTTTAATTACTGTTCTAGTACAAGGATACAATGTATGGTCATTGTGGCTAGTTTTGGATTTTTAAAGATATGTATGTCAGTTATGGCATATTTTGTAATCAGCCAAGCAAATGTATTATAATCCAAATTTTAGTATTTCAATAAAGAAAATATTTTGGTTCCTATCAAATTTGTTCAATCTTTGATTTTCTGCAAATAATTATCTGTGTTGCTATATATGTTGTCTATTTTATGTTTTGTACATGTACTATGCCTTGTGCAAGCGCAACTTAGGCTTGCACGATATTACGCCCATGCGAGTGTGATCGGTTCCGCAAGGCCAAAGCGAGGACGATCGGTCCTTACGGGATCGGGGCGTGACAAGTTGGTATCAGAACATGACTTTACGTCATTGGCCTCTTCAAATATCATTTTGAAAATGATATAAGTTTTCAAGCCATTTCAAACCAGATTTCGTAAAAGTTTACGAAACTATATATGTAAATTGCTGGTTTTAAAGGTTCCTATTTGGAAAAGTTTATGAAAACCCAATGTCCTATACAATAAGTCCATAATACGTTATGAGACTGACATAAGCTACTTTTTTTTATAGCACGATGCCTAAAGCGAGTAATTTGGGGACATCGCACACACCGAGCATGAGCAATGATCAAATTGATAGACTGATTGGCATGTTCGAGAATCAACAAGAATGATTTAATGCCCAACAAGAATGATTTGAGGCTCAGCAACAGCGGGTGGATGCTCGAGCTGCAGCACAACAAAAATAGCTTGACTCTTTGACCAAGATAGTGACAATATTGGTAGCCAATAACAGTAATTCTGGGACAGTTGCAACACTTGTGGCAGAAGCCGCAGCGGTACCTCGGGCAGTGGGTTAAGCGGAAGCCAATGAGCGTCAACAAGAGGCCAGGAAGTCTACCTTTAAAGGTACAAAGTTTCTGAAGTTGACTTCCCCAGAGTTCAAAGGCCTATTTGAATTTGCTGGGGTACCAGAGAACAAGAGGGTGTCGTGTGCCGCCATGAAGCTGTGGTTAAGGGCACACGACTGGTGCCAGGTCAAGAAGCCGGATCTCACCACAAAGCATTTGAATGGGAAAATAACTTGGAGAATGTTTAAGGATGCATTATTAGGACAGTATCTTTCGTCAGCCATCAGGCATAGAAAGGAAGACGAGTTTACCGAACTTAAGCAAGGGAGCATGTTCGTCAAAGAAAATGAGTCAGAATTCTCCAAGCTTGCTAAATTCACTAGCTTGATGATTCCTAACGAGGAGGCTTGTACACATCGGTTTATAAAAGGCCTGAACGACAACATTAGGAAGGATTTCTTGAACCAAGAGTGTACGTCGTACATTAAAGCTTTTGAAGAAGTGGTACAAAATGAACAGTTCACACCATAAAGTGGTTCTGAGAAGGTGCCAGCTAATAGAAACCATGCTGCTAAAAGAAACCATGACGGTGAGAAGAAGGTCGATATTGAGAAGAAGGCTGATATGATCAGTACCATGAAAAAGAATTCAGTTATTGTGGCCGTCGGGATTGCACTAAGTATGTTTGTCGTTCCTTTAACAGAGAGTGATTCAGTTCTGGACAAAAAAGGTCATGAGATCAGGGACTGTCTGACCAGGAAGTTTAGCCCAGAATCGAAACGACGGTCCTAAGCATGATCAAAAACCTAATCTAGCGCCACCTACTGGCAACAGGTGGCCGGATCATATAAGGAGGGTCAGAGTTTATAATCTGAACCTTGGTTGAGACGAGGCGGGTCACGTTGTTGGTGAGTCAGATTTCCTTGACTTTTTGATGGCTTGGTTCTCGACTCCTTGATCTCTTAAGTTTCGAGGATAAAACTTTTTTCGGTGGGTATTATGTAGTGTCCCGCTTCCAGCGGTTCACTAACGTAATACCTTTGACTTGTGACTCAGTTTTAAACTGAGTATCGGGGAAACCTTACGAACCAATCGATCATGGACAAAGTGCAATGAACCGTTCCAACAGATGGATTAGATTCTATTAAAATGAGTCCAATAGTTTTTGTTGGATGTTTTGCTACTTTGTTTTGTGCTGCTTTGCGTTTTTGTGTTGCTTTCGTTGATTTGGTTTTCGTAGTTCACTTTTCTCGCTTGTGCATTCATTTCGAATCGTAAGAGATCGAAGGATGCTGACCAAATGTTATTACAATTATAGGATGCATAACCAATGAGTGATTGCTGCGTGAGGCTTCCCCATTCCCTCGTTGATTCATTCGGTGAGTGATTTCAGTCCTTCGATGAATCCTTTTGTCTGCACGACTTAATAAAAGAATCTCTAGTCCACTCAGTTGCATGTCCCTAAGTTTAATATTGCTTCACTAATCAAGATAAGCTAAATGATAGAACTGCATGCTTGTAAATATAGAATTGTTGCTTATTTCAAGTTAATATTGCATGTCCCTTATTCATATGCTGTGCGACAGGAATGTGTATAGAAAACCTCTTATGGTTTGACAAGTATTCAGTGTTAAAAGTAAAGAAACTAATAGTGTCACGCCCCAATCTCCCGCAAGCTCGACATTCTCCGCTGAACGTGAAATCACCACGTTGCAGCTCTCCCGCGGGACAATCGTTCTAATCGGGACGTGATGCCGTACGAGCCTGGAGTTGCGCTCGTACAAGGCGATGTTGTCAAACACCAAATGTTATCATTGAATCAACCAAGTTGCAGCGGAAGTCAAGTATTGTGTACCAAGCACACATTAGAGTAATACGCAGCGAAGCTCACGATAGGGTCCAAATAAAATGCCCCGAGGCAATGCCACAAAAGCGATGCCACGGAGACGATGAAATGCTCTTGCTCTTTTCTCTAGCCCACAAAGGTACTTACAGTTCATACATCTTGTCCCGTATATCCAAGCAGCGCCACTACGCCTGTGTACCTGAAATATTGCCCACAAACGTGGGTCAGTACACAACCGTACTGGTGAACGGGGTAACCCACTCGTCTAAGCCGACACTAAGTAAAATAGTAAATGCACACAGTTAAATGGTGATCTTTCTAGTTGAATCCTAGATTCGTTTCATGGCATATGGATGATATGTTAAGGAAAGCTGTAAAGCAGTTTAAGCATGCAAGCATTCAATTCAAACCAATCGACAATCATTTACATATATCCAACCCGAAGTAAACTAGCATGCAACCCGTCCTACTCAATGCCATCGCTTGCAAGATAACATATCGAACCATCAGTCTCGCCTCAATATCCATCCTCAACCAAAGTTATATTCCAATCTCGAGTGCACACTCTTGTCGAGGCAAGGTGGCTGCGCCTACACGAAAGCCAAACCAACAAAAGAAAAGCAAGCCAACTCTTATCTATATGAAGTCACTTGCAAAGCCATAAAGGACAAAATCCAAGCATTAACGGTGCGCCCTATCAGCCCGGGTAGCAAGCCTCGCTAGAGGTCCCGCAATGCATCGTGACTAGCACGAATCAATATTTCCCTCCGGATCGATACGGTCCCAGTGCCCCGGGAAGCCGTTTCGAGGAAATATCAAACCCTGTGTACACAGGTTGTCCGTGACATGCAGAAAGTAGGTATGACGAGAGGATCGAACATTCTGGCCCCACCAAGCGATCCTAGACTCGTTTCAACCGAATATCCAACCAAAGCATCCATAACCATTCTTTCAACATATCCTCAAGGATTCCAAATCTCGACCTCAATATATATATCCTAAGACACCAAAATACCCATATGCACAATCTCTCAAGTTGTGCCCAAGTTATGCCCATACTTCACATTGCCGCTTCCCAACACAGTGTTTCACATTGGGTGCAACACCCCACACTCCGAATAATCCCGTAGCACAATGCCCCAACAGTGGCACAATACCCTCGCCTATGCAGTTGTTCGGTTTCGAACCACAACTGCTCGTTTTGCAAGACAAAGCGACCCAGTGATACTCGTGCACGGATGCACGCTCGCTCGCCCGGATTCCCGATATTCCTATTGTATCATTCCAACTTGTATAATTTCAACCGTCCTAGTATAATCCTAATTATCCAACCGACTGCCTCAAATGTATAACCCAACTATCGTACCAACTATCCAACGCATAAATCATTTCAAGCCACAATCCTACCAAGCCAACGACGTACACTCTATGCACGCCTCAGTGTAGTGATTCCCAAAGTTTTAGCCCAAGTGTTTCAAGCCTTTTACGTGTTTCCATATTATTAGGCATGAAGGAGTAGAGGAGAAGGGAAAGAGCCCACTCACTATGATTGATCCCGTTAGGCATCCTGTCCTGCCGATACGGCCAATCCCTTGAACCCGTGGTCCGATGCAAGCGCGATCTACTCAACTGGTATGACCGTGCGAGCAGGCCGTGCTCTCCAAATTATCCGACCGATCGGATTAAGGAAGACGGCATTTTCGCTTCCATCCAGCTATTCAGTACTGTTCTGAACGAACACCTGATTTCCATCGAACCCGCTAGCCATCTGCACATTGAAACCAACTCGATTAATCCTTCTTTCCAAAATCTAATATTTCAAATGTAACCAGCATTTGATTTATTCAATCCGACTCAGCGTAACGCTCCGAGCGGTTGTGGGGCGTTACATGATATACCACTTAGAATCAGGTTTGTCCACGAACCGTGCTGGTACTCATTCCTTACTAGCATGCCACAATCTAATTCCATAGATCTGCTCTATGCAACTCTCATATTCACGATTTTCGACTCCGCATCTTGCTCTGCTGAATGCTCGTACAAATTTCACGAATTCCTACATATTCCTTGCAGCTCAATACGAATTCTTCGTATCGCTTAGTTTTGGATCGTACACATATTTAAGGCGTCCCTAAAATACATACATTTCAGCCGAGCTTTGCGGTAGCAAATTTGAACAAGTTACAAGGGTATCTTTATGTTCGAGACATCCATTCGCTTTACTCCCAATTGAATCAATTCACGATTTCCATTCCAACATTTTTGATTGAGCACTATTCTCAAATATGATAATTTCCCACCGACTCAATCATTTCGTGTTCCAACTCAATCCATCCAACTATTTCTGAAATCCGTACAAGCAACATCTCCAAATATTATCTCGTGCACCGAACGATCATCTCAGCTGATCTACCCCATCTATGCGACTTATCCAAATATCAACTTTGCTTAGATCAGCTCAGTTCAACACATTTCCTGCCATCTCAAATATCTCACTGGGTGAACATCTATATTGAGGTTCATGTGATCCACGAAGATCTCGCCGCCACGCCAAAGGTATAGTGTCACCACGATTTCAACGTGGACACACTCGCCACAATTTCTAGGTTGCGCCTGGAATAGTTCTTCGCGCTGCTTCCACTGCCTCGAAGCATAGAATATCACCTTTGCCTTCCGAACGAGCACACTTTCCAGACTAAGTTCCGAGACATCTTGTAAATCTGAGGCAAATCTGTCCCTTCCAGTATTCGCAAGGATTTGATCTGAACGAGCCGCTGCTTTAATTTCGCAAGCTAGTTTCACAGTAGTCAATTCATATGAATGCTATTCCCTTCCAGGGCACGATGAGTCAGAGGCGATGCCATCGATAAAAATCTGCGACTCTGAATCTCATCAGTTGACTAGGCTACTTCCACCATCGCTTCGATCTTCCGGCTGCATCTTCAGCTGAAGACTATCCCAAGGGTCTCTCAAATCCAACACTCAGTCAATAAGCCAAATCTTATTGCTCACATCTGCCCTCGACGCATTCCCAAATACGCCGCCTCAAGGGTCGTTCTATGGGTTGACCATATTCATATCCGATTCGACGGGCAAGGTCGCTTAGGGTCAGCTGTCCCGAAGCTACGCTCGATAATTATAATCATCAAGATGGACAGTTACTATAAACCATGCTACATCTCATCTATAAATCCGAATCAAAATCCAACCATCCATCCGAGCGAACTCCCGAATCTGAGCAATGTGCTCGTTGAAACCGTCTACCATCAATCCGTCGTTCTGCCCTGAATCCATCAAATTTCCGAATTGCATGTTCGATTCTCGCACTACAAATTGCAATGATCCTCAAAATCCAAGACTTGCTCCAATTCTTATCCATTTGCTGCATTCCATAATGCACGTCCAACTTACTCGAGCAGCACAGTGATTTGTTTCGACGTTGCTCCCACATTTAGCTTTCCTTAAAAGTCTGTCCGCCAAAATCTTTTGCCTTCTGTTGTTGCCACAATTCGTCCACGTCTTTCGGAGAATCAGTTTACCATTGTTGCACCATTTTGCCCAAAATTCTATTTTCGCTAAACCTGAGTCGGCTTCTCGAGCAGCAATATCCAAAATCTTTCAAGTTTGTGTGAATCCATCGCTTTTCCCTACAAGCCAAGTTCGTGTTTTATTGCTCAACCAACAGCTCAAATGCGTTATCCAAAATTGTAGTCCGTGCTTGCTATCATTCGATTCACCCATCGCTCGTTCTAGCGTATCCCAGTTGTTCATTCCGATCTCATCCATCTCTTAAGCCTAACAATGCTTTCATTTGCATTTGTCCGTTTTCGATGCTCAACTCAATATTCATCTGCTCTATTTTCATTCTTTCCAACTCAGCCGACGTGCACCAACCAACTTGTATTCTCGTTTCACGAGTCCGTTCAGGCAATTCCCATAGATGTCCAACCAAAATATTTCCAATGCCTTGCTTAACACGTTTGATCCCATATACCACTTCGAATCAAGTCGCTACTCACATTACGTTTCCTTTTACGAATCCAAAATCTGTTCGAACCATCCCTTAGGTATGATCATGCCATTCCCATCTTAAGTCTGACACAAAAACTTAGCCGATTCTTTAACCATCAATGTCGTTAGGCAACTTGTGCTATGTTCCATTCTCATTGCTCCCAGCTATTCTCAAACCGTCTGATACTTTCGCAACACGAGCAATCGTGCAACGATTGTCTTCCATGTAGTCCAACCCAATACCCAATGGTTCCACACATTTGTTATACGAGCAACTCATGCCAATTTATCTGATATTTCTCAAGCCAAACTCAAATCTGCCCAACCGATGCGCCACAGCCAGAATTCCAACTTATATCCAACACAATCGCTAGACGAGCAACTCGTGCAAGGATTCATTCTCATCGAATGTTTCTATTCAAAATATGCCGCATAACCAAATCTCATATGCCAACTTACTGATCCATTGAGGCAATCAGAACTCCCAGAATGATAAGCCAAGCCAACCCAACAAAAGCCCATACTTGTTGCACAAATGCAACAACGCCAACCAACTTGCTGCACGAATGCAACAACGCCTAACGAGGCTAAGCGATCCTACGAAAACCAACCAAGGCAACCCAACAAGGAATAATATGCAGCCACAACTAGCAATAAATAGACTTATTGCATGAAACATCCGATGCGGCACCGAGTAGAGTCAAGAGCTAAACGACACACGAAAGCGATTTAGAGTTTGTGATGAAGCGAAGGACCAAGTCCGAAGAAATGAACCTGGCTCTGATACCAATTTATCACGCCCCAATCTCCCACAAGCTCGACAGTCCCTGCTGAACGTGAAATCACCACGTTGCAGCTCTCACACTGGTATGACTGTGCGAGCAGGCCGTGCTCTCCAAATCATCCGACCGATCGGATTAAGGAAGACGGCATTATCGCTTCCAACCAGCTATTCAGTACTGTTCTGAACGAACACCTGATTTCCATCGAACCCGCTAGCCATCTGCACATTGAAACCAACTCGATTAATCCTTCTTTCCAAAATCCAATATTTCAAATGTAACCAGCATTTGATTTATTCAATCCGACTCAGCGTAACGCTCCGAGCGGTTGCGGGGCATTACAAATAGTGCATCCTGAGGTACGATCCTTTTGATCTAGTGGAGTGTGGCTATTAGATAAGTAAAGAGAAGATGGAAATGTATTCTTGTGTTTAGAACTGTGCATAGTAATATTTTATCTGATAGAAGTTCATGCATTGCATCTGCCTCGGATAACTTGTGCACAAGGTAATAGTCTCTCGAGCGGTTTTTGGGGCACTGAGAATCGTTCGGTCCGGAAGAGATTGTGATAGTACCCTGACGGACGATCCTTGAGATCTAGTGGGATGTTGTGTCCATTAGTGCAGAGTGAAACCCTACGTCACCGCTGCTAGTATTAATGTATGTTTTTGTGAGATGCTATTGTAGAGTCGCAGCTCCTAACATTCATCGTACTAGTGCATAATGGAACCTTGAGTCACCGCTGCTAATTCATGAGGAAGAATACTCATGGGCCATTATGTAGTTAGGTAGCATTCTAGGTGCAACCTTCTTGCAAGCCTAATCGATAGATGTGTCACTACCACTTTTCCAGGCAAGGGCAATTGTGTAATTTCACTATTTTGAATAATTATCTATTTAATTAATCTGCTGAGTTGTATAAACTATTTATATGTTGTAAGTGATAATTGATTTTAGGTCTAACCCTAGAATCTTCCATTAAGACTAACCCTAGAGTGAAACCCTAAGTCAAGACCTAATTCTAGAGAAACCCTAGAATTCTAATTTTAGGTTTGGACCTCAAACCCTAGAAGGCCTAAACCTGAGTTAATTAGGTTCTACATGAGAGGGCCAGGGGGTTTAACCTAAAAACTATGCATGGAAACCCTAAACTTGCTTTAATATAAAAAGGAAGCCTCTTTCTAAGCTATTCTTCACGTAGAGAAAAAAGAAACCCTAGCCTCCACAAGAGAAACCATCTCCCCACCCAATTTTTGAGATCTAGCCCTAGGTTTCCATTTTCTTCTCCTCCAAAGCAAGGAAAGCAGGGAACTTGGGTCAAGGAAACTTGGGAAGGAAGAACTTTCATAGGGAACCATCTCCCTACAGGTAAAACCCTATTTTATAAATTTAATCTCTGTTTTTCCTGTTGTTAATGGCCATTAGGAACCCACCCTAAGGTTTGGAATTCGAATTTTAGGGATTCTACATGTAAACCTAGGAGATCTAGGGTTTTGGTGAATTTTCGAGTGTTCTCCCCAAATCTCTGGAACCCTAAACCTAGGGATTTTCGTGTAGGCATGTTTACATCCCCCTACATTTAGTTTTGATCTTGATTTTTAGGGTTTTAAGTTGGATTCTTGAGTAAATCTAATTTTCTACACACTTCGTGTTTGTTGAAATGTTCATTAGGGGTTTTGCCTATCCTTGTGTTTTAATTCTGCATATTTTGATACATAAATCTATATACCTAAATATAATTGTGTTATTGTAGTGTGTATCTTGTGTCCCCGTGTCTTGGGGATGTCAGACACGGTAGAAAATCTGTGTGTGCAGTCGGGTTGTGCACTATGGGGGATTTTTCCCTGTGCAGTCGGGCAGTGGGTTGTGTGTTTTCCTGTGTGCAGGGTGAGTTGAGAGAACTGTGTGAAATCAGCATATGTGCCCTAGGTTTAGTTCAGATTTTAGGGTATTAGAATCCTGTATGTGTGTGCAGTGTATTATGGTGGTTCTTGTGTGTACTTCATTGTATCCAGAACTTGGGTAGTTATGTATCAGTATATGTGTATTAGATTAGGTGAGGATGTGCGTGTGTGTGTGAGATGACTGGAACCTAGTGTCTAGTTGTACCTGTGTGTCTCAGTTAGTGTATCAATGAACCTGTGTCCATGTGTAATCAGGTTTGTGTGTGTGTGCTGTGCCAGTCTCCACAAAACTGTAGGTGTACTAGTTAGGTTCTGTGTATATGTATGTGTGTATTAGAGTGTCAGTGTATTTATAATCTGTGTAGTATACCAGTATCTAAGTGCCCAGACATTGTGTGATCAGTGTTAGATATGTGACTGTGTATTTTCCTAGTGTGAGGGTATCTTGTGTTGAGTTGTGTTGTATTTCAGCAGCCACCTATGTATATCAGTGTGACCCTGTTTAAGAGTGTCTCGAGGATACTGAAATTGGGTAGCAGTGTAGGGATATATATATGTGAGTGTATCTAGTGTATCAAAACTGAATGTATCAGTGAGCATGAGATGGGAAACCATGTGTATCCAGACCTGTGAAAACTGTGTGTACCTGTATTGTGCAAAACTGTGTGAAAGGTTAACTGTGTGTGTGTGTCCTTGTTCAGATAGTGAACTGTGGCAGTGACTTGGGTTTAAATGGCAGTGACTGTGTGTGTAGGTGATAACTTGAGTTGTGACTGTGTGTTTTGAGTTAGGATATAGGGTGTGTTCTCAGTAAAGGTTATGGATGTGTGTGTGTGTTTTAGGGTGCCAGTGGGTGAATGTATGGCTGTGAATTGGAAGTGTGTGTGTGTGGCTGTGTGCAAAATGTTCAGTGAGGATATTAGTGCAGTGAGTGTTTGTGTCAGTTTAAATTCTGTGAGCAGTGTGTGTCTGTGTGTTAGATAGCTAGGTGAGAGTGTTTTCAGCAAGGGGGAAAAACAGAGCAGTGTGTGTGTGGGCAATATGCTGTGTTGTAGCAGTTTAGTTGTGAGTGCCTATGTGGTATTGGGTTTTTGCTGTCGGTATCAGCATTTGGATTGGGTTATGAGTATCAGTTAGTAACTTAAGATGTCAGTTAGTATATTAGTGCAAACCTGTTGGTTAGTTGATCAATTCATATACAGTCAACAAGTTTAGGGTGGGGTGTTAAGTTATAGAGGTGAGTTAGATGGCTGTTCAGATGTTAATCAGTAATGGTTAAGTTATATAGATATGTTAGTTGTTAGTGTATAGTGTTAGTTATATATATACACCCATATATGTGTATCAGTGCATAGGTGTGAGTCCCTGTGTCAGCAACTGTTTTGTGTGAGTGACTGAGTTCAGGGAGCAGTCTCAGTATTCAGTGGCTGTACCTATGTGTATAAAATCAATTGTATTTAGCATTGGTTAAATTGGTATCATGTATAGTAGGTAAGGTTAGATACCAAATAGGTATTAGGTATTAAGTTACTAGTTAAGTTATTAACTAGTATAAGTTAGGTATCCTTAGTATGATATAAAATTTGACTAGTGGACCTAGTATTGACCAGTAAACTTCAGAGTTGACCTAGAGTTGACTTAGTAACACCTAGTTTAGACCTAGAAATGGCCTAACACCCCATTTCAAATTAGCTAATCACTCTTATTATTCCAAACACCATTTTAACATTGTTATCTTATATATAGGTCATTTCGATCCCACTTTGGACATCGATCCTCACATTTTGCTCAGGACCACAGGCGAGTACATTCTCTGACAGTTTTCATTGTTGATTACTTCTATAAATTGTAGTGTATTACATACTTGATTCCGACACTGTGGATACACGAGTTAGCACCCTAGATCCCCATCATGAGGAGTCGTGATTGGAATCCACCGTGCTAGCTGGGGATGGGGAACTATTAGTAGATTATGTGATCATATCCAAATCCTTACCATGCATCATAGCTCACCCCACTTCTCACGTCGGGTGCGGCCTGACCATCATCATGCTTCATAGCTGTTATATATGATTAGCCTGACCATTATCATGTATCATAGCTAACCATATGGTTAGCCTGACCTTCAAGAATCATAGCTAATCATATATAACCAGCCTGATCTAGTCCCAAGCCGATCACATAATAAACTAATATTTCAAACACTTAGCTAGATGTTTATCTTTATTCAGATTCATTGTTCTAGCATTCACTATTATTGTTCATTGCTAGATGCTCTATTGTCTATTTCATTTTCTCCTGTACTTCTCATTTTCAGTATTTATTTCCATCTTGTATCTCTTACACTGTTTATAGATTTTGTCAATTTAATGAAACTGCTGTTAGTGCTTGTGCTTCGCTCCAATCCTGATTGGATAAAATTTTTCAGAGGACCTGGAGGATCTTTGCCCCACTCATTACGGCCCAGGATTAGAGGGTGATTTCACTCCAGAAACCCCAGAGGAGTTGCCTAGTCTAGAGGAGAACGTACCTGGCTGCTCTTAGACTACTTTTTCTGCATTATTGTTTTAGACTGAGACTGAGATGTATTTATTATTTTGTGACTTTGTGAGGTCATTTAGACCCAGGATTTGAGTTGGATTATTGTGGTTGGTTTTATTAGAACTCTTTTCTATTCTCGTCGTGCCATTATTCTTATAGTTTGTGATTGAGTATATTATAGAACTGTGGTTTATTTATCTTTGTCCTCCGTTCGGAGTTGAGACTATTGACAGGATATATTATGTTTGTGACCTAGACAGCGTTCTACCGTCGATGCTGCGGCGTAGGCTGGACGTACCCACGACTCATGCCCAAATTCCGGGTGCGGGTCGTGACACGTTTTTAGTGGTGGCCCATGCAGGTCAGTAGTCGAGTCCTAGAACCGCATTAGAGCGATATCGTAGTGGTGCTCGCTTAGAGTATTACTACGAGCCTGTTTTAGGAAATAGGAATTTGGCCGAGGATATGCTCAATCACAATTAGGAATTTTCGATTCTCATAATACTACTCTTAATTTTTTCCTTAGAAATTTACTGTCCTTCCTTGATGATATCGTGTTTATTACTTTAATTGATTCTTTCGATCTGTCTTCAGGATGCCAAGAAGGTCCCAGAGACTCGGAGCAGCAGATTCAGAGAGGTCTGCCACCTCTCGCCCTGCCGGACAGACATCCGCAGCACCTCCTGCATCTCCAGTACATGTGGGAGTGTCTGCAGCATTCGGGGGTCCTCCACCACCAGTTCAGAGGGTCCCCACAGCTACGACGGCACCACCACCACCAGTTCAGCATCCAGGAGGTGTGCCCGTCGATGGAGCACAGATGTTCGCTTTGATTCAGGGCATGGTTGATGCCCAGAGGACGTCGGCAGAGGCCCAGAGAGTGCAGGCTGAGGCACATCAGGCCCAGACAGAGATGATGAGGGTGAACATGGAGAATGCTCATCAAGTGGCTCTCCAGGCTGTGGAGAGAGTTACTCAGCAGCAGCAGCGTCCTGATCAGCACCACCAGAGGCCGGGCACCATTGTGGACTTCAAGAGGATGATGCCTCGGGAGTTCAAGGGGACAGAAGGGATACTCTACGCCGATGATTGGCTAGAGGACATCGAGAGGAACTTACGCTTGGCACAGCTTCCAGAGGCCCTCCAGATCGAGGCCGCTGGCAGCCAGATGTTCGACATTGCCTTGACGTGGTTTCACATGGAGCCGAGACTCTTGCGCAGGGGACTCACTTGGGAAGCTTTCAAGGAGCTCTTCAAAGAAAAGTTCTTTCCTGATGTCGCCCTGGGAGCTTTGGAGAGTCAGTTCCATGACTTAGCCCAGGGGAGCTCGTCCGTCGACGAGTATGCCGCGGAGTTTTCCCGCCTGAGCCGCTTTGCGCCATCGATGATTAGAGATCCAGGGGACAGGGCCCGGAAATTCAGAAAGGGGCTGACAAGGGAGATCAAGTCTCGCACGTCGGGACGTCGCACAGCTACCTGCGAGGGCATATTGATGGATGCCCAAGTAGCCGAGGACGACTTGGGCCTCAGGCCCAAGAGGGGACGCGATGGTTCCGGAGGAGCATACAGTAGTACGGGACCGGGCAAGCGTCCACACTTTCAGCAGCAACAGCAGAGACCCTTTCAGCAGCAGCATCAGGCACCAGCCCGAGGGCAGGTCCAGCAGCAGCAACAGAGACAGAACCAGCCCGCCATCCAGTGTGCTTACTGCGGGAAGATGGGACATACTAGAGATATCTGCAGGAAGAGATTGGGCTCATGTCTGTCCTGCGGATCGACGACACACCAGCTGAAGGATTGTCCTACCTTTCGTCCAGGTCAGGGTGGAGCAGCCGCCCAGAGAGGATCAGACAGGGTGCCTACCGCACCAGGAGGCCAACAACAGAGGGGACCACTTCCACCGCAACATCAGAAGTTCGCCCAGCATCAGCAGCAGATAGGTGCACCCCAGGGGCGAGCATACGCCATGGCAGTCGAGGAGATCGAGCCAGCAGGAGACTTGATCACAGGTTCGGTTCTTCTCGATTGTATTCCTGCATTTACCTTATTCGACTCTGGCGCTTCCCATAGTTTTGTGTCTGTATCATATGCACTTCGACATCATTTAGACACAGAACCATTAGCTAGGACTTGCAAGATCATGACTGGTGGAGGTATTATCCTAGTCCGTGATCACTGCAAGGACCGAAGAGTGTCAGTAGGAGGCCGAGACTTGAGCGTGGGCTTACTTGTCATGCCACTTCCGGGGTACGATATTGTACTCGGAATGGACTGGTTGAGTAGGCATCATGCTACTATAGATTGTTATAGAGGCAGAGTATTGTTTAGGCCACCAGGAGAGCCGAAGTTTGAGGTCGTCAGAGGAGCAGCGGAGCAGAGTAGGGGCACATTTTGCGGAGCCAGGGCAGAAGAGGAGGAGTTGCCACATCCTCTGATAGCGGAGTTCCTGGATGTATTTCCAGAAGAGTTGCCAGGCTTGCCGCCAGACAGAGATGTTGAATTCTCTATAGACTTGGTTCCAGGAGCGGAGCCCATTTCACAACATGTCTATAGAGTCAACAACAGCGAGCTGGCAGAACTGAAGAAGCAAGTTGAGGAGCTGCAGGACAAAGGCTTCATCAAATCCAGTTCATCACCATGGGGAGCTCCGGTATTGTTCGTACCGAAGAAGGACGGCACGGTGCGTATGTGCATTGATTATAGAGCTTTGAACAATATCACTATCAAGAACAAGTACCCGCTGCCGAGGATAGATGATCTTTTCGATCAGTTGAGCGGGGTGAGGGTATTTTCAAAGATAGATTTGAGGTCAGGCTATCACCAGGTGAAGGTGAAGAAAGAAGACACGTCGAAGACAGCTTTTCGGACCAGATACGGCCAGTTTGAGTTCATGGTGATGCCATTTGGTTTAACCAATGCACCGGCAGTATTCATGAACCTGATGAACAAGGTGTTCCACCAGTACCTTGACAAGTTCGTGGTGGTGTTCATCGACGATATTCTTGTGTATTCCAAGACACCAGAGGAGCACGAAGAGCACCTGAGATTGGTCTTAGAGACTCTCAGGAGGGAGAAGCTGTACGAAAAACTCTCTAAGTGTGAATTCTTCCTTGACAAGGTCGAATTTCTTGGGCATGTGGTATCAGGTGACGGAATCTCGGTAAACCCAAAGAAGATCGAGGCAGTAGAGTCGTGGGCTGCCCCCAGTTCGGTAGCTGAGATCAGGAGTTTTCTCGGGCTAGCAGGATACTACAGGAGGTTTGTACAAGACTTCTCCAAGATTGCAGCGCCGATAACCAGATTGACTAGGAAAGATGTGGATTTTGTCTGGACGGAGGAGTGCCAGGCTGCATTTGATGAACTAAAGAAGAGGTTGACAACAGCTCCAATTTTGACGTTGCCAGCAGGGACAGGTGGTTTCACCATCTACAGTGATGCTTCAGGGAAGGGTCTGGGATGTGTTCTTCAGCAGCACGGGAAGGTAATTGCCTATGCTTCCAGGCAGTTACGCCCTCATGAAAAGAACTATCCCACCCACGATTTGGAGTTGGCAGCAGTTATCTTCGCTCTAAAACTGTGGAAACATTACCTGAACGGAGAGCGTGTGGAGATCTTCACAGACCACAAAAGCTTGAAGTACGTATTCACACAGAAGGAGCTAAACATGAGGCAGATGAGGTGGTTAGAGTTGATGAAGGACTTTGACATCTCACTGCAGTACCACCCAGGGAAGGGTAACGTAGTCGCCGATGCCTTGAGCAGGTATCCGACGGCTATGTACTTGACGACAGATAGGCATTTGTTGGCTGATTTGGAGAGCTTGGAAATTGAAGTGTTAGTTCCCGGTACTGAGATTCAGATGTGGGGATTGCAGATACAGTCCGAGCTGATGGACAGGATCAGAGCTGCGCAGTACGATGATGAGACTCTGAGGAGTATCAGGGCACAGGTTCGGATGGGATTGTCGGACGACTTTACTATCGCAGATGATGGTTCTTTACGGCACGGCACGAGGATGTGTGTGCCGAGCGGGGAGCTGCGCGAGGAGGTTTTGCAGGAGGCACACCGCTCTCAGTACTCGATGCATCCCGGTGCCAACAAGATGTATCGAGACTTGAGGGAGCACGTATGGTGGTATGGAATGAAGCGCGAGGTAGCACGCTTCGTATCTCGGTGTCTAGTGTGCCAGCAGGTAAAGGCAGACCGGCAGAGGCCAGGTGGTTTGCTTCAACCTTTACCGATTCCAGAATGGAAATGGGAGCACGTGACCATGGATTTCGTTTCAGGGCTTCCACGTTCTCCAGGAGGGAAGGACGCGATTTGGGTCATCGTGGACAGGTTGACCAAATCAGCCCATTTCTTACCTTTCAAGGTGGGCACGTCGACAGAGAAGCTAGCAGAGATGTACGTGCGGCAGATTGTTAGACTTCATGGAGTTCCTGTGAGCATCGTCTCGGATCGGGATAGTCGTTTCACTTTCCACTTCTGGAGGAGTCTGCAGGCTAGTTTGGGCACTCAGCTCAAGTTCAGTACCGCATATCACCCCCAGACGGACGGGCAGTCTGAACGGACTATTCAGACTCTCGAGGATATGCTACGCACTTGCGTTCTAGATCTCGGAGGTTCTTGGGAGGAACATCTGCACCTGGTAGAGTTCGCTTACAACAACAGCTACCAGGCCAGCATCGAGATGTCACCATTCGAGGCTCTTTATGGACGGAGGTGTCGTACACCGCTATCTTGGGATGACGTTGGAGAGAGAGCCTTGCTAGGACCAGAAATGGTTGTGGATGCAGCAGAAAAGGTGAAACTCATCAGAGACAGACTGCGAGTGGCGCAGGACAGACAGCGGCATTGGGCCGACAGCCACCGTAGACCCCTTGAGTTTCAGGTATAGATTGTTATTTTCTGGCTTGTGTTTGTTTGTTTAGACTGCGTGTTGAGACTGTTTTGTTTTAGGTTGGCGACCTAGTATTCCTACGGATTTCTTCGACGCGTGGAACGATTCGTTTTGGCAGAGGCGGGAAGCTTAGCCCACGCTACATCGGACCCTTTGGTATTCTTGCGAGGGTAGGTGCAGTGGCATATAGACTGGACTTGCCACCTGCATTGGAGGGAGTGCATGATGTGTTCCACGTGTCGCAGCTGAGACGGTACGTGGCCGACCCTAGTCACGTACTTGATCACTCGGAGATTGAGGTTGGTCCGACGCTCAGCTACCCCGAGCAGCCCGTAGAGATCTTGGACCGCAGAGAGAAGGTGTTGCGGAACCAAACTATTCCTTTGGTTCGGGTTGCATGGAGACATCACTCTCTAGGGGAGTCGACCTGGGAGAGAGAGGACGAAATGCGCGAGCAATACCCGTATCTCTTCTAGACTTGAGGTATTTCCTTTTCTGATTTCATTCTTGTTCTGTTCAGTCCAAATTTCGAGGACGAAATTTCTTTTAGGAGGGTAGACTTGTCACTACCACTTTTCCAGGCAAGGGCAATTGTGTAATTTCACTATTTTGAATAATTATCTATTTAATTAATCTGCTGAGTTGTATAAACTATTTATATGTTGTAAGTGATAATTGATTTTAGGTCTAACCCTAGAATCTTCCATTAAGACTAACCCTAGAGTGAAACCCTAAGTCAAGACCTAATTCTAGAGAAACCCTAGAATTCTAATTTTAGGTTTGGACCTCAAACCCTAGAAGGCCTAAACCTGAGTTAATTAGGTTCTACATGAGAGGGCCAGGGGGTTTAACCTAAAAACTATGCATGGAAACCCTAAACTTGCTTTAATATAAAAAGGAAGCCTCTTTCTAAGCTATTCTTCACGTAGAGAAAAAAGAAACCCTAGCCTCCACAAGAGAAACCATCTCCCCACCCAATTTTCGAGATCTAGCCCTAGGTTTCCATTTTCTTCTCCTCCAAAGCAAGGAAAGCAGGGAACTTGGGTCAAGGAAACTTGGGAAGGAAGAACTTTCATAGGGAACCATCTCCCTACAGGTAAAACCCTATTTTATAAATTTAATCTCTGTTTTTCCTGTTGTTAATGGCCATTAGGAACCCACCCTAAGGTTTGGAATTCGAATTTTAGGGATTCTACATGTAAACCTAGGAGATCTAGGGTTTTGGTGAATCTTCGAGTGTTCTCCCCAAATCTCTGGAACCCTAAACCTAGGGATTTTTATGTAGGCATGTTTACATCCCCCTACATTTAGTTTTGATCTTGATTTTTAGGGTTTTAAGTTTGGTTCTTGAGTAAATCCGATTTTCTGCACACTTCGTGTTTGTTGAAATGTTCATTAGGGGTTTTGCCTATCCTTGTGTTTTAATTCTGCATATTTTGATACATAAATCTATATACCTAAATATAATTGTGTTATTGTAGTGTGTATCTTGTGTCCCCGTGTCTTGGGGATGTCAGACACGGTAGAAAATCTGTGTGTGCAGTCGGGTTGTGCACTATGGGGGATTTTTCCCTGTGCAGTCGGGCAGTGGGTTGTGTGTTTTCCTGTGTGCAGGGTGAGTTGAGAGAACTGTGTGAAATCAGCATGTGTGCCCTAGGTTTAGTTCAGATTTTAGGGTATTAGAATCCTGTATGTGTGTGCAGTGTATTATGGTGGTTCTTGTGTGTACTTCATTGTATCCAGAACTTGGGTAGTTATGTATCAGTATATGTGTATTAGATTAGGTGAGGATGTGCGTGTGTGTGTGAGATGACTGGAACCTAGTGTCTAGTTGTACCTGTGTGTCTCAGTTAGTGTATCAATGAACCTGTGTCCATGTGTAATCAGGTTTGTGTGTGTGTGCTGTGCCAGTCTCCACAAAACTGTAGGTGTACTAGTTAGGTTCTGTGTATATGTATGTGTGTATTAGAGTGTCAGTGTATTTATAATCTGTGTAGTATACCAGTGTCTAAGTGCCCAGACATTGTGTGATCAGTGTTAGATATGTGACTGTGTATTTTCCTAGTGTGAGGGTATCTTGTGTTGAGTTGTGTTGTATTTCAGCAGCCACCTATGTATATCAGTGTGACCCTGTTTAAGAGTGTCTCTAGGATACTGAAATTGGGTAGCAGTGTAGGGATATATATATGTGAGTGTATCTAGTGTATCAAAACTGAATGTATCAGTGAGCATGAGATGGGAAACCATGTGTATCCAGACCTGTGAAAACTGTGTGTACCTGTATTGTGCAAAACTGTGTGAAAGGTTAACTGTGTGTGTGTGTCCTTGTTCAGATAGTGAACTGTGGCAGTGACTTGGGTTTAAATGGCAGTGACTGTGTGTGTAGGTGATAACTTGAGTTGTGACTGTGTGTTTTGAGTTAGGATATAGGGTGTGTTCTCAGTAAAGGTTATGGATGTGTGTGTGTGTTTTAGGGTGCCAGTGGGTGAATGTATGGCTGTGAATTGGAAGTGTGTGTGTGTGTGGCTGTGTGCAAAATGTTCAGTGAGGATATTAGTGCAGTGAGTATTTGTGTCAGTTTAAATTCTGTGAGCAGTGTGTGTCTGTGTGTTAGATAGCTAGGTGAGAGTGTTTTCAGCAAGGGGGAAAAACAGAGCAGTGTGTGTGTGGGCAATATGCTGTGTTGTAGCAGTTTAGTTGTGAGTGCCTATGTGGTATTGGGTTTTTGCTGTAGGTATCAGCATTTGGATTGGGTTATGAGTATCAGTTAGTAACTTAAGATGTCAGTTAGTATATTAGTGCAAACCTGTTGGTTAGTTGATCAATTCATATACAGTCAACAAGTTTAGGGTGGGGTGTTAAGTTATAGAGGTGAGTTAGATGGCTGTTCAGATGTTAATCAGTAATGGTTAAGTTATATAGATATGTTAGTTATTAGTGTATAGTGTTAGTTATATATATACACCCATATATGTGTATCAGTGCATAGGTGTGAGTCCCTGTGTCAGCAACTGTTTTGTGTGAGTGACTGAGTTCAGGGAGCAGTCTCAGTATTCAGTGGCTGTACCTATGTGTATAAAATCAATTGTATTTAGCATTGGTTAAATTGGTATCATGTATAGTAGGTAAGGTTAGATACCAAATAGGTATTAGGTATTAAGTTACTAGTTAAGTTATTAACTAGTATAAGTTAGGTATCCTTAGTATGATATAAAATTTGACTAGTGGACCTAGTATTGACCAGTAAACTTCAGAGTTGACCTAGAGTTGACTTAGTAACACCTAGTTTAGACCTAGAAATGGCCTAACACCCCATTTCAAATTAGCTAATCACTCTTATTATTCCAAACACCATTTTAACATTGTTATCTTATATATAGGTCATTTCGATCCCACTTTGGACATCGATCCTCATATTTTGCTCAGGACCACAGGCGAGTACATTCTCTGACAGTTTTCATTGTTGATTACTTCTATAAATTGTAGTGTATTACATACTTGATTCCGACACTGTGGATACACGAGTTAACACCCTAGATCCCCATCATGAGGAGTCGTGATTGGAATCCACCGTGCTAGCTGGGGATGGGGAACTATTAGTAGATTATGTGATCATATCCAAATCCTTACCATGCATCATAGCTCACCCCACTTCTCACGTCGGGTGCGGCCTGACCATTATCATGCATCATAGCTAACCATATGGTTAGCCTGACCTTCAAGAATCATAGCTAATTATATATCACCAGCCTGATCTAGTCCCAAGCCGATCACATAATAAACTAATATTTCAAACACTTAGCTAAATGTTTATCTTTATTCAGATTCATTGTTCTAGCATTCACTATTATTGTTCATTGCTAGATGCTCTATTGTCTATTTCATTTTCTCCTGTACTTCTCATTTTCAGCATTTATTTCCATCTTGTATCTCTTACACTGTTTATAGATTTTGTCAATTTAATGAAACTGCTGTTAGTGCTTATGCTTCGCTCCAATCCTGACTGGATAACATTTTTCAGAGGACCTGGAGGATCTTTGCCCCACTCATTACGGCCCAGGATTAGAGGGTGATTTCACTCCAGAAACCCCAGAGGAGTTGCCTAGTCTAGAGGAGAACGTACCTGGCTGCTCTTAGACTACTTTTTCTGCATTATTGTTTTAGACTGAGACTGAGATGTATTTATTATTTTGTGACTTTGTGAGGTCATTTAGACCCAGGATTTGAGTTGGATTATTGTGGTTGGTTTTATTAGAACTCTTTTCTATTCTCATCGTGCCATTATTCTTATAGTTTGTGATTGAGTATATTATAGAACTGTGGTTTATTTATCTTTGTCCTCCGTTCGGAGTTGAGACTATTGACAGGATATATTATGTTTGTGACCTAGACAGCGTTCTACCGCCGATGCTGCGGCGTAGGCTGGACGTACCCACGACTCATGCCCAAATTCCGGGTGCGGGTCGTGACAAGATGCAAAGTATATACCTTGAGTTATAGATGCAAGTCCCTTGAGATTATTGATATATACAAATTGTGGCTAACTTGTATGGCTGCTGCAGGGATAACGACCGACCGTGGATAAGATTTATCTTTTTGTGGCTTACTTTATAGTTTATGTTCCTTTGCATGCATTGCTAAAAAGAACCTAAACAATTAGAAAGATCACATAATAAGCATGCTAGCTTCACAAGTTTACTTAGTGTGGATTATCAGGTGAGTTTGGATTCGGTCGCTCGCCAGTACATGTGGGTTACTGACCTACCTTTGTGGGCATCTTCAGCTTCTGAGGATATGATTTTGGTAAGTCTCTTCAATCTGTTGGAGCGCATCCAATCCAGTGGAACCGTGCTCATTGCAACCAAGCTTTTTTTTCCAGTCTACTAGTTTTCCTTTCAAGTTTTGCAAGTTTCTGTTTCAGTTGCAAGTTCCTTTCAAGGTATTTTTAATTTTTGTCCTAGTATAAGGATATGATGTATGGACATTGTGGCTAGTTTTGAGTTTTCAAAGAGATATCAGCCAGTTAAGGCATATTTTGTAATCAGTCAAGCAAATGCATTGTAATCCAAATTTCAGTATTTCAATAAAGAAAGTATTTTGGTTCCTATCAAATGTGTTCAATCTTTGGTTTTCTGCAAATAATTATCTGTGGTGCTATATATCTTGTCTATTTTGTATTTTGTATCGGTACTATGCCTTGTGCAAGCGCAACTTAGGCTTGCACGACATCACGTCCAAACGAGGACGATCGGTTCCGCAAGGCTAAAGCGAGGACGATCGTCCCTTGCGGGATCGGAGCGTGACAGCAAGGACAATAACCTTAAGAGAAAAATGGAAAACAATGAAGTATGGTTCACAGTATCGGTGGTTTCGAATAAGAGTCAAATTTTTTTGACATCTGAAAGAAAATAATTATTAATAAATTATTAACCTTTTTGAAAATCTATTTTATATATTCATGCATAATTTTAAGTATTTTCAATGTTGTTTCTTAGTAGGCTGAAATTGAATGAAATAGTAGTCACAATTGCCGATTGATTTACATGAGATAGATTTTTTTTCTTTCTTTCATATGATTTTACAACGTTACTATGCTTTTACACCATTGTTGATTTGTCTTTTTCGTTAAATTTTCTTTGTCAAAGATCACCAATGTCAGTATCGGTCAGTATCGGGTATCGGTCGGTATTGGATCGGAACATGTCAAACCGTATCAGTATCGGCCATATCGGATCGGTATCGTCCGATACTGCAAACTATGTGAAAGAATCTTGTATAGGAACAAACATATCAGTATCTCTAAGCTTGAACACGAATAAGCATTGCATATGTCACCAGACAACTTCATGAACTTTTCTGTTGCAGGTATTAAGGTGCAGTAAGAAGAGCAGTAAACTCAAAAATATTAGTACAAATGATTTGATCACAAGAGAATTAAGTCTGCTAATGCCACTCTGAAACATTCACTGCCTTGCAAATTTTTTGCAGTATCTGACACTGAAATTTAAACCTCCAGGACATGGGGGGATCAATTAAGGGTCCGGGGGGTTGGGGGGGGGGGGTGGCGTGGGGGTAGGGTTATATATATATATATATATATATGGTTCTCCAATGCACAAAGAGTAAGCTATAGCTCAAATGGTAGTGCTTTCGGCTTTCAATTTAAAGACATGAGTTCAAATCCATCTCCTGAATGTTTTATATATTTTAAAAATCTTATATGTATTATTTTGTTCTTGCTTTTTTGAAACAATTTAGAAATAATGACTTTGTTTTTTATGCTCATTTTTGTTTGAGTTTTATAATATTTTTTTGTTATTGTAGTTCAATTAACATGACAACTTTAAGAAGATTTTATATGCAGTAATACTGTTCCTTCAGAATTTTAATCCTGACTTCGTCCCTCCTCCAGAAGTAAGCCTCTTAAATCATGCATTCTGGGTGAGCGCAAAAAATACATTCTAGGTGAAGATCGGATCCTAATGAAGAATGAATCTGCATCAAAATAAAATACATGAAACAGTCGGAAGTGACTTCCATGTCCACTAAGCAATAAAACTAGAAATGCTCACATTGAGGAAGTGGGCAACATAACACCATCAGAAATGAGGGCTCAAGTATCTACAACTCTTCTTGAATTATTCAGAATCAAATGTTTCTCGGTTTCATAATGCAGGACCAATCTCATATATACAGCCACACAATCAACATAGAAAATAGCAAAAAAAGAAGAAGGAAGTCAAAATAGGTTCATCCTTACAACTGAATATCTCAAGAAATGAAGCTCTCTTTCATGGATAGGCTGACCTGATAGTTAATATGACATCAACTAAGCATGGGATGGGAGATACTTTTCTGAAGTTCTAGTTTTGAAGCCACAAGCAAAGGAAATAGCAAGATTGCCATGCCATCCTCTCCTGGATTAGGAATGATAATAAAAAACACAATATGTAGTGCCGAAGCTGATATCACAATTATCATTAAAATCAAAATTATAATGATAATAAAAAACACAGTTTCTTCAAAATCATAAATACATATATATCAAAATTACCTGACCGTGATGCATGGAGACACAACTAAGAATAAAAGAGCTAGGATGCGTTTGGTTCAGTGTAATGTAATCGTAATGAAATAGAATTTGTAATGTAATTGAGTTTGTAATGTAATAAAATTACAATTATATTATTATGTTTGGTTGGAACATGTAATCAAATCATGTGATGTAATATCAATTACATTCATGTTTGGTTTACCGTATAATCTAATGGAATAGTAATAGTTATTTGAATCATTTTGACAAATATACATTTGACATTTATATTTTATGTTTTGGCAAACCAATCCTAACATTTATATAAAAAAAAAAATAACAAAAAACATAGAAACATAACAAAATAAAATAAAATAATAAAAAATGTAATTTTGTAAGTTTTAAGGTGTAACGTAATTGTGATTACTTGAGTTTTATGATCTAATTGGTTTTAAAAAAATTTAATGTAATGTAATCAAACTTATAATGGCCATTACATTACATCCTATTTTTTTGGTTTAACCAAACACCTAGATTAGATTTACAATGTAATGTCATTACATTACATTGTCCAACTCTACAAACCAAACGCACACTTAATGAATTCATAATCAATATTGTCATAATGTCAATAATCCAAAATTACCATTGGCATTGCTCCACTAGTCACTCATTCTGATTCAGTACTGGACTCTAGCCAGAGGTGAGTCTCACTTCTGAGCGTCAGAAAGCTTTTCGGAGAATCAGAAAGAGAACAAAATGTGGTGCTCTGTAAAAGAACAATATGGTAAAATTTAGTAGAAGCACCTTCTACTTTTAACAAAATGTGAATTAATGTAAAGGAAGGGTGTTCTTTACTCTTGGCAGAGTTGATAGGATTGATAAGCTTTCAGTATTTTTCATCAATCAATTTTAAGATTAGAAAGAAATTCAATTAGATAATCCTTTTTTTGCTATACACAAATATTCTTTTGGATTGTTTGTATTGAGGGAGGGAGGGTGAATTTTGCTACTTCAAATGAAGTAATATGGTTTTGGTCACTTGCTTGGTATGGATAGCGAGAGGAAGTTCCAACTTCCAAGTGGATGTGGAGAAGGAAATAGTAACCGCTCCCTATTTCTTGTGGCTTTCATGGTCTCTCTTTAAGACATTTTTTTTTTGAAATGTCTTTTGGTCCCACTGCCTCCCAAATTACACCATTTATAAATGGAAGGAATAATACGTTCCGGTGGCTCTATCCAGATCCACTGATCTTCCATCATCTAGTTAGGATCTTATTCCTCTTTCCGATAACCATAAGGGTCACTCGAGTTTGGCCTCTTTAAGACACTTAGATATGTACTGGATTAATGTAGCAGTATAACTTAATTATATCAATTTATTATCTTTATTCAGAATCAACATGGTATGTTCAGAATGTTGATGATGGTTTGGATTCCTCTTTTCGAGTATAGGCAAAATATTTGCCTTTGTTGTAGGTGCGGGAAAATCTATTTTGTGTTTTGAGCAATCTGGACTACCTTCCTCAAGGCATCTCCGGAATAAACTTTTAGTGGACTTAATCTGTAGCTTCTGCATTCCATAATTTTCAAATTCCAGGTATTGCAGCGAAGGAAAATCTAAAATGCTCTCCAGATTAGAGCATTTTTTCTATTCTCAATTCTCTGAGGAAGGAAAAACTACTAAGTTGTGTCAGGATGCCGCAATATGATATAGTCATCTTAGTTAAGGAGGTGGCATTTTGAGCAAGGACCATAGGAAGAGATCTCAATTTGGGACAACTAATAAGTCTCATTTCATTTAGGCGAGGTAGTACTGACATAGAGGCAAAAAATCCTTTCAATTAGGTGAGACTTCTAAGCATCGAGAGAGATTTTACTTCTTCTAAATAGCTCCACATTTTTTGGTTCCTCCCATTGTTATTGTTATTGTTATTATTCACCACAAATCCTCTCTCCCTATACCTGAGCATCTTCAGGATTGTAACTACAATCTTTTGAGGTAAGGTGGTCATACTTGTTAGCAATTGAAATTGGAACAATTTTCTGTGTCTTTATTCATTAGAGGTAAACCTCAATTTATAGAGTTTACAAAGAAAGCAAATGTAGAAATGTGTACAACAGTAAGATTCTAACGAAGGAAAAGTATTAAAAACGGAAATTATACAATGAGCATTATAGCTATGCATGGTTGTCTCCATTGATGGCTGGATATTTCCTTAACATCCCCCCTCAAACTCTAGATGGTTGAGAAAACATATTGAGTTTGGATATTAGAAAGTTGAACTGAGCCAGGGGGGGGTGTCTTTGTGAAAAAAATCTGCAATTTGGACTTCTGAAGTAATGTAAGGTAGGTGGATTGTTCTTTTTGTAAAATGATTCCTGACAAAATGGCAGTCAATTCGATATGTTTGGTGCGCTCATGGAAGATATCATTATGAGCTATTTGAATAGCACTCTTACTGTCACAAAACAGAGGAGTAAACGATGAATGTTCAACGCCCGTGTCATGAAGAAGCCAGTGTAACCATATAATCTCAGACGTAGTGTGAGCAAGAGCTCTGTATTCAACTTCAGCACTTGAGTGGGCAACTATTGTTTGCTTCTTACTTTTTCAAGAAATAAGAGAATCACCGAGAAATATGCAGAAGCCAGAAGTGGAGCGACGATCTGTGATCTCCCGTCCAGCCAGAATCAGAATAAGCACGAAGAGTAAGCGTGGAAGTAGAAGGTAAGTGTAGTCCTTGATACAAAGTGCCCTTCAAGTAGCGCAAGATTCGAAGAACAGCTGCGTAATGAACAGAGCGAGGTGAAGACATGAATTGACTTACTATATGAATTGCATGACTAATATTAGGTCTAATGATAGTAAGATAATTAAGACTGACTACAACCTACCGATACATCGTAGGATCAGAGAGTAAGGTGTCGTCAGATGCATTAAGCTTAACATTCAATTCAAGAGGGATATCTGCAGTCTTAGTATCTGTTAAACCAGCTCGAAAAATAATTTCAGATGTATACTTTACTTGAGAAAGAAAATAACCATCAGAGTTGTGATCAATCTCGATCCCAAAAAAGTAACGAAGAGTACCTATGTCTTTCATCTCAAAATAGGTGCTTAAGTGTAACTTTAAAGCATTAATACCTTGTAAATCATTACCTGTAATGACCATATCATGTACGTATATGGCAAGAAGGACAATACCTTTGTTAGATGAGCGAAAGAACATAGCATAATCATGTGTACTTTTGGTGAAACCATAAGTAATAATTGCAGTGCAAAACTTTTCAAACCAAGCTCGAGGTGCTTGCTTGAGACCGTATAGAGCTCGTCAAAGTTTACAAACCTGATGAGGAGAGTGTTGGAGAACCCGGGGGTGGTTTCATATAAACTTTCTC
The DNA here is from genome assembly GCA_036927795.1 of Iris macrosiphon. Taxonomy (NCBI): domain Eukaryota; kingdom Viridiplantae; phylum Streptophyta; class Magnoliopsida; order Asparagales; family Iridaceae; genus Iris; species Iris macrosiphon. Next base: position 165,292,531 of record JAYESA010000002.1, read on the forward strand.
TTGTAGATCTCCATGAAGAAATGCCTTTTTTATATCCATTTGATGTAGTTTCCATTGACGAATAGAAGCAACTGCAATCAAAGTCTGTATTGTAGGATCGAATAAGCACCTCTAGAGGGGGGGTGCATATAGTGCGTGTATATGCGACAGAATAAAATTATCCAATAAAAAGGTTAACACAGTTAGCTAACAATATAAGTGTAAAATAACAGTAAGGATAGAGAGAGAGAGAGAGAGAGAGAGAGAGAGAGAGAGAGAGAAGCAGTCGCAAACACAACAATGTATACTGGTTTTTCTCTGAGAGGACTAGTCCAATACCGAGAACTCTAGCTGGGAGTTGAAATCCATTATCAAGTAAAATACAAGTTTTTATCCAAAGGCTTGCAACTTCATGCAGACACAAGCTTTGATCTGAATGGCTCGAATACTTATAGTTGAAGTGTTGAACTTCTTGACAAGCTCTTTTATAACTCTTAAAAAACTTCTAATCAAGAACACACTGGTACTTAAGGCTTAGGAGTTATAAATAGCTTGGGATTGGAAAGTGAAAAGCCTCTTGAATTGCACTAAGAGAAATAGAGAAGAGAATGAAAGTGAGTTGAGTGAATATGAATGATGAATTCCTTCTCTATTTATAGCAATTTTGTAAACCGAGTTCGGGGCAAATTCGGATACCAAACGTTCGAATTTTTGAACGTTGGTGCTGAGTCAGCAGAAAGAAATGGTTGTAAGGGTTTACTGGGTCTGGGAACCGAGTTCAATCCGAGCTCGCACCGAATTTGTGTCGAGTTCTAAAGTTCAAAAACAGGTCAGAACTGAATGGGGTTGGGTTGGTTTGGGCTAGCTTGGTTTTGAAATAATGATGGGTTATTTTCTCAACTCAAAATATTTTGGCTTAAATAATCTGGGTTGAAAATATTTTGCGTAGCCTTTAAATGTCAAGTGCGACTAAATTTACATATTTTTCTATACTCAATAAATAGAAAAATTATATTGAAAATTAATGAAAAATAAGTCGTAGTACCAATCTCTGAATCTATAGATGTAGCAACAGTTCGTCTGACTCGTCGGTTCGTCAATTATATCAAGTTAAAGTTTAGACGATTATCGAAATAAGGTTCGACCAAGACCAATGGGCTAACAATCTCCCCAATTTTGATAATTGACAAACTCTGACTGATATAGCAGAGAATGAATATCAAAATATGTACTCTTCTTCTTCTTTTGCTTTGCTCTCTTCTTCTTTTGCTATAGCTGATGGCTGATAGCTGATGCTGATGTTGATGGCTGATAATATCAGTTTACTCCCCCGTTGTCATTTGATCAAAAAAAAGACAATAAGAGTGAAGTAACATAGATATTTAAGCAAAAATGTAAGCATATCACAATTGTAGTTAGGAATAGGTAATAGAAGCATTGAATAAATATTTCAGAAACTATGAAGTTTTAAATTACCCAACACGCATATGAGAGTAATAAGTATCCAAAATAAGCTGAAGTCTTAAACTACTACATAAACTGGGAGTACTATATCATCTAAAATTAATATGCAAAAACATAATAAACTAGAGCAATCGAAAGAGCTAGTATAACTAAAATGATAGCATAGATATCTGCATCACTCATCATCTCCAGTCGGCCGGTCTCCAGTCTCAGTAGATCTGTTGGGATCATAGAAGGCAACAGCTGGATCCAAGTAAGGCTGGACAAAAGGGTCAATAATCCGATTGTCGTCTCGTGAAGGATCATGAACCATAGGATAGGGTCCACGAGGTAGCTGAGAGGAAGAGTACTGCATGTCCACCAAGGAGTTGGACATCGCCTGGAAACTGAGAGGGGTCCGATAGTTTATCTGTCTGTGACAGTCATACTCAAGAGTGCGACGCTCAAGCGCTAGTCTGTGACGCTCATCCTCAACTCTGATGTGATCTCGCATCAAAGTTCGGAGCTCGTCCAAAGAGAAAGGTGGCTCAGGAACAGCAGCAAAGTCAGGGTGAGGTTGGTCAGTAGTAGGTGGACGAGGATGTGGTGCAGCTAGAGGAACTGGGTCAGGTCGTCGAGAAGCAAAAAGATATGCTGGCTCGGCAAGATAAGTGCAGTCCTCAAGTGAGATCTAGAAATGCTCAAAAATAATGGACAAGTACATATTTTACACAAGGTTACGCTTGTTCTTGCGGGAACAGGTCATCATCTGAATCATAGTCTTTAGAAAGCTAAATGGAATACCAAAGTGGATATGATACATAGCATTCAGCTCTAGGTTGGTAATATCATCAGTGTATGTCTGTTTAGGCAAAATGGTTGAAAAGTAATACAATATAAGTTATAGAATCATTTATTTAGGTGTTTGGCCTTCAGAAGACCATGAGGACGGAGTGCCATGCCCTAGTAACAGAATATGGAGACGAATATTGCCAGCTATCCCATACAAGGTACTATACGTCGTACGGCGATCACGGTTGTATAAGACAAGGGGTGCATGCTACAATCAAGTCTACTATGGTTAAGAACTTATATGTCTCAATCATACAAACAATAAACAATAAACATAGAGCATATATGATAAGCAATAAGGTGTCCCAAACGCTTTCTCAAAATATTCTGGAGTCCAGCTGTACAAATAAGAAGCTGAAAGAGTAACAAAAGTACATGATAGTGATTCATCTGTAGTCTTATTTAATACAATCATGTAGAAAAAACTAATGTCCAGACGAGCCGGCTAACAAGTGTCGGTGGCTAAACGCCAAAAATAAGTAAATGCGCAAGACGAGCAGGGAAGAAAAAAACCAACTCGCTATCCCCTGCGACCATAGTCCTGGTGCGCGCCATGAGTTTGGGGAAAGAACACTGGATCCTTAGGTGCTAGCTCAAAACCTGGCCATGCAAAACCAGTGGGGTTAGACCCCAAATAGAAAGTACCACAAAGGAAGCACGAAATAGAGAAACAAAAACCTAAGGAAAATATATAATAATGCATAGGTTCAGTGTCGTAACTTAGGTCCATGGCATATCCTAGCGCTAAGGCTCAAACCTAAAACCAAAAAGGACAATGGTTGAATCCTCATACTATGATAGTCCATTTTCCTAGGCTACTGGCCGAATAATACAATCACAACAAAGTCTATTTCTTATATCGACCAATCATTTGTACGACTTGCTATCTTGTGGAGTCTGAGGTTATCTTAAAATAATGCATAATAAGTATCCTCATATCACGCCAGTGCCGAACATGAGCTAACCGAACCAATATAATAAAACAAGGAATTGCAGGATGCATCAGTTTCCCGTAGGGCCACTGCACTAAAAATATGGTATTAGCGGTTCCAGTATTCCTATATTAAAACAATGGCTCGACATAATAATAAGTCAGATACTGCACTCCACTAAAGAAGATGATAAATAGTATCTGTGGTGGCCAGCCCACAGCGCACTTAGAATGAAACTCTGTGGGAAGGTTCGTTGGCATGATCTCGGGATACCGTTCCCTCCAAATGTTACTACCACTTTTAGTTACTTAATTAGCCCAAGGTTGTGTTTGAAATCTCAAGGCGTGGTCACATAAGAATTTTTCTTAAGATATCGTACAAGGTACGGGCACGTTAGATACGAATCCACGTAAGTCAAATCTGGATTCACCCAAGCGTGTATGCAACATTCATACAATCAATATCCTAGCCACGCTTTGGTAATTGACTCGCTTATTATGCCCGTACTGGGGAAACAAGATATATTTATAATATCACGCATTCAGAAATTTGGAGGCATTCTCGATGCACAACCCAAATATAATCACTTAACACGTGACATGATGTGTCGCTCCTTGGCGCACATTAAATCAGGAATAATAATCAGATAATTGTGGTATCAGCATGGATACAGTATTCGAGTCCAATTACCAATTATACATTGGGTCACATGAATCAAAAAAATATTCAGTCAACAAGCAGGGCCGCATGGGTCTCTAGGATGCATGGGAAAATTAGGCCACATGACAACCGTGGCCGCAAGAAAAGTTAGGCCGCATGAAGAGTCAGGCCGCATGGACCACTTGGCCGTATGCTCAGGGTTAAGTCTACTCCTTGGGACAAGTGTTGAAGTGACAGTCAAATAAATAAAGTATCAGTGATGTAACATAAAGTGACTGATGTGACTGAGGTGACAAGCCATAAAGTGCGTCCGAAAGAAAAGACAAGACCATAAAGTGTGTCAGGAAGAAAAAACAACACCATAGAAGTAAGTGCCAACGGTTCAAAGCCATGGGTCCCAGAAATAAGGGCCACATGTTCTTCTGGCCTCATGAGTGTCGGTTCCACATGGGGTTTAATGTCGCATGAAGTCCTCTGCTGCATGGAGTTCTCTAGGACTTAGCAAAAAATTTATTCGTTTAGTGAGTGAAAGCACAAGGTGTCCAAGGACACTGTGCAAATCAGCAGTCATGCGTCCAACAAGATGGACGTAGGCTGTCAATATACGGCAAGAGTTTAGGCCGCATAACCCTCTCGGGCCATATGGTACTCTCGGCTGTATATGCTCACTGGCCGCTTAGGAACTTCGTCTTCTCCAATAGTAGGTTCAGCCATGGCGGAAAAGCTCCAAAAACTGAAATCATGTTTTGTCCATAAAATCGTCATTTTAAGTCCAAATAGGGTAAACCAAAAGCCAAAGTTCTCTAAATTGGAAGCTCTATCATGTAGCAAAAATTGGTTTTCAAAGACACAAGTTTATTATATCAAAACCAAAAAAACTCATAAAATCCATAAAATACTAAGTTAGAAATATAGATCTACACTAAACCATCTATCAAAACAGAAAACTCCAAGAACTAAAAGTGCTTAGAAACACATCATAAATATAATGGAATAATAATATAGAGGGTTTCTTTATTTCTTATGCAAGGTGTACTTGCCTATGAAATGGGAAGAGAAAGCTAAATGAGGAGAAAGTAATGAAGAAGTGAGGAGAGAGAGAAAAAATATTGTGTTATATATGGTAGGGTTTGAGGGTTGAACCAAAGGATCTCATGAGTTGAACCAACCCACAAAATAAACTATGAACCAGGTTAAACCAAAGAATGGATATAGTCTCCATGCACATGCAACCATGCTACAATAAAAATATGTTCCAAATACATATATCGGGAATGGAGAGTGACATCTCTATCCACCTTAGAAAATTTTTGTCCTCAGAATTCTAATTCAAGCAATATCTTGAGAAGTCAGGACAAGCAAGATATAAATCTAATAGCAACTACTCATGCAAGCAATATCATCACAACACATAGGTGATCACCTGATCACGGAAGCTATATACGAAGGCATAATGTAGAATATACCTTTCGAATCGAACATGTGCGGGTACCAAGATCGAATATCATCCTCGCCCTCCCACGTTAATTCTCCAAGAGTGTGATGTCCCCAAGCAACCCGGACAAGAGAAATTGTTCGATTCTTGAGCACCTTCTTCCTTCAGTCCAATATGGATACAAGTTGCTCCTCTTAAGATAAGTCGGTACCAACGACTAATTCAGACTGATCGAGGATATGACTCAGATTCGGAACATACCTACGCAACTGAGACATATAAAATATATTGTGTACCTCACATAACGAAGGCAGAAGGGCAAGACGATAAGCAACATCGCCTACCCGCTCGAGAATATCGAACGAACCTACGTATCACGGACTAAGCTTCCCGCGAACCCCGAATCTAATGACTCCTCGGGTAGGCAAAATCCGCAAAAATACATGATCGTCGATACGAAACTCTAAAGGTCTACGATGCTGATCTGCTCAATGTCGATGCCTATCTTGTGCAACCCGAAGTCACTCTTTGATCTGTCTGACAACTTCTACTATCTACATGATCATTTCAGGTCCTAAGATCTTCCACTCACCAATGCTGTCCCAAGCCAACGGTGACCTAAACTTTCTACTGTATAGTGCCTTGAAATGTGCAATCTGAATACTGGCCTGATAAGTGTTGTTGTACAAGAATTCTACCAAGTGAAGGCGATTCTTCCAAGATCCACTAAGATCTAAGGTACAGGCTCGTAGAATATCTTCCAAGATCTGGATGGTTCTCTCTGATTGTCCGTCTGTCTGGCGGTGGTAAGTTGTGCTGAATCTTAACTTGGTGCTGTCATGCCCCAGTCCCAAAATACAAGAGACCAGGCCACGTGGCAATAGCCAGCTGACACATCCCCGAGGATATCCCAATTTAATGGATCCTAACGAAGAGTGCTACGTTGTACTAAATACTAACAAGTCCAATATCAACAACAAGTAATCTAATCTCATCCATAATATAAACAACAAGAAAGTACTAAAATAAATGCTGGAAGATAACACCAGTCTCAAAATATTAAAGTACAACCCAAGATGTCTGGTAGGAACAAACCCACTACTATGACGAAGTAAAAGTACTGAATGACAAATAAAATAAATAATGACTAGAGCATCGGCTGACTAGATAATGATGCACCCAATCCTAGACAGAAGGCCTACCAACTGATCACGGGAACTCTGACGGTAATACCTCTAGCTCCTCATCGGTAGCGTATCTCGTCTCCTGTCTGGGTTCGTACACTGTGGGGTAATATGCCTCATCCAAATCTAGAAAGGGCCAGGTCCTCAGAGGGATATAACAAGATACATAGAAGCATGCCATAAAGTACATGAAATGCACTTTGAAGACAACATTGGCACGTATGGGTAGGTGAAAGGTATAAAGCGTAGCGTCGAGCCAGAGGCTAAGTACCTGGCATTAGCTGTAAATTGGATGCCAGATGTATATGCTGACTACATCACCGATCATGATAGCACCCAGCTAGTAACCTTTGTCGGATGTATCGACAAGTATATACTCCTATAACCGGGTAGCACTGATCCTATACCCGGGTAACCTGAGCCCATAACCGGGTAACACATGTACCATAACCGGGTAACACTGAGGCTTACGGCCCCGCAGTTTACTCTGAAACTACGGCAACCTAATGTCTGTCCCACACGCCTACTAATTGTCTTCCCCGCCCCATGTCAATGTACAAGTCGCGAACACGACGTGAAAATCTCATACTCTAATGCAAGTCTCTATAGAAATAAACAACTAAGCTAAATATCATCATACGTACTGCTCATACTGATGGCCAGCCAGTCATGAGGCACACGTCCCTATATGAACTCACTCTGTAACGTGTAATGATACGTGTCAAGGCCTAGGAAGTTATATCGATAACTCCGCAACTTTAGGTGGATTCACTAGACTCTAAGTCAAACACAAGTCCTAACGTCAACGCCTCCGATGATTGCACCCGAGTCTTCTCGGACGCGCATAATTAAAATAATAAACATGCAGCTAATAATACAGAATTTAAAAAGTACAATAAGGCAAGGTATACTTGTCTGGAACTCTGGTATGCGCAAGCAATGTTCCGGAACCAGCAGTCAAGGTAGCATCGTCTCGAATGCCTACGAACAGATAACAATAATTATAAATCACTACCTTACACTGTGCTTAATTACTTATGCGAATCATAGTACATGCACACATACATAACATATGTACATATATATACATCAAAGAAATTAATAACATATTTACATATATTGAATAAACATATGTACATATATAACTATACATATATATAACACATATATACGTATATACATAATATCTGAAATAACAACATATGTCCATAAAATATATACATAAATATTATTTACATAAGATACACATTCAAATAACATATGTATATAACCATAATTATAATACTTATATTTTATACATATATATATATTACCTACATATACATAATTTACATATATTTATATATTTAGTAATATTACATTATACATTCATGTGTTTATACAATACCTATTTATACACTATATATATATATATATATATATATATATATATATATATATATACAGAAATACAGTTATATACATATACATTACACATATTATATACATATATATATATATATATATATATATATATATATATATATATATATATATATATATATATATATATATATATATATATATACAATACATTTTTATAAATAAATACATATATATATATATATATATATATATATATATATATATATATATATATATATATATATATATATATATATATATACATTATACATAGTCTATACATTATATATAATTATATACTATATATATATACATATTATACACAGTCCATACAATATATATATACTATATATATATATATACAATATAGATAGTTTATACAGTATATATGAATATATACTATATACGTTTACATTATACACACTATATACACATACATTATACACACATATTTATATACAATAACTAAATATATATTATATATAATCATACCTACTGTGTCGTGTCCAGGAGGGTGGGGGTGTCCGTCGTGCAGTCGTCGCCGGCGAGGGGGCGGCGAAGCTCCGGCAGGGGGGAGGAGAACTCGACAGCAGCAACAGCAACAACAGTTGCAGCGGCTGTAGCAGTTGCACCGGTGGCTGGGGCGGTCGCCAAGGGGGTCAACGGCGGGGGAACGGTGGTGGAGAGGCTGGGGGTGTCGTCGGTGAGATCGGTGGCAGACTGGGGCAGTGGCTGCTACGGTGGAGGAGTCGGTGGTTGGGTAGTGATGCGGGTGATGGGGATGCCGGAGTTGGTGAACGGAAAGAAGGAGGAGGTTGGCGGCCGTGGTGGTAGTGGCGGTGGTTCAGGTGGTAGTGGCGATGATGGGGATGATGCTGGTGGCGGTGGCTACGGTTGAGGGAGTGTGGCAGGGCGGTCGGGTTGGAGAGGGAAGTCGAGAAGGATGAAGGGGTGGTCGGGTTGTTGGGGTGTTGATGTGGATGGGAGTGGTGATCAGGCAGTGGTGCAGGCGGCTGGGGGAGGCGGTCCGGCGGCTAGGGCATCGACTGAGGAAGGGTGTCGGCCAGGTGCTTTGGTGGCGGCCAAAGGTCCGGTCGGAGGAGAAGGGGAGTCGGGCAAGGGGCTGGTCGGCTAGGATTTAGGTATTAAGTTTACAATAAAAAAATTTAGGAGGAAGGGATTTATTTATACATGTAGATTTTTGGGTTTTTGTTGACCTAGGAAATTTTGGCTTGGTCAACCCCTCTTAGGATTGGGCCTTGGGCTCACATGAGGATGTTTGGGAGGGCTATAATTTGCATTAATTAAATTGAATGCTAGGTTCAATTGAGGGGGCGATGTTGTGCGTTTGCATAGTCCAAAAATTATGGGAAAAATTCATGTGAAGGGGAAATTGGGTTTTCTTCATGCATTATCCAATGGTGTAGACACCTCAATGCATTTTTGCATAAAAATGCCCAACAATTGGGAAAATTGCACAAAGATGGAAATTGGGTTTTAATTAATTAAAATACCGCGTACGGTGTTCTAGAATTAATTAGAAGTATATGGGATTAAAATTAGGTGGGCACAAGTGTCAAGGACATAGAGGATTCAGTATAGAATATTAATAAAATTTTGGGTTGCACAAACGGTCAAGATTGTGTCTCCAATTTTGATTAGAACATACAAGGGTACAAAGTCGTATTTTATTTAGAATTAAATAATAACGTCCGCGACGATTATTATGCGACTAAAAATATAGCACAAGAGAGCATATTTATAAGTTACACAAATGTCAGGAAGGTAGGCGGGCACGTCTAGGACAAGGTTGTGAAATTTGTAGGAAGGCAATGGCTAGTGAGGAGCTTCTAATCATTGAAGCAACGGTAAGGTGCACTAGGAGATATAATATTGTACAAAAATTCTAAAATACTGAAATCTAATTCTAATTGTCACTAAATTAAATCCTAGTCTCTCAATCTAAACTAATAACCCTAAATTTGGTCGAGGGGGTTTGTAGGTGCCCAAACTCTGATGCAAACTTTTCCAAAAATGTGAAGTTATTCGAGTGTCTCGATCCGACATGATACTTACTGGGATACCGTGTTGTCTTACTATCTGTCGCATATATATTTCAGCCAATTGTTCAGTGGACTGTCGTACTCGAAAAAGAAGAAAGTGAGCTACTTTTGTAAGACAATCTATTATCACCCAAACTGTATCTCGACCAGTCGGTGATCTAGGTAAACCAGTCACAAAGTCCATCGTGATGTGTTCCAACTTCCACTCTGGAATAGAAAGCGGTTACAATAATCCTGTCGGTCTCTGTTGTTCTGCCTTCATTTGCTGATATATCAGACATCGCAATATGAAGCGTACTATTTTTCTCTTTATTATGTTCTACCAAATGTATTTCTTGATATCTTGGTACATCTTCGTGCCTTCCGGATGAATAAAATACTAGGAACTGTGTGCTTCAGTTATAACTTCTTGCCAAATATTCCCGCTTGGTACTCATAGACGATTCTCAAACCTTAGCGTTCCATCTGTATGTATTATCAAATCCTTTCGAAGACCTGACTCACATTCTTCTCGTAGCTTTTGAATCTTCGGGTCCTTTGCCTGAGCTAGTTTGATCCTATCTACCAAAGTTGACTGAATCTGTAGGCTAGCCTGAACTCCTGTACTCTATGAAAGTACTATCTCGATACCCATCTCTCGTAAGTCTTCTAGAATATGCCTCTGAGTAGTGAACATAAATTTTTTACCTTTTCTGCTAAGTGCATCAGCTACTATATTAGCCTTGCCTGGATGGTACTGAAGTTCCACGTCATAGTCCTTCAACAACTCTAGCCACCTTCTCTGCCTCATGTTCAGGTCCTTCTACGTAAACACATACTTCAAACTCTTATGATCTATGGATATTTCTACTCGATCGCCATATAAGTATTGCTTTCATAGCTTAAGTGCAAACACGACTGCTGCTAACTCTAAATCGTGAGTTGGATAGTTTTTCTCGTGATCTCTGAGCTACCGAGAAGTATATGCTATCACTATTCCTTGATACATCAAAACACATCCAAGTCTATTTCCAAATGCATCGGAATACACGGTGAATCCTCCGGAGCCTGCTGGAAGAGTAAGGATTGGTGCAGAAATTAACTACTTCTTCAACTCTTCAAAGGCTATCTGACATTCCCCTGACCACAAAAATTTAACTTTCTTGCGCATCAACTGAGTCAATGGTGCCGAGATCTTAGCAAAATATGACACAAATCTTCTATAGCCAAGCCCAGGAAACTACACACTTCCGCTACTGTCTTTAGAACTGGGCAGTTCTCTACAACCTCTACCTTATTGGGATCTACTGAGCCTCCTGCTCCAGAAATAATGTGTCCAAGAAAGGATATGCGATCCAGCCAGAACTCACACTTACTAATCTTCCCATATAACTGGTGCTCCCTCAAAGTTTACAGAACTATCCTGAGATGTTCTTCATGCTCCTCCTTATTTTGAGAATATACCAGGATGTCATCAATGAATACTACCACAAATTAGTCTAAGTAAGGCATGAAAATATGGTTTATCAAGTCCATGTATACTACTGGAGCATTAATCAGTTCGAATGGCATAATTAAGAATTCGTAATGCCCATATCGTGACCTAAATGTTGTCTTTGGTATATCCTGCTCCCAGACTCACACCTGATGATATCCTGATCGTAAATCTATCTTGGAGAAAACTCTTATTCCACTTAACTGGTCAAACAAATCATCAATCCTTGGTAATGGGTACTTGTTCTTCACTGTAACTGCATTCAACCACCTATAATCTATACACAACCGCGTCGATCAATCCTTCTTCTTTACCAATACTGTCGGGGTTCCCCATGGTGATATACTGGTCTGAATAAACTTTTTCTCCTTCAGTTCTTCCACGTGTCGATATAAATAATCAAGTTTTGATGGTGATTTTGGGTACACCTTCTAGGATACTGGTTCTTCTCCTGGCATCAACTCTATACAGAACTCTACTGCTCTAACTGGGGTAATCCGAGAAGATCGTTGAAAAAGACATCCATGAACTCTTCAACTATCTTGGGCAATGGGTTTGCTTCCCTTGCTACTGTTGTGACTTCTCCCTTATGCTGGTCTCTTGCTATTATGCTAAGGACAAACTCTTCTAAACCAGAAATTCTAAAAAATACTTTACCCTCACAACAGTCTATCGTTGCATGATTGTTTCTCAACCAGTCCATGCCTAAGATAACATCAAAGTTATCCATAGAGAACTCGATCAACTTTGCAGGTAATAAATGCCCACATACTACGATTGGACATGCTAGGCACACCCTACTAACTTCTACGATCCCATTGCCAGTGATTATATTCAGCCTCGCTGGCAATGCATTAAACTTTAATCTAATACGTATCGCATATTATGCAGATATAAATGAGTGTGAAGCTCCATAATCGAATAAAGCTATACATAAAAGGTTGTAACAAAAATGTTACCTTCTACTACGTCGTCCGACGCCATAGCTTCCTCCAAAGACAAGGTGAGTGCCTGCCATTGACCTTGTTGAGCTCCCTACTGCTGTCTTTCTTGATGTCGTGGTTATGGCCTATGTTGATTATGATGTTGCTTCCTATAAAGCTGGGCCTGTATCGGCAACAGACGCTGAGCTAAAGGCCGTGCTGCTACTGCTGGTCCTCCTTGCTGCACTGCCCTTGGAGTTGGCAATGCAGGAAACTGTTGTACTAGCTCTCATGTCCTCTGCATTAATGGGCACGTGGAAATCTTGTGATCAGGGCTTCTACATCTCAAACATAGTCTATTAGCTGCCCGACAAATATCCCGGGTATCCATAGTAGGTACAACCTGTCGGCGCTTTTTGTTATTGTTGTTGTTGTTGTTGTTGCTGCTGCCTCGGCTATTGTTGCCGAGTTGGTACTATCACTGGAGAAACTTCCATCCTTCGCGGCACTGAATCATGGATACGAACTCCAGGTGATGGTGCTAACGTTCGGCGTACTGGTCCTCCCCCATTGTTCTATCCATGAAGCCTTTTCCGATCCATTCTTCTTGATGCCATCCTTTGAGAAGTAAGCTCAACCCTCTTGGCTGCTATCAACACCGCCTCAAAGGTCTGGTAGTCGTGCACCTCTACTATATGAAAGATCTCCAAGTGAATTCCCTGCTGGAACCTCATTGCTCTTTCCAACTCTGTTGCCACCCTGGTTGGAGAAAATATGCTAAATCAATAAAATTCTGCCACATAGTAGTCTACTGTCCTTCCAGCTTGCTTGAGGTTAATGAACCTCTGCTACAACTCACACTGAGCCACAATCCCAAAGTACTTCATCCTGAACAGGGTCCTGAAATCCTCTCACAAAATAGGATAGCTCAGTCCTACCTCCATCGTAGCCCACCAATCTCTTGCCAGATCCTGGAGTTGTAGGCAAACTAGGCCAACTTATTCCTCGACCAAAACTTTAGCCGCTGTCGGAATGGTCTCAATATCCTGGAGCCAATCATCTTCCATGATTGCATCCTCCGTGCCATCAAAATATCTGGGATTCAGTCTGCAAAATCTAATAGATGACCCAGAATCTATTCTCCCGCCTCGTTATAGGGCTATCTGCAATCCTTGGTCCAACAGGATATTATGTTCCTGCTACTGCAGTTATTGTTGTTGATGTTTCTGTTGTTGTTATTGTTGTACCACCATCTAGTATTGTTGGGCAGATAATAATCCATGGATAATCTTTAGTAAGGTCGGAGTATCCAATACTGTCGGCACTGCGGGAGGTACGAGAATACCCGGAGCCTGATGCTCTGTCCCATTCATCTCGGGCTCAACTAGGATCCTTGGCTGGGGTTCCACAGGATTTCATTCCACTGACAACACTGCCTCTCTTGTTAATGCAGTATTGGGGGAAGGAGAAGCCCTAAAGATAGCACAAGAAACAATCAAGAACATGACTAGAAGAAACAAGGAAGTAACCAATCTGGAAGAATTCAAGCTGAGTATCGAAGAGGACGAATTCAGAATTTCAAGAAGGATCATGTTTGATTGAGACAAATATGACCATGACATCCCACAAGTATGAAGAACATACCTACATGGGCCACCAATAAAATCTTGTCACGTTCCAGTACCGAAATACGGAGATGGACATGGCCAGCTACCCCGTATAAGGTACTATACGTCGTACGACGATCATGGATGTATAAGATAAGGGGGTGCATGCTATAATCAAGTCTCCTATTGTCAAGAAATTATATGTCTCAATCATACAAACAAGAAACAGTAACCATAGAGCATACATGATAAGCAATAAGGCGTCTCAAACGCTTTATCAAAATATTCTAGAGTCCGCTGTGCAAAATAAAAAGCTGGAAGAGTAACAAAAGTATATGACAGTGATTCAGCTGCAGTCTGATTTAATACAATCATGTAGAGAAAACTAATATCCAGACGAGCCGGCTAACTAGTGCCGGTGGCTAACGCTAAAAAGAAATTTGCAAGACGAGCAGGGAAGAAGAAAACCCACTCGTTATCTCCTGCGACCATAGTCTTGGTGCGCACCATGATTTTAGGGAAAGAATGCTGGATCCTCAGGTGGTGGCTCAAAACCTGGCCATACAAAACCAGTGGGGTTAGACCCCAAATGGCAATACCACAAAGAAAGCACGAAATGGAGAAACAAAAACCCAAGAAAAATATATAATAATACATAGGTTCACTGTCGTAACTTAGGTCCATGGAATATTCTAATGCTAAGGCTCAACCCTACAACCAAATAAGGACAAGGGTTGAATCCTCATACTATGATAGTCCATTTTCCTAGGCTACTAGCCGAATAATACAATCACAACCATGTCCATTTCTTATACCGGCCAATCATTCGTACGGCATGCTATCTTGTGCATTTTGAGGTTATCTCAGAATAATGCATAATAAATATTCTCAAATCACGCCAGTGCCGAATATGGGGTAAGCGAACCAATATAATAAAATAAGCACTTGCAGGATGCACCAGTCCCCCGTAGGGCCACTGCGCTAAAAATTAGTTTTAACGGTTCCAGTGTTTCTATATTGAAATAGTGGCACGGCATATTAATAAGTCAGATATTGTACTCCACTAAGGAAGATGATATACAATATCTGTGGTAGCCAGCCCACAGCGCACTTAGAATAAATCTCTGTGGGAAGGTTCGTTGGCATAATCTCAGGATACCGTTTCCTCCAAATGTTACTACCACTTTTAGTTACTTAATTATTCCTATGTTGTGTTTGAAATCTCAATGCGTGATCACATAAGAATTTCTCTTAAGATGTCGTACAAGGTACATGCACGCTAGATACGAATCCATGTAAGTCAAATCTAGATTCACCCGAGCGTATATTAAACATCCATACTATCAATATCCTAACCACGCTTTGGTAGTTGACTCGCTTATTATGCCCATACTGGGGAAATAAGGTATATTGGATTTGGAGGCATTCTTGATGCATAACCCAAATATAATCACTTAATACGTGACAAGATGTGTCACTCCTTGGCGCACACTAAATCATGAATAATAATCAGGCAATAGTGGTATCAGCACGGATATAATATTCAAGTCAAATTATCAATTATACATTGGGTCACATGAATCAAGAAGACATTCAGTCAACAAGAAAAACCGCATAGGTCTCTAGACTGCATGGAAAAATCAGGCCGCATGACAATCCTGGCCACATGAAAAGTCAGGCCGCATGGACCACTTGGCCGCATGCCCAAGGTAGTCTACTCCATGGGACAAGTGTTGTTGTGACAGTCAAATAAATAAAGTGTCAGTGATGTAACATAAAGTGACTAATGTGACTGAGGTGACAAGCCATAAAGTGTGTCAGGAAGAAAAGACAAGACCATAAAGTGTGTCAGAAAGACAAGACAAGACCATAGAAGTAATTGCCAATGGTTCAGAGACATGCGTCCCAGAAATAGGGGCCGCATGTTCTCCTTACCGCATGAGTGTCGATGCCGCATGGGGTTCAATTTCGTATAAAGTCCTCTGTTAAATAGATTTCTCTAGGACTTAGAGAAATTTTTATTCGTTCAGTGAGTGAAAGCACAAGGTGTTCAAGCACACTGTGCAAATCAGCAGTCATGCATCCAACAAGATGGACGCAAGCTGTCAATATGCGGCAAGATTTTAGACCGCATAACCCTCTCGAGCTGCTTGGCACTCTCAACCGCATATGCTCGCTGGCCGCTTCAGAACTTCGTCTTCTCCAACAACAGGTTCAGCCATGGCGGATAAGCTCCAAAAACTAAAATCTTATTTTGTCAATAAAATTCTCATTTTAAGTCCAAATCGGGTGAACCAAAAGCCAAAATGCTCTAATTTGGAAGATCTATCATGTAGCAAAAACTGGTTTTCAAAGATACAAGTTTAATAGATCAAAACTAAGAAAAACTTATGAAACACATAAAATTCTAAGTTAGAAATATAGATCTACACTAAACCATCCATCAAAACAGAAAACTCCAATAACTAAATGTGCTTAGAAACACACAATAAACATAATCGAATAATAATATGGAGGATTTCTCCATTTCTCATGCAAGGTATACTTGCCTATGAAATGGGGAGAGAAAGCTAAAGGAGGAGGAAGTAATGAAGAAGTGAGGAGAGAGAGAGAGAAAATATTGTGTTATATATGGTAGGGTTTGAGGGTTGAACCAAAGGCTCTCATGAGTTGAACCAACCCACAAAATAAACCATGAACCAGGTTAAACCAAAGAATGGATCTAGTCTCCATGCACATGCAACCATGCTATAATAAAAATATGTTCCAAATACGTATATCGGGAACGGGGAGTGACACGGAGGTTGGGTCCATAAAGAGAATCCTTAAAGGATTCTAGAGTAGTGCCATCAGTAAATTTGAAATTGGTGATTTCTACTAAGGGTTCTCCTTCATTGGGTATGTGAAGTATTTCTTCTAAGTAGTCAGCATCAAATTCAATATCTAGTCCAGCAACATAAGATTTAATGGAATCATTGACATATGACATATTGCAGTAAAACATGCAGACATTATTAATAAATAATAAAAATCTAATAGTCACTATGTCTTCTAATCCTGATGCATGAAAGGATTAGAAGTTTAGCTCACCCATCATGCTCATCTCGAATTCACTCTGCATATACTTAGCAAATTCTTTGCATAATATCTCATTAGTTGATCCAAAAATAATATCATCAACGTAAATTTTTACTAATAGGATATCATTATCTAACGCTTTAATAAATAGTGTCGTGTCCACCTTTTCTTTTGAAAAGCTATTTTTAAGTAAAAAGAGAGCTAAGGCGCTCATACCAAGCACGAAGAGCTTGTTTGAGTCCATAGAGAGCTTTTCATAGATTGAAAACGTGATTAGGGAAATTAAAATCTTCAAAACCAGGTGGTTGTGCAACATAAAGCTCTTCTTTAATAAAACCATTTAAAAAGTCACTTTTTACATCCATTTGAGAATGTTTAAAGTCATGAAAATAAGCAAAAACACATAACATGCGAATGGATTCGAGTCTCGCAACTGGGGGCATAAGTCTCATCGTAGTCAATACATACTTCTTGGTTGTAGACTTGAGCTACAAGTGACTAAACCATTCTCATTTAGTTTATTTCGAAATATCTATCTAGTACCAATGACCGGGTGATCACTAGGATTGGGAACAAGTTCTCAAACTTGATCCGTTCAAATTGGTTCAATTCCTCTTGCATAGCATAAATCCAAAATTTATCATGAAAAGCTTCTGCTACATTTTTAGGTTCTACTTGTGAAATAAATGCTACACTAGTAGCTATATCTCTAGTAAAAGAGTAAGTACTTACACCTTTGGTTAAATCACCTATTACCAATTTTTCTGTTTGGTCAGTCATGAATCTCATTTTCTTTGGCAGACTTTCCAGGTAGCTGGTACTTGGTGCAGTCTCTGTTGGTGCTTTGTTAATGATTACATCTTCATCGTCACTGTCATGTACTGCTTGATAATTTAACTCATCAAAAGTAACGTTAATTGATTCTTCAATAATTATAGAATGTTTATTAAAAATATATATATTTCTCTTACTTTTGGCAGCATATCCTATAAAGATACCCTTATCTGCTTTAGCATCAAACTTACCTAAGTTATCTTTGCTATTAAGAATAAAGCATTTGAAACAAAAAACTTTGAAATAGTTAACAGATGGAGTTCTACCAAACCATAATTCATAGGGAGTCTTTTTCGATTTAGGTCGAATCATAACCCTATTCAAAACATAACATGTTGTATTTATAGCTTTAGCCTAAAAATATTTTGGAAAGCTAAATTGATTTAGCATTACTCTAGCCATTTTACTTGGAGTTATATTCTTCCGCTCCACAACACCATTTTATTGGGGAATTCTATGACAAAAAAATTTATGAGAAAAACTATTTGAATCACAAAAGTTTTAAAAATTAGCATTTTCGAATTCGCCACCATGATCACTTCGGATTCGAATAATCATGAAGCCTTTTTTGTTTTGTACCTTTTTGCAAAAGGTTATAAATTTGGAAAATGCATCATTCTTATTTGAAATAAAGAAAATTTATGTAAATCTTGAGAAATCATCAACAATCACAAAAGCGTACAATTTACCGCCAAGACTGGCGATTCTACTAGGTCCAAATAAATTCATATGAATAAACTGTAACGGTCGAGAAGTACTTAAAACGTTAATCGATTTAAAGGATAATTTTGTAGCTTTGTTCTTTTCACACTCGCTACATATTGTATCCTCCTTGAAAACAATTTTCGGTAAGCCTCTCATCAGCCTTTTAGTAGATAGTCTTACAATTGTGTCCATATTGACGAGTCCTAGACGTTTGTGCCATAGCCAGGTTTTATCTTTGTTGGCGTATAGACATTTACCTGCGTGTTTAGTGTCTTCCGAAAGATAAAATACATAAATATTGTCTTCCCTTATTCCTTCAAAGACCGTTTTACTAGTTGATCCATCAATTATAGAGCATTTATCTTTTATAAAATTGATGCCATAACCATGATCAGCTTAGTGACTGATACTAAGAAGGTTATGTTTCAATTCAGTAACAAGACAAACATGTTTAATTACTGGACAGGAAGATATACCAACATCATTGTTAACTATAGTGTACCCTTTCAAGTTGTTGCCGAAGAAAACATATCCTTCTTTCTTCATCGACAATATTACCAAAAGAGATGTGTCATCGGTCATGTGCCATGAGCAACCGCTGTCGAGGATCCATTTTCTTTCAGAATAGGAAGGGCGGTCTACTTTATCGAATGCCATTAGATAAACAATGGCAGCATCTTATGATTTATCATCATCTGAGTCGCTGGCTGCACTTTTATACCAAATGCTTATGTTAGCATACTTTCGGGAGAATGGTCGCTTTGCAGTTTTTTCATATTTGTTCCCCTTTTTTGCTGACTAATAGTCTTTCTTGATGTGTCCTTTCTTCTTGCATCTGTAGAGATTTTTTCTTCGTCGTCATTATTGTAGTCTTTGCTTATTTTGTTGAACTTTAAAAACTTTTTAAATTTTCTGACCATGAGAGCTTGTTCTTCACCGTCATAGTCGTCATCTTCGGAGTCTTCATTGATGATCTTCTTGTGTTGCGCTTTAAGTGCAATCGCCTTCTCCTTGGATGTTGACTCTTCGAAGTCTTGGAGTTCCAGTTCATGTGTCATCAGTTTGCCCATGAGCATTTCTAGTGATATTGTGGTGAGATCATTTCCTTCAATAATTGTTGTACCTTGGGGTTCCAGTTCTTGGTGAGTCCCCGAAGAACTTTGTGAATCTTCTCGTGGTTGCTGTATTCTTTGCCAAGAGATGACAAATGATTTGCAATATAAAGGAAATGAGTGAACATTTGCATAATGGTCTCTTTGGACTTCATCTTGAAGGCTTCATACTCTTGTGTAAGCTGACTGATCTTTGATTCTTTGACTTGTGATTTCCCTTTATGTGTGACTTCAAGTAACTTCCATACTTCATGCGACATCATGCAAGTTGATACCCTGTTGAATTATGTCCTGTATACAGCACAAAATAGAGCATTAATAGTACGGGCATCTAAACTAGCTTGCTTCTTCTCATGATCAATGTACTTATCATGTTGCTTATCTAAAAGTGCACCATCTATTTGCCATTAAATCAAAAGGAGAACTAAAAGAACTTAATTTGATTAACAAACTAAAAAAAGTACAAAGAGGTCCTAGAAGATAATCTAAGTACAAATTTATTTTCTGGGGTGGCGATGGAGGGTTAGGAGTGTAGCAACTCTCTTTACTCCATGGACGATCCGATGCAAAAGCTCTTCTCTCTCATTTGAGTATAGGTTTGCAGATAGCTAGCCTCCTATTTGGGTGTGATACCCTGCTATTTATAGCCACCCTGTGGATGTACTATAGATTCAGCATATGTTCCTGTTTGATGTGGGCAAGCTGCCACGTGGGTTTGGTTAAGATATTTTGTTGATGAGATCTCGGGGTCATTTCAACCTATTGCGTGCGTGACTTAGTCGTCTGAACACGTAGTCCAGAACAATTGTGCGAAGATCTCTTTGTTCATAACAGAAAGATCCTGTGGGTTAGGGGCCGCCTAGCAGTCTTGGCCGCATATGTGTTCTGGTCACATATTTTGACTGAGGCTGCATATCGTCGAGGCCGCATAGTCGTTGTGGCTGCATAGGCATCATGGCCACATATGAGCTCTCGTCTGGCATATGTCACATGATGGCGAGGCCGCATGGATCTTGTAGCCGCATACGTGCTCTCGTTTGGGCCTTGATCGAATGGACACTCTGGCCGTATATTGGCGAGGCAGCATCAGTCTTGTAGCCGCATACGTCCTCTCGTTTAGGCCTTGGTCTTATGGACACTCGGGCCGCATGTTGGCGAGGCCGCATGGGTCTTGTAGCCGCATATATGCTCTCGTTTGGCCTTGGTCGGATGGACACTCTGGCCTCATGACATTGTGGCCGCATGCAAGCTCTCGTCTGGCCTTGGCCGGATGGACACTCTGGCCACACGGTGGCGAGGCCGCATGTGTCTTCTAGTCGCATACGTAGGACACATGGTATGACACGTTTGTCGAAGCAATGATTGCACTGGTGTGACTTATTGTCTTTTTTTGAGCCGTCGTTTTCACGAGTCTCGAAGCATCTCAGAGTGATGGATGATATGTCAGAGCCTCTAACAGACATCAAAATCTGTGTCAGGGGAGTTTTATGCGGCCTCCCTGCTCTGTGATCGTTCAGGCCGCATATAGTATACTATGCGGCTTCTTTGCGACTTGGTTGATCATGCCGCATATGGCTTCTCTACGACTTGATTGTTCATGCCGCATGTGGTTGCTTGAGGGAGTAGTGGCGCATGGAGAGCATAGAGAGCTTGGTCTAAGTGACAACCTGAGGCTAGCTTGCATGCGTCTAAAATCCTTGTCGCATGTTTTTAGAATCATTGTCCGTGCCGCATGGACGAAGACGTGTTGTGTGCCGCATATAGAGTTCACTGCCCCCCTGGATCATGGACCTTCGAAGCACTG
Organism: Iris macrosiphon; assembly: GCA_036927795.1. NCBI lineage: Eukaryota > Viridiplantae > Streptophyta > Magnoliopsida > Asparagales > Iridaceae > Iris > Iris macrosiphon. Next base: position 165,314,020 of record JAYESA010000002.1, read on the forward strand.
TCTTCAAAAATTGTCTGAGTTGGAGGATCACTGCCTCATGGATGCCTCCTACTTTGTATGCGACCTGACTTTTACTGAATCAGGCCCTTAGGCGCATGGCTGCTCGGGCGAATAAACATAAAAAAAAAAGCTTCTACAAGACCACCTTCAAAGTTTTTAAAACTTGAACAAGTTTTGAAATACTTTAAAAGAAGCATGAAAAAGCCTCGGATATGGGAATTAATATCCTACTAGAGGTGATATGGACGTGGTAGGACATTTCCTTCTCTTGGGGAATTTTAGTAGACTTATTACCCATGGCGTACCTAAGACTAGGTACGGATAACAAGTTGAAATAACTGACGCTATCAGGGGTTATTTGAACATTATAGTAGAAAGTCGATGGGCAGAACGTTACTCAGAGGTAATATGGACATGGCAAAGTTCTAAAAATATCTTACTCAGAGGTAATGTGGACGTGGTAAGATATCATAGTTTTTTAGGACATCCTACTGTGGGATCTTTGGGGGACTTATTAATTTTTGCATAGGAGAGTGCAAGTAATAAGTTCGAAATGGGCCTTGCCATAGGTAGTGGCAAGTTTGGTGGACTTAACACCGTTGGTGCACTTAAATTTAAGGGCAGGTGATAAGTTTAGACGGCGATCGATATCAGAGGTACTGTGGACATGATGATCGATAGAAAAACCTGGAAGGTTTACTCAGAGGTGCGAAGGACATGAAAAACCCTACTAGGGAGGAGATGAGAATGATAGCTCAAAGGTGACATAAACGTGAGCCGGTCGATAGCCATACCCAGAGGTTAGGTACGATCCCGATATTTTTGTGGAAGGAGATGGAAGCACGCCAGAGATAGTTTGGATGTATTTGTTTGCTTCCATTGCGAAAATCCCACTGGGGACTTTTGGTGGACTTATTATTTGTTGCGCACGTTGAGTGCAAATAATAAGTTCGAAAATAATCCCTATCAGAGGTAATATGGATGTGATAGGTTTTATGGACCTATTACTTTTTGTGCACGTTAGTGAAAGTAATAAATTTTGGGACAAGCCCCGCTAGAGATAATATGGAGGTGGCCATTTTTTGTGGACTTAACACCATGGGTGTACCTTGGTGAGTATGGGTGATAAGTGGAGATGACAACCAATATCAGAGGTAATATGGACGTAACGATCGATCGCCAAATCCCGGAAGGTTTGCTTAGAGGTAATATGGACATGGCAAACTCAGCAGGGGATAAATATTAGGACATCAGTTCATAGGTAATATGGATGTGAACCAATGTCCGAAAAACTCACTGAGGAGTGATTTATTAAGTGTGGTCTATCCGAACACGAAGATAGACCCGAGGACTGCTCCTCTGAGGAGATTAGTGGGACACTAGATCATAGGTAATATGAACATGGCTAGCGTCTAACGAGATTTATTTTTGAGTGGTCACTGCGGGAGTTTGCGAGTGGACCTGATGATTGCTCCGCTGGGGAGACTTTGGGGATCCATTATTCGTTACGTATCTAAGACTCCTGGGGATGAAGACCCCAGAGTATATAGATATACGTCTAGGTTTTTTTGCTAGGTATGAGGGTAGTACAAGTCTAGTTTAGACGTAGTACTTTTTTTAGGAACTTGTCATTGATAGGCATCATGAGCAAGTCGTCGTTGGATTTTACTAGCCAGTATGCGCCATTGGAAAACACGGTTTCCACAATAAATGGGCCCTCCCATTTAGGTTAGAATTTGTCGTCCGTCTTGTGAGTCATGGGGCGTACTAGCATCTCCATATCCTAGCCCTCTGCTAGTGCAGTTGTAATAACTATCGGATTGTAAAAACAATACGCCTTCCTTTACCAAAGTTCAGACCTTCAGCTTTTTGGAGGTCATATCCCATCTTAGACATGAGACAGAGTGATTATTGGCTGTAATTATGGAACTAAGGCAGCTCATCATTTATTGCATTAAATACTGTCGATGACTTAGCTTGTGCAGAATAAGAAGCTCTGTGCACAGGAACACTGCCACATATACACGAGAGAGTTGGCTGAGTTGTGCGCGTAGGATCAGTGTCGCATGCGCACGATTTTCTACTACGCCGAGGACCACCGCTTGCCATGCATTTTTGTATATCGCGCAGGGGAACATTGTATGTTGCCCATAAGGTTTTGTTACAAATAAAAGTATTATCGTGTGCACATTAGGTGTGCTACGTCCTTTCGCTGAAGACCTGCTCGGATGGGTACAATAGAACGCTGCCTATCATGCGCCATTGCTGATGAGTCATGCGAGACTTAGCTTTTTTGCACAAGGAGACTTATTGAGCTGCACTGAGCATCCGAAGTCTGCCATTTATGTTTTCTAAGGAAATGATCATGCGGCCCGGCCTGCATTGCTTTCCCTTTGACCTAGTCTTTGAAGGCGCTTTGACGTCGAGCGCCTCGGAATCCCGCTGGTATACAAGGCCTGACCTGGTTGCCCCTGCCCAGGCCTCCTCAGTGGTAGGAGAAACTATGTGGCAGGACTCGTCTTTTCATATTTTAGGCCTAAAGGCATAAGGAACAGCTTGCTGCTTCAAGTCTGGGTCAAGATCCAGGTGGACCCGCATGATTTTGCCCTGAGGCATAGTAAGAGGTGTCAGCCCGGCTGCTTGGTCGCCAACTGAGGGAAGATTGACTACCTCTATTGTTTCCCTTGGGATCGGTGTGACTCCGACTTGGGTTTTCGTTACGGGAAAGTTGTCGAACTGGAGGGATACCATATTGGCCACGACCGTCACGTCGTCGAAGTCTAGGGAAAGGGAATTGGTATCAATCAAGCATTAGATGTGCTGCTTCAGGGTATAGTACTCCTGCGTTTGGTGGTGGACGTATCGATGGAAGTGATAATACTTTGGGTTGTCCATTTTTGTCGCTTCAGGCTGATATCTGGCGTCGGGGAGCCGAATCTTGCCTTCCTGTATCATCATGTCGAAGATGGGTTTGACATCATGATCTTTGAAAGAATAAGTCTCCTTTGGTTTTGGAGCCTCCGCCTGATTTTGGTCTGGCTTCTTGGTCAAGGTAGCGATCAAAGCATGTTTCCCCTTTCCATCGCGGCTGTTATTGCCGCCACTACTATTTTTGTTGTTGCTGCTGGGACGCTTGCCCTTTTCCTTAGCAGTAGGGATATGGATCCCCAAGTGTCGAGCGTTCTTAAGCTTCTTCTCAGTGTTGAAAGCACTTACAATGAATATTGTCCGATCTTTGAACTGGCTCTCGTCCATCCAGAGGCTGACTGCCGAAAGCATATTTTTTTGGCACATTCCATTAGTGTGGCCTCGGGATTGCCAGAAGGCAACCTTAGCGCGGCCTGATGGATTCGAAATAATTTTGTGTCAGTTCCTTTTGACCTTGGGCAACGTCCATCAGAGAAGACATTGTCATATCATTTTCTGTCTCATAGAATCTGTTAAGGAACAGACGCTTGAGGTCATTGAATGATGAGATACAATTATCTTCGAGACTACAGAACCAATCAAAAGCTACCCCCGCGAATGACCCGACGAAGAGCCTGGTTAGGATAGCGTCGCTGCGGGGTAAGTGTTTAATTGTAATCTCGAAGTAGCTCATGAACCGGCGAGGAAAGGACTTCCCGTCAAACGTGTTTATGTTGAAGGGCTTGTACTTGGCTGGATACGATATATCCCTATATTCTATCAGGTATGGTTGCCGCACCCCGAGATCACGCAGTGAGTCCTGATTGCTCATGGAATCTAGACGAGCCTGAAGTTCTCGGACCTCCCTTCTTGCTTCCTTAGCTTCATCTCCTGCGTAAGGTGTAGACGATCCAGGTTGGAGAGGATAACAGCCCCGGGTAGAGCGGTCATGTTTGAATCCTCGTTGGTCCCGGAGAACAAGTTTGCTTGCCCAGAGGTCCTTGCTAGCTGGGTGGTCATATTTGCCTTGATTTATAGCATTGTCTGGGTCAGATCTTGCATTGATGAACTCATTGTATGCATCATGGACTCGAGAAACTCGAGACATTGCCGGTCATTGAGGCCTTCATGGTCGTCTCTGGCCATTTATACCATCCTCACACGGGGAGAAACAGATGGGGCAGTAGATGCTGTGCTCCCCGTCTCATACCCTTGTAGTGAGTAGTCTTTAAGGAGGGTGGGTGACGTTGTGTCCTCCTCAGATTCGGAGGGGATACTACCCCCAACGTAGAAGATTGTGTCATTTTGGCGAGAGTATCTACCGTCTGGGATCTCGGAGTCCATTCCTTGGGAATCGTTGTCTCCTCAGAACGCCTGGTTATTGCTACGTCCAGGGGGACACTACCCCCAGCTTGGGCCACCGCCAGGGGTTCTAAGGAAGAACTGCCCCCATAGGATGACACCTTCTTCCTTAAGCGGGTTCCCTGGAAGACGCCTTCTGCAGGTGCCATTGTCAGCCCTTCGGGTAGTCGCCTTCTCGATGCACTGGTATAGAGCGACAGACTGGAGGTATTTGACTTTTTTCCTCCCTTGGTGGCGGGAAGTTTTCTATTTGAGTAGAATAAGGTGAAGGACAACTCCCCATCCTCTAGTACTTGCACCTTATCGGGTTGGTGCTTTCTGGTGCAGTCGCTGGATGGCCGACTGCCTGTCTGTAGGTGCTGCCGCTTTATTGCAGCAGCAGTTGATAATGATGTTGGCACAACAGTGCCTTGGAGAGGGCACGTCGTATATCGTAGTTGTTTTTTTCGTTCTTTGCTCTTGTGAGTAATCAAGTCACTTAAATCATGCGAAGAGTGTTTTACCTTTGCATCCTCTTTTTTAGTTCGGGTATCCCGGGCACACGAATGCGTAGGTGTTGTATTTTCTCCCTGGCCTGGGGCTCGTACACGAACTTGCCCTGAGGTTCCGGTGGAAGACTTTTGAGACTGACCCTGTCCATTGGTCCCTATGGGCTGGACGCATGGGTCAGTCCTGTACAACTTTCTGTCATAGGCTCGCATAATAGTTAGCAGTGCATGTTGGCGGTCGGTCATATGAGCAGTTGCTTGAGCTTGACGGGCTCTCACTGCCCTAGACTTCTTCAGCTTAGTAACCTATGCGCGTAATATGAAGAGTACAGGTTTGGGTTTTCACCATTCTTAGTGGGTCGTATAGGATCTGCGCCACATGAGATACGATCGAATACAGAGGTTCTGTTGCTATCAGATCCGCATGTGACCATCTGTCTAGGGCTATGAGTTTATGCCGCATGGATAGTCTTATGTTGCCTCCTCATTGGCCGTATAGAAGTTGCCTCAGCACCAGGATGTCTGGCACCGTAGTATTTTCCTCTGTTAGAGTCTGGGTGCAGAACAGTTTCTATGTCAGCCCGGGATGCCGCATAGACGTGAACGTTCTGGGTATTTGTTCGATGACCATCATCGGTAACAGAATGAGAAGCGGGAAGCATTTGCTCCATAGCTAGGTGAGGCGCAGTAGCCTTGGCCACCTATATTCTGCGGGTCTTCTTGGGCTTGGCTATCCTTGGCGAAGGATTAGCACTTCCTTCCGAGAGCATTTCCTCGAACACTTGCTGGTCGAAGCGGACCACCAGCATCTTTTACGCCGAGCCGAGCTTCGCCGCATCGGACTGTGTCATCGACTTCTCAACAGAGGATAATGACATCCCCAGCAGAGTCGCCATCATATTTTCCATTAAATCAAAAGGAGAACTAAAAGAACTTGATTTGATTAAAAAACTGAAGAAAGTACAGAGAGGTCCTATAAGGCAATCTATATAAAAAATTATTTCCTGGGGGGTAACGATGGAGGTTTAGGAGTATAGCAACTCTCTTTACTCCGTGGACAATCCGATGCAGAAGGTCTTCTCTCTCGTTTGAGTGTAGGTTCGCATATAGCCAGCCTCCTGTTTGGGTGTGATACCCTGCTATTTATAGTCGTCTTGTAGACGTGTTGTGGATGCCGTATATATTCCTGTTTGGGGGTCGCATATGGACACTTCGACAGTATGCGATTGTAACGGTAGCCGCATTATGCAGGCAAGCTGTCACGTTGTTTTGGTTAAGATATTTTGTTCAGATCTTGGGGTCGTTTTAACCCGTTGTGTGCGTGACTTGGTCAGATGAACACATAGTTCACAACAACTGTGCGAAGATCTCTTTGGTCGTAACAGAAAGATGATGTGGGTCAGGGCCGCCTAGCAGTCTTGGCAGCATATTCTGACTGAGGTCACGTATCGTCGAGGCTGTATAGTCGTTGTGGCCGTATAGGCGTCGTGGCCGCATATGAGCTCTCGACTGGATGTGGCTGTGTGATGGCGAGGCCGCATGGGTCTTATAGTCGTATACGTGCTCTCGTTTGGGCATTGTTTAAATGGACACTCTGGCTGCATGTTGGCGAGGCCGTATGGGTCTTGTAGCCGCATACGTGCTCGCGTTTGGGCCTTGGTCAAATGGACACTCTGGTCGCATGTTGGTGAGGCTGCATGGGTCTTGTAGCTGCATACGTGCTCTCGTTTGGCTTTGGTCGGATGGACACTCTGGTCGCATGATGTTGTGGTTGCATGCAAGCTCTCGTCTGGCCTTGGTCGGATGGACACTCTGGCCGTACGGTGGTGAGGTCGCATTTGTCTTATAGCCACATATGTAGAACACATAGTATGGTACGTTTGTCGAAGCAATCAATACACTGATGTGACTTGTTATCTTTTTCTGAGTCATCATCTTCACGATTCTCGAAGCATCTCAGAGTGATGGATGATATGTCAGAGGCCCTGACAGTTATTAGAATCTGTGTTAGGGGGGTTTATGCGGCCTTCCTGCTCAGTGGTCGTTCAGGCCGCATATAGTATAATATAAGGCTTCTCTGCGATTTGGTTGTTCAGGCCGCATGTGGCTTCTCTATGACTTAATTTTTTAAGCTGCATGTTGTTGCTTGAGGGAGTAGTGGCGCATGGAGAGCATAGAGAGCTTGGTCTAAGTGACACCTTGCGGCTAGCTTTTATGTGTCTAAAATCCCTGTCGCATGTGTCGCATGGACGAAGATGTATTGTGTGCCGCATAGAGAGTTCACTGCCCCTAGATCATGGACCTTGGAAGCACTATCTTTGGTTGAACATTGCCTGATTTGGAGGATCACTGCCTCATGGATGCCACATACGTTGTATGCTCCCTGACTTTTACTGAATCAGCCCTTAGGCGCATGGCTGCTCAGGCACATAAACATGCAGATTTTTTAAGTTTTACTCCATCTATAATAATTCTTGGTGGCTTTTTGTAGTCGTCAATAACAATTGACCATAAATCAAAATCAAATGAATTTAAGTAAAAGCTCATTCATGTCTTCCAATATGTGTAATTGGTTCCATCAAATAGTGGAGGTCTATTTGTGGATAGGCTCCTGTGTAGATAGATTTTATGATAGCCATATGTATTCTACAGTGTATAGTCTATGCACAAGTATAATATAACTTATTATGATACCAATTTTAGGATCGAATAAGCATCACTAGAGGGGGTGAATAAAGTGCGTGTATATGCAGCAGAATAAAATCATCCAATAAAAAGGTTAAGATAGTTAGCTAACAATATAAGTGTAAAATAATAGTAAGGAGAGAGAGAGAGAGAGAGAGAGACAGACAGAGCAGCAGCAGCAGTCGCAAACACAACAATGTATACTAGTTTTTCTCTGAGACAACTAGTTCGGTCCCGATAACTCTAGCTCGGAGTTGAAATCCACTATCAAGTGAAACACAAGTTTTTATCCGAAGGCTTGCAACTTCGTACAGACACGAGCTTTGATCTGAATGGCTCGAATACTTCTAGTTGAAGTGTTGAACTTCTTGAGAAGATCTTTTACAACTCTTCAAAAACTTCTAATCAAGAACGCACTGGCACTTAAGGCATATGAGTTGTAAAAAGCTTGAAATTGGAAAGTAAAAAGGCTCTTGAATTGCACTAAGTAAAATAGAGAAGAAAATAAAAGTGAGTTGATTAAATAGGAATGGTGAATTCCTTCTCTATTTATAGCAATTTTATAAACTGAGTTCGGGGCAAATTCGGATGCCAAACGTTCGAATGTTTGAATGTTTGAGCCGAGTCAGCAGGAAGAACTGGTTGTAAAGGTTTACTAGGTCTGGGAACCGAGTTCGGTCCAAACTCACACCGAATTCGTGCCAGGTTTGTGTTACGTTCTAAAGTTCGCTTATTTCTCTCAAAATGCATTAAAGGCTTTTTTGAAATTGTCGATATTCTTTTCACTTGTTTATAGCACAAAAAAACTTTTTGAATTCCCAAAATAGGTCAAAACTGAATGGGGTTGGATTATTTTCTCAACTCAAAATATTTTGGCTTAAATAATCGGGGTTAAAAATATTTTGGGTAGCCTTTAAATGCCAAGTACGACTCGATTTGCATATTTTTCTATCCTAAATAAATAGAAAATGTATATTGACAAGTAATGAAAAACAAGTCTCAGTACCAATCTCTGAATCTATAGATGTAGCAACAATTCGTCTGACTCGTCGGTTCGTCAATTATATCAAGTCCAATTTTAGACGATTATCGTAATAAGGTTCGACCATGACAAATGTGCAAACACGTATAGTAGTCATACGAGCAACTGGGGCAAAAGTTTATTCGTAGTCAATACCGTATTCTTGGGTAAAGCCTTTTGCATCTAAACGGGCCTTGTATCGATCAATAGAACCATTAGGCTTTGTTTTTATTTTGTAAATCAATTTACACCGTACAATGGATTTTCTAGGAGGAAGATCCATAAGATCCCATGGATGAGTATCTTGTAGAGCGATAAGTTCTTCTTGCATGGTTTATTGCCAAAGAGGATTAGAAAAGACTTCACGATAGGTTGTTGGTTCATGAAGGGATAAAAAAGCATATATATAACAATGATAATCCTGAAGATTAGTAGGTTGGTGTTTATCACGAACATGTCGGGTTAAAATTGGAGGTACAGGATAAGGTTCTGGAGAAATTGATTCAACAATGGGAGTACTTCATGGAAGGGTTATATCAGAACCTTATGTAGGAGGATAAGAAGGTGATGTTTCTAATTGAGGTGATATTACAGGCTCAGAATTATTAGTTGATGAGTCAATAAAAGGATCATAAAAGTGAAATGAATCGTAGATCTTTATCCAATTTTTTGGAAGTGAGTAAAAGGGTATCTTCTCCCAAAAGCATGTCGAGAGATATAAAGTTTTTGAGAAGAGGGACCATAATACCGATAACCTTTTTGTTGAATAACTTAACCTAAAAAAACACATGGATGTTTTCTTGCTAAGTTTATCCCGTTCTCTTTTTGGAAGAAGAACAAAATATGTTGATCCAAAGACACGAAGTTCGGAGTAATCAGGAGGGTCTGATAAAGTCTTTCAAAAGGAGAAATAACACTAGTAACCAATGAGGAGATGTGATTTATGATATAAGTAGAAGTGTAAACAGATTTTCCCCAAAAGGTACGAAGAACCGAGGATGAGATAAAGTTCTAACAGTTTCCATAATACGACGGTGTTTGCGTTCCACAACACCATTTTGTTCAGGTGTCTCAGTACATGATAATTGAGGAAGGGTTCCTTCAGTTTTTAAAAAAATAAGGAAGGATTTGGATATATATATATATATATATATATATATATATATATATATATATATATATATATATATATATATATATTCTCCTCCAGTCTGATCAAAATTTTTAATTGTTTTTAAAAATTGTGTTTTGATCATTGTGCAAAACTCAATATATACTTTTAAAAAATCGAAACGAGAATGTAATAAATACATCCATGTATAACGAGTATAGTCATCAATAAAAAGTACATAATATTCAGCACCTCCCATCACGTTTCTTTCTTTCATTGTAAAGATAGTCAGTTTAAAAGAAAGAGGGAATTAATTGATATACATTGCACTTGTGTATTCTTTTATGATAAAAGCATTTTTTTACTTGTTAACAAAAATTGTTTCCAAATATAAAATACACTTGTGTATTCTTGTCAAGGTGGAACAAGAAATGGTATATGAACACATACCGACCCAACCTATTTCTTTTAAACCCGAGGGTAGTAACCAAATCTATTTCTATTCAACTAACCCCTCTCGTGACTTATCAAATGTTCAATGTAATTACTGTAAAAAATTTGGACACATGGTCAAAAGTTGCACTTCTCTGAAATCTAGAAACATGCGAGAAAGAAAGAAGGTCACCATAACTAGTAACCTTACAGCGCATACAAAAATACTGATTTGCGACGGATTAGCGACGAACTCTATGAGCCCTGAATGTGCAAAACCTTCAGGAAAATTTAGCAAATTTTGGATCACATAATCCTTCTTTAATCCGTTGGTAAGTAGTCAGAAAGTTAGTCAGAAAGTTTAGCGACGTAACTTGTACGTCGCTGGTTTAACACTAAAAAATACAGAGTTTTAGCGACAGAATTTTATGTCGCTAAAATGCTTATTTTTGTCGCTATTTTAATATAGCGACGGATTAGCAACGAAAATATGGCGTCACTAATTTAAGTGTCGCTGCCATATTTACGTCGCTAATCCATCGACATAGCGACGGATTTCAGCGACGGATTAGGGACAGAATATTTACGTCACTTTATTTGGTGACAGATTAGCGACGGATTGACGACAAAAAGTGTGAGCCCTTTTTTACCAAATTTTCCAGAAGCTCGTCGACAGAATTTTTGTCGCTAATCCGTCGCTAAAGACGACCGACATAGCGACGGATATAGCGACTATGTATGATACCAAAAATTCCATATTTTTGGTATTAGAAATATTTAGCGACAGATTTTCTGTCGCTAATCCGTCGCTAAAGCGCCTTATATCTGTCGTTGTCCTAAATTTTTTTAGTTTTCTGTCACTAATCCGTCGCTATTCTGGCGCTAAACATAAATATTTTTTTACAAAATAGAATCACTTACTTTATGATCCTATAACATTATACAAAATCAAATCACTTATACACAAATACATCCAAACACATCAAATACAATGAAATACATCAAATACAAAAAGAACTTAAATATAAGTGCATAGCCATAAGTTATCATATACTACCATAATCCAAATATATATAGTTATACATAAATACATCCAACAAACTGTCAAATTATCAAGAAAACAAAAATACACATCAAGTCGACGGTGGAGGCGGAGGCGGCGACTATCGAGAAGCCATGTATTGCGCCATAACCGCAGCGATAATTTGTTGTAGATCCTCAGGAACGACAAGCGGAGCAGTAGGAGGAGACGGAGGAGCCATAGGAGGAGCTGGAGTAGCCGAAGGAGCAAGAGCTGCAGGAGGAGCAGAAGCTGCAGGATCAAAAGACACTGTCAGTTGTCTAACCTGCCTCTGTATCTCCAACAAAGTCGTCATGATCTGCTCCAAACTCATAACACCAGGAGGAACGGGCTCTGATGGAGCTGGAGGAGCCATCGGAGGAGCTCTGGAAAGAACTGACACGTGCTTCGTATGCAAAATGAATCAGCAAATGCTCCATAGTATAAAAAAATGGGGGGTAGCACATTTTCTAACTTGTACAATGTCAATATAATCTTCTTATCAAGTTATATTAAATATAGCACCATCAACTTGCTTGAACACAAATCTCTAAAGAATATAGATAATTCGACAAAGGAGTCCATACTTGATGAGGCAACATCTCTCTCAGAGCAATAGGTAGTAACCTCTCCATAAACACATGGCAATCATAACTTTCCATCACTGTTAGCTTGCATTCATTGTAATCGACACATCTTGTCAGATTTGACACGTAGCCGTCAAAAAATCTCAACTTTGAAATCCAGTTGCATATTATAAACTTTTTGTCCCTACTCAATGTAAATGGAGCTGGAGGCTTGACCCAATTATCGTTTGTACTTCGTTTTAGGTGCAAATATGAACGTCTGCAAATAATTTCCAAGTTATTTCTTGCTTTGAAATTGTCTTTCGTTTTTCCCTTGATATCCATCACCGTATTGAAGATGTTGTCAAATATATATTTTTGATATGCATAACATCAAGATTGTGTCTTATGAGAATGTCCTTCCAATAAGGTAAGTCCAAAAAGATACTCCGCTTCGTCCAATTATGTCTATGTTTGAACCCTTCAAAGTGGGCCGATATTGGATCTTCCATCACAGTCGGCAATCCATCTATATTTTTCCAAACTTGGCCTCCTGACAGTCTCAACGGGGGTAAAAATAGTTCATGTTTACCTGCTTTAAATCCATCTCTGTTCCTTCTCCACGGATGAGACGGGGGAAGGAACTGACGGTGACAAAGTAAAAAACTATACTTTTCCACCATTCTGGAGACGGAATGCCTTACTCTTTCCCATACATATAGGACAAGACAAAGTACCATATGTGCTAATGATGCTCATCTGAAAGTTATGCTCCTTCGATATATCATATGTCTAAACGCCGAACTGCCACAATTGTTTCAACTCATCAACCAACGGCTGCAAGTAGATATCGATGTTCTTATTTGGATTTTTTGGACAAGATATGTTAAGTGTCAAGAACATGTAAGGAGTCTTCATGCACATCCACGGTGGTAGATTGTATGGAGTCAAAATCACCAGCCAACAAGAGTACTCAGATCCCGACTGTCTGAAAGGAGTGAATCCATCAGAACATAAACCCAACCGCACATTCCTGGGCTCTGTAAAAAATTCAGGATGATACCGATCAAAATATTTCCATGTCTCTCCATCGGAAGGATGAGATAATTCTCTATCATCCATCTTTCGTTCCTTGCTATGTCATGTCATATATTCTGCTGTATTTGCAGACTTATACATCCTTTGCAGCCTCTTTGTAATCGGCAAAAACTGTATGTACTTGTAGGGACACAACCTTGCTTGGGTATTTGACTTTCCTTTACCCCGAATTGGCTTGTATCGGTCCGCGTGATAGAAAATGCCTCTATCTTTATCATTATTCTCCTTGTAGTACAACATACAACCGTTTCGACAATAATCTATCTTTTCGTAGCCTAATCCGAGTTTCTATATCATCATCTTCGACTTGTAAAAGTTTTCAGGCAACTCCTTTGAACCTTTTGGCAATAACTCTCTAAAAAAATAAATTATCCGATCGTAGCATTCCTGCGGCAAGTTAAAATCAGATTTGAGGTTCAATATCCGCATCACCACCGACAGGATAGAATGAGAATAATAACTCGGGTATAACGGAGTATCGACATCCTTGAACATATCATAGAATTCCTTCGCATCAAGATTCAGATCCTACTGATCAAAATTTGGACCGGCCGCATCAAATACCAACTCACACGCCAGGTTTCGCGATCGATATTCAAAGTTATCTCCGATAGTGGACTCTTCTACCTCCATATTGAAGGAGGAATGATATTATGGTGTCAAAGTTTCTCCTTGAGCTGTCCACTCCTTGTAGTTCGGTACGAAACCCTTTTTGTAGAGATGCTCCCTCACAAGATCTACCTTTTTGAATGATATATTATGACATTTGACATAAGGGAACTTGATGAGACTCCCATCCATGAAATTAGGTGGACTAATGGCGTATTTGAGAAATTTCTCAACGCCCATCCTGAAATTATCTGTCAAACCAATCCTACTCTCATGTCGCAATTGTACATCCACGATCAGTCAACTAAGTATCGATTCATTGATTTCTTATAGACTTGAATGATTATGCACGTACCATGTCAAAAGAAAAAAACATAAAGAAATGTGAGTACCTAGTTAGGATACTTGCTAAAAGCAAATGCAAGATAAAAACTTATCTATCGCATATAATAGTTTTTTGTTTCCGATACCAAAAAATTCGATACTCCAGTTCAATACCGCTGATATTATCGATATTGCCGATCCCGATACTCATAGTAATGGTCAAATACAAAAAAAACTAAGAAACAACACTAAAAATACTTAAAATATGCATAAAGTAATATATATATATATATATATATATATATATATATATATATATATATATATATATATATATATATATATATATATATATTCTAAAATGTTAATAATTTACTAATAGTTAATTGTTTCTGATACCAAAAAATCCGATACTCCGGTCCAATACCATCGATAATACCGATATCGTCAATCCAGATTCTCATAGTAATGGTCCAATACCGATACTCATAGTAATGGTCCGATACCGATATCCCCGATCCTATAATTTAAATGTTTTTTATTTTATTTTTTTTAAGAAAATCAGTAACCAGTATCCATATGACAAATTAGTAGCTTTCTAATAAGATCCAAAGCAAACATGTGTTTATACACCTAATGTTTATATGTGTTTTATAGCATCTTGTGTCATGTGTACCACAAAATTCAAATATATTCGATAATGTGTATAGTCTTTCCCCAAATAGATATGTGGAGGGTTAGGGTTTACCTTCGGAAGAGAGGAAGGGATCTGACGGAGCACAGAGACAGACGCCTGAGGCTGGTGGTGGGCCTGGCTTAGATTCCTAAGGTCGGATGAGGGGCTCGGGGGGATGTCTTCGTCGCTCGAGTCGAGGAGTATGAGGAGGGCTCGGGAGGATGTCAGGGATCGCCGGAGAGGGGGAGGGGCTGCTTGTCGCCGGAGGTCGCCGGAGAGGGGTAGGGGTCGGGGGGATAGAGAGAGAGAGAGAGAGAGAGAGAGAGACTGGGAATGGAGGAAAATTATGTTTTTGCAGCGACGGATATTTTTGTCGCTAAGATAACAATGGCGGATTATCGACAAAATATTGACGAAATATAATATATTTGGTTTACATAAATAATTTACTCATTATTTATCGCTGAGATCTGTCGTTATTTAACAATATTTGTGTAGTGTAATGTCGCTCAATCCGTTGCTAATTCGTCGATGTAGCGACGGATTAGTGACAAAAATTTTGAAGCGACGTTAGTTATTCTGACGGAACCTTTTCGTCGCTAATCCGTCGCTAAAATCAAACAGCGACAAAAAAAAATGCATTTAGCGACGGATATTTCCATCGCTAAAACAGTATATTTTTGTAGTGAGCAGCTTTTGCAGCATTGTCATCCTCCAGCCATAGTACTTTGACCACTGCAGATATTCAAGATATGATCAAACATGATCTTTCCACTGGTAACAACTCTTTTGCTGCCTCTATGTTTTCGGGTATTCACTCCACTAGTTGATTTCTTGACTCTGGTGCGTCAAATCATATGACCTATAATTCAAAATGTTTTGAAAATTTAAATCCTATTTCTTTATCTCCTACTATTTATATTGATGATGGTTCTACAGTTAAGGCAAGTCATATCAGTTCTGTTAAAACAGCTAATGACATAATTGTTGTCATTGAATCTTCCATCTGTCGAACAATTATGTGATCAAGGATTTGATATTAACTTCTCTTCATTTGGTTGTGCCATTCAGGATCGTGAGAAGCAAGTTGGGACATGTCATAGAGTTGGTGGACTTTTTGTCGTCGACAAATTCAATATCTCACTCATAGTTGGTACCTCATTTATTGCTCCAACAACTTTTTTATCTCCCTTTATGTTTTGGCATTCTAAATTAGGTCATGTTTCTTTTTCTCGACTTTGATATATGATAAATAAAGGATTATTGGGCTCTGTCCATTTAGATAAAGAATCATATTGTGATGCTTGTAAACTATCTAAACAACCCGTACTACCTTTTAATAGTAGTACAACGTCTTCTGAATCACCTTCGATATTGTGCATTCTGATGTTTGGGACAAAACTCCCACAATACCTATCCCTCAAATTTATGCAATTGCAAATACAAGGAATCCTCCTCTCCTTTGCCTATCCTCCTTGGTTAACATATCAACGAGCTTCTTTGTATCCTCCTCAATTATGAATCCTAAAACTTTGGACTCTAATGTCGGAGATGACATGCGAGATAGTCGAGAATGCTGATAACTAGAGATGCTGACAGATGAGTCGAGTATCATTGTTATTTAGACTCCTACTCGTCTTCTCTCTCAAACACTATCATGTCTGGTGTGAGGTTTTCACAATGATGTTTGGGAAAAAAAATGAGACAGGATGGGATCAATGATATCCCTACCAAATTTTATTCATAATAGATCAAAAATTTAGCAGTACAAAATAATAACTATGAAAAAAATGATAATCAGATATCGATGGTCAAGTTGATAAGATAGAATCCAGAATTGAGCATCCGGTCAAGATAGACAATTGGGCGCTATTAAAAACATCATTAAGACATATTTGGCATCATAATGCTAAATGACCGCAATTTATCATTAAAAATAATTGTGTTGGGAACACGTGTGCTCTGATACCACGTATTAGTAACATGTGTGCTCTGATACCACGTGTTGGGCGCGTTGTGAAAGCGTTTGCCAACCCACCTGAGATAACCAACTAATCTACGAACACCAAGCACAGATAAAAACAAGTATATGGCGGTGACTACGTCACCTGGACAATTCTCAACCTTTATAACTCAGATAAAATTACAAGATTGTAAAAACTAATGTTGAAACCCTTTGCCCTAATAGGTTCAACCCCCTCACCACCCTCAAGAAGAAAAATAAGATTACAGTTGAAATCACTCACGAACCCATAGCAATCTCCCTAACCAAAGTTGACGACTCCTCGATTAGATCTCCTTCTTCCTTCTGTCTTTGATGGCGAAGTCCTAAGAGCAAAGCACGGGCTTTCTCTTATATTTCCTGTGGACGAGCACCCCAAATCTCCAACTTGTGCTTCTTTTTTTGTGCCTCCACCAACCTCCATATTTATAGGATGAGAAACCTATTTTAGGGTTAGGAAACCCTAAAAATAGCCAACCAAAAGATCCAGCCATCCACTAGCATCCAACGGTCCAAAATATAACATAAAAACTCAAAAACCCGAGCAGCCGCCGCCGACACAAAACTCGGACCGAGTTCGGTTCAAAGGTTCTGGAACACCATACTGAGTTCAGCCCGAACTCGACCTGGGACCGAGTTTGGACCGAACTCTGCCCCCTTCAGCAGACTTGATTCCCAACAATCTTTCCCTCCAGTCTGATGAGAAGTGTTGGCTCCATGGCTCCTTAACTAGATTCCATGTATGTCGCCTCGCGACATAAAACCTGCTCCCCCATGCCACCGATCTCCAATCCCCCTAGTTGCTTTGCATCTTCCATCATCTACAGCTCCTCGATCGTCACGTCGACGCTAGCTGCCTTGCGTAGCACCTCCTGCACTACTGGGATTCTGTCGATATCGATGACACGGCCAAGACCGAAGTCCCTGACGATCAGCCTCACCGTGAGTCTTGGCTGCATGTCCCCGACTTCCGTCTTTCATCTTCCACCAGAACGTGTTAACATTCTGACGAGCTTCTTCACCCATGGCTGGCCCAACCAAGCGGACGATACAATTCTCCCAAGATTCAAACTCCTGAATCTGCCCACCTTCGTGTCCGAACTTAAAGCTCCCCCATACATATGCATCCTCGAGCAGAACATCATGCACTGTGCATGCCGTCGATGACCCACAACTTCCCCTGAACTGTGTGAATGATGATGCTTCTACCTCAGATTGAGTTTGCTGCAAAGCTTGATCTCCTCCATGGCCTCAAACTGCTGAAACCAATATCGCTACGTGAAGTTTTGGCAAACCACCAGTCGCCAAAACCGGATCCGTGGAACAACCTCCTCCTGGGGACAGACCAACTGTCATGGGATCGACAGACTGACCCTCAATCATTGACTCATCACCATTTGTCGCTTTATCTCGATAAGTCGAATCCTCTGTATCCCTCAAAGTATCTCGAAGCCCCTCCAAGACAAGTTTTCGACGATCCACCTCCTGTCGAATATCCCTCGAGCCTTCATCCGGTGTCTATGGCCTGCCTTTACACCTCAGCGGCTTGAGCTTGTACATGCTATAATACAAATCTCCTCGAGCCAACTGCTAGGAACCCTTCGTAAGCATCCAATCTTTGTCCCCCAAATAAACTGTGACAACCATCATCCTCCAGCCTCCCTACCAAAACTAAGTTATAGCGCAAACTCGGTACATGTCGCATATCCTTGAGAACGAGCTTTTTACCAAGCTCTGTTGTCAAGTGCACATCACTGATGCCTACAACTACAGTCGTCCCCTTGTTGACCATCTTCACACGTCCAAACCTGCCACCGTGGTATGACGTAAAGATCCTCCTATATGGAGTGGCATGATACGATGCCCTCGTGTCTATGACCCAGTCATCATCATGACACATGCCACAAGGTTCCTCTGCATCGGTTGCTACGATGATGAGATCTCTCATAGCCGTGAGATCCTCTTGATCATCCTTGCCTTTGGCATTCTCAGCTTTGAGCTACATGTAGTTCCTTTTGATATGCCCCCTTTCGCCACAGTGATAGCAGCCCTCATTGTGGTCCACAATCGCAAGATCCCGAGAACTCCCTCTTGTCCTCGCCTATGACTTGGGTCTTCCCTTCCCGTAGGAAGCCACCAGAGCGAACTCCTATGTCGAATCCACTTACTTACACTGGATCTCCTCGTTCAACAAGATGCTTTTGACTGCCTCTATCGTGACAACTCCATCAGGAGCGGAGTTGCTCACCGACACCACCAATATCTCCTAGCTTTCTGGCAGAGAACTCAAAAACAGAAGGGCCTGAAGCTCATCCTTAATCATCATCTTCATCACAGAAAGCTGATTGATGATGCCCTGAACCTCGTTCAGATGTTGTGCCATTGGTGCACCCTCTGTGTACTTTGAGTTGATGAGTTGGCGAATCAGAAATGCTTTGTTGCCAGCCGTCTTTATTTCGTACAACGAATGCAGCTTCTCCAACAATGCTTTTGCAGAATTCTCTATGGACACGTGGTGAAACACCGAGTCATCCAGCCATTGGCGGATTAATCCAACAGCCTTTCGATCAAGTCGTTTCCAGTCATCAGCACCTTTGTTTGTCGGCTTTGCGTTGTCGCCCTCCAACGGACCATGCAAGTCCTTGCACCAGAGTAGATCCTCCATCCGTGGCTTCTACATTGCCCAGTTTTCCCCTGTGAGGGTGATTATATGAGTGTTTATCTGTTCCGTAGACATAGTTACACCTTCCTTCTCGAGAAGAACCTGGCTCTGATACCACGTGTTGGGAACACATGCGCTCTGATACCACGTGTTGGTAACACGTGCACTATAATACCACGTGTTGGGCGCATTACGGAAGTGTTTGTTAACCCACCTGAGATAACCAACCAATCTACGAACACCAAGCACAAATGATGACAAGTATATAACGGTGACTATGTCACCTGGACAAATCCTAACATTTATAACTCAGATAAAATTACAAGATTGTAAAAACTAATGTTGAAACCATTTGCCCTAATAGGTTCAACCCCCTCACCACACTCAAGAAAAATAATAGAAGATTATAATTGAAATCACTCACCAACCCGTAGGAATCTCCCTAACCGAAGTTGATGACTCCTCGATTAGATCTCCATCTTCCTTTTGTCTTGGATGACGAAGTCCTAAGAGCAAAGCACATGCTTTCTTATATTTTATATGGACGAGCGCCCCGAATCTCCAAGTTATGCTTCTTTTTGTGTGTCTCCACCCTTCTCCCTATTTATAGGATGAAAAACCTATTTTAGGGTTCGGAAACCCTAAAAATAGCCAACCATAAGATCCAGCCGTCCACTAGCATCCAACGGTCCAAAATATAACATAAAAACTCCAAAACCGGAGCAGACGTCGCCGACACCGAACTCGAACCGAGTTTGGTTCAAAGGTTATGGAACACCACACCGAGTTTGACCCGAACTCGGCTAGGGACCGAGTTCGGACCGAACTCGGCCCCCCTTCAGCAAACTTGATTCCCAACAAATTGATCTGGAATATAGCTTATACCAATGATTAAATTTTCTAAAAAAACAAAAAAAAATTAGGAAAGAATTAGGTTCAACAAACTTTGTATTGATTTTTTTCTTAAGCCAAGCATACCACAGAATAATCATTACATCATATTTACCAACAAGTGATGATTATTTTGGAATAGACTTTCTTCATAAAATCCAATAATTCACAAGGTATGTAGGCTTATTATTTGTGATAATGATAATGTTATTAAGCTTCTCGCATATCTCTTCTCTACTTTTATATTATGGCTTCAAAACGGCTCAAAAGTGAACCGTCTAACTCATTTGTAAATACTCAATTATTTATTTAAAAAATTAATATTACGTAAAAAATTAAATTTGTTATAAACAACGTGTTGGAAAATCGAATTTGGCCAAACAAAAAAATACCTCATATTTTAACCACATAAGCTAGAAAAGATATTTATAGTTATATAATATTATATAGTTTAACAATTAGTTAAAATTTATTTAATTTTTAATTTTTTAATTACGTGAGAATATACGTACAACTTAGACGGCTAATTTTTTAAGATTTTTTTATAAAAAATAAAAATATATCCATAATAAATTATAATTAAAATATATTTAAACTATTTAAACTATTTTATAATAATATTAAAAAAAATGAAAAATTTTGTTCAGAGCAACGAAGATTTAAAAATTTCCAATAAAAGCATTATATTTTAAAAAAAATTAATGAAAGCATCAGAACGCCCTTTCTAAGGGCGTTTTACACAATTTCGTCCACTCCGTTACGAACTTCCGTTAGAAAAGTAATATATATATATATATATATATATATATATATATATATATATATATATATATATATATATATATATATATATATATATATATATATATATATAGGAAGACGCCCTTGAAGACGCCCTTTGGAAGAGTATTTTTTCTAGAAAAAAATGCCCTTCCTAGGGGCGTTTTCCCTCTCTCTCTCTCTCTCTCTCTCTCTCTCTCTCTCTCTCTATTCACTCTCCCTCCTTCTCTCACTCTCACTCACACACTCTCTATTCTCTCTTCTCTCTCTGTTCACTCACTCATTCACTCTCTCTCTCTCTCTTTCTCTCACTCTTTTCTCTTTATTTCTCTCTCTCTCTCTCTCTCTCTCTCTCTCTCTCTCACCCTCACTCTCTTCTCTTTCTTTCTGACTCTCTCTCTCTCTCTCTCACTCTCGTTCCTGCTCTCACTCTATGCTCTCTCTCTCTCTCTCTCTCTCTCTCTCTCTCTCGAATACTCTCTCTCTCACGTTTCGTTCTCTCTCACTCTCTCTCTCATCCTTGCTCTCTCTCCCCTCTCACTCTCTCTCTCTCTCTCTCTGGCCATTACTAGCTCTTCCCGCAACAATCCCTTAAAAAATTGGGACCCATTGCTTAAGAGTTGTATTTTTTTACTCCCTCTCTCTCTCTCTCTCTATTTTCCTAACATTTACTCTGATTTTTACTCCCACTCTCTCTCTCTCTTCCTAACATTTACTCTGGTTTTTTACTCCCACTCTCTCTCTCTTCCTAACATTTGCTCTCACTCCTTCTCGCTCCCTAACACACCTAACAGATTATCTCTCCCTCTTTACTCTTGTATCACTCTCATGTCTCTCTTTTCTCTCTCCTTCACTTTATCTTCTAAAACTATCAATTTTTTCTTTATGCTAGGAAAGTAGGTGGTACTAGTATATGTACAATAGGTAACGTTAAATTTATAACATTAAATTTATAACGTTCAATTTGTAACGTTTATATTTTAATGGTTAAATTTAGTTTTTATATATATATATATATATATGACTCATGCATAGTTTTGTATATCTCATCCACTCTCTCTTTACCATATTTATCTCATACTTACAATCGGTGAATTAAGAAGTTAAATTGAAGTCAGAAGATACTTTCATCCCTTATCTTCTACCATTTTCGTCTCAGGTTTTTCCTGACATACTTCTGTAAGTCTCAATTCAGACGACAGTTTTTAACTATGGATCAAAATTTAGTAATAACTTGCTACCATTGAGGTATACTAGATGGATTATCTTACCATGGGGGTAATACTCATCTTATAACCACTTATCAAAATATTACTTTAGCTAGTTTGCGTAGTATTATTTCTGATAGTTTTTGCATAAGTTATGAATTTACAATAAGGTGGTTTTATGAAGATGCGTTGATAATAGTAGATTGTGAAGAAACATGGAATTTTATTGTTCAAAGTAATTTAGTTTCGGCTTGTATTAAAATTTACATCATCCCATCACAAGTAAATATCGACACAACTATCATATCAAGTAGTGAACATTTTAATGATAACCAAGTTTTCAATGTTGGTCCTAGTTGTATAAATTACACTGAAAGTAACTCTGATACAGAAAACAACGATGTTGATAATGAAAACAGTGGTGATTTGGTTGAAAATTTATATTACTATTTAGATGATAATGATGCTAATGTAACTGGTTGTATTCCCGGATTATTTGTTGGCATACATTTTGATTCTCCTAAGGATTTTCGTAATTTTATTAGCGACCTAGTAATTACATATAAATTTAGTTGTTCATCTAAACATAACAATCATCAAAGAATTGTGTATACTTGTGATTCTCCAAACTGTTGTTGGAGAGTATATGCTAAAGCTAATGGTGATGGTAGTACATTTGAAATTTGTACATTTGAAGGTAGACATTCATGTTTAGGTGGATTTACAGGAGGGCATCATCCACTAGCCACCACTGCATGGGTAAGAAATAAAATAATTGGTAAAATTAGAGATAACAACTCGTATAGTCCGGCACACATTGTACACGATATACTTAGAGAACATCGGATACATATTACCTATTCCAAAGCTTGGAGAGCTAGGAAACTTGCATTATCTGATATTAACTGCAGTTACGTTGATGGGTATGGTAGTCTTGAGAAATATTGTTTTACAATTATGGAAACAAATTCCGGTAGCAAATATTTTTTAAAAATAGTAGAAAATAATATCTTTCAAAGAATATTTATTTGTTTCAAGGCTTGTATAGATGGTTTCTTAAGTGGTTGTTTACCTGTTATTAGTATTGATGCTACTTTTCTTACATCTAGATTCCAAAGTAATTTATTTGTTTCTTGTGCTCACGATCCAAACTATCAACTATATCCTATTTCTTATTATGTTGCTGAGAATGAAAATACTGAGTCGTGGACATGGTTTTTAAACTGTTTTAAAATGTCTTTTGAAACTTATTTTGAACATTGGGATAGTATTTCATTTATATCTGATAAACAGAAATGATTAATTCGTGGAATACGAACAGTTTTTCCAATGCGATTACTAGGCTGGTAGGTTCGCCTGCTCCAGTACGATTACTAGGCTGTTCCTTAAGTTCTCCACCTCGTGACGCAGAGCCTCTTGTTGAACCTGCTGTTGGGCTTGCATCATTGCGTAGATCATTTGGAATATCTGATGTCCGTCCATAGCCTGCCCTTGTGGGAATACGGGCATTGGTCGAGAAAACTGTGGCGGAGGTGGAATATCTTCTCGCCGAACTCTTGAGGTATGCTGATTTGCTTGACTACTTTGTTGTGCTGATTGACCTCCACCAACTGGTGTCACTTCATCTTCTACATAGGTGGCTACAGCATCTTGTGGTGATTCTGCAGGAGTCTCGTTTCTTGCTGGTGGATCTATTACTCTACATCCAAAATAAACTATAAGAGGCACACAGAGGAATCAAGGCAGGATGCAAGTCAAGAAATTAATTTCAAATTCGATATAGAGATCAAAAACGATTCAATTAAGTGGATGAGATCCTATAACTTATCCTATATTTTTCGCAGGCTTGCTCGGTACCTTAGTTGAAACCGAAACAATTTAGTCGTAGACCTGCATGGGCCACCACAAAAACATGTCACGCCCCAGTCCCAAAATACCGAGGGACTAGACACGTGGCAATAGCCAGCAGCACACACCGATGGGCAAACCCAAATTAATGGACCCATCAGGGTGTACTTAAGCTGTAAAACAACAATAAGGGGCTATACTACTAATCTCATCCACAACAATAAATATAATCAATATGAAATATAAAGCAACATTAAGTCTCAATAAAATATATCTCGGGGAACAACCCGATAATAAGTCTGATACAACAGTCAATAGTCAAGAAATAAAAAGTATAACAACAGCAAAGACCGAGTATAGATAAAGCAGATACTCAGGAAAAATCCTCGGCGATCACCTCGTCCTCTGATACTAGTACTGCTCAAATGTCTGCTCCTGTCCCGTACACCTCGGGGTAGATCTCCTCTGCTAAACCTGGGGACATAATCCAGATTCCAGGTCCTCAGGGGACATAGCAAGGTACAAGAATAACTCAAGCCAAATAAAAATAGTGCAATAATAAATGAATCAATAGGGTAAACTATGTAACCAGCTATGTGATATGCAAGTGAGAGCATCACTAGACTCAGGCTGAGATCGCTACAAGCTCGGTGTCGGAGAGCCGGTAGCAGTAATATCACGTAATGTGCCTAGCTCTGATGTAGAGTCTACGGCCTCACAATAATAAATAAATATATATATATATATATAAAATTAGCATGTAGCCTGTGTGTCTCTCTCCACCGAATGTAATCACACGTCTCATGTCCATGACACGCAAGATCATATCTAATGCAGCAAGTCATAATGATAGCTAAGCATATGTAATATCTATATCACGAATCCTGTAACCTATACAGAATCACCATGAACATCTCAGAAAGATTTTGTCTCATAAATAGTGTCAGGTGACCTGTGGTATGACGTGCTTGATAAAGCAAGCACGAAGATATGTAGGGTCACGATATCAATCTCTAGGTGACGTTACACAACTCCGCGTACGACGTTGACACCCGAATCTTGTTTGGACGTTTAAGTAATGTCACATGGTCCTAGGTTGAACAGATACATCATGTAAATAAATCAAGAGAATATTATATAGCAAGTACTGCAAGATTGGCAAGGTACACTTGCTTGGGATTTGGTTTCCAACTGCTGCTCTGGTATCAGCGGGATCTGCAGGTACTCATCCGGTTGCTGAAATAAATGTTACCATCATGCTCAGAAGACATCAAATAGCTAGAATTACCTGTCCATAAGTCGAATTTGGACACAAGGACAAAATTGACAATTTCTGGTCAAAGTGGGATCTACATGTGGCCCACTTTGCACCGAAAAATGTGCCAGAGACAAAGTTCTCCAAATTTGTCAAACTTAGTGTCTACAAGTCCAGAACGACGATACGAACCCAACAGAATATCCAGAACTGGATTCCGATGAGCCGATCACAAAATCGTCCGTCAAGTAGAGCCGTGGGGCCCATAATACGAGATTTTGTCAACGTTCTCAGAATTGAACCAAACTTGGGTCACGGGACCAGCGTATTGCTACGAGTCCGATGGGTCAAGTTTTGTTTCAAAACAATGAGCCCACACGAAGTTACAACGAGTTTCAGAACAGGGCCAATACGGGGTGTTGTCGACAGATATGCGTTGATTTTGGTGTGCACGTACATCCAAATCAACTTTCGTAAAATCTCACATGTCCGTATTGACGGCGCGCACCTTTCAGTAAAGTTCGCACACAACCAAGTCTCCTCGTTTAGCGGAGCACACCCAGTTTCGAGAAAATCAGGGTTTTATAAAGACCAAGTTTTTTGCCAACTTCACCCTCAAATAAATTACAAATTACAGCACGATAAATTGAACTAATAAAGGGTTTTAAAACTAGGTTATATGGTCTAAATTACTGTTCAAGCCAATTTTGAAAATATTTAACAGGTTGGTCGCAAAACGGTCGTGAACTGGGGAGTTCGGGACAATTTCTAATTTTTAGAAATTGGGGGGTTTATTTTCTTGATTTTGCGTCGCAGTTTACGATCGACACAGGACACGATACCCCGAACGAGTTGCACGGGGTTTGAGAGGGTCACGCAGGGTACACGCATGGTTTGACAGAACAGAAATCGGATCGATGTACGGAGAGAAACGCAAGTCAGAATAGGGATACCTCGCTGTCTTTCTCGTGTCAGGACGGCGCATCGCGACGACTGCAGGGCGGCGTGTTGCTGCTCGTCGGCGGCTGCTGACGTCGAGGGCATGGCAGAGGGGATCTCGGAGTGGCTGGGGCTGGGTCGACAGGGGAGTCGGGCTCGCAGAGGCGACCGGAGTGCGGTGGAGTGGTGGTGTCGGGGTGCGGTCATGGCGGTGGTGGAGAAGCGGGTCGGCTGGGGGTTTAAATAGGGGTGATCGGGCCGGCGGCTAGGGAGGTGGAGAGGCGCGGGGAAGCGGATTGGCCCATTCTCATACAAATCCAGCCCATTCTATATTTATATTTTTTTTGAAATTTTGGACCCCAAATTGTATTCGAGAGTTCCAACTACTAATGATACTCTAAGAGCATCATTAATAAGGTCCATCCCACATTCTATATTCTATATTTAAAATATAGGAGCTCATCATGTAGAATAGTAAGTCTTATCCCTAGTTTCAATTTCTAGATTTTTGGTCTCATTCCACCCATAAGTGCTAATAGTTGGGCCTCCCAAATTCTACATTCTAGATTATAAAAACTCATTTTATAGAATAATAAGTCCCAATTTGGAGTCCAATTTTCTAGATTCTAGATTTTGCATTTTTTTCACATCAATGTTTGACCACACAATCTTTGGGATCGGAGCTAAGGATGCTCTAAGAGAATCATTAGTAAGGCATATCTTACATTCTAGATTCTAGATTCTAGATTCAAGATGTAGAAGTTCAATTTGTAGAATAGTAAGTTCCATCCCTAATTTCAATTTCATGATTTTCGATCTCATCCCACTTATAGGTGCTAAGGATTGAGCCTCCCAATTTTTAGATTCTAGATTGTAGGAAATCATTTTGTAGAATAGTAAATCCTAATTTGGAGCCCAACTTTCTAGTTTCTAGATTTTATATTTTTTTTCACATCAATTTTCGGCCACACAAACTTTGGGACTGGAGTTCACTTTATCATTTCCTACTATTCTCATACAAATCCAGCCCATTATATATTTACATTTTTTTTTGAAATTTTGGATCCTAAATTGTATTGGAGAGTTCCAACTACTAATGATTATGTCACGCCCCGCTTCCCAAGATACATTGAGCCGGGTACGTAACTATATCTCTAAGCTACTCCCCATACGAATACTACCGTATACGTATCAGCGATTGTCGCATGTATAATTCTAGAAAGAAATGCAAGTCACACCAAAACACTTCATTACTATAAACTATAATTATACAACACAGATTAAGGTACAACTATACAAGTCTTTACAACAACATCTCCTTAATTTACATAGTTTCAGCTACGAAATGTTGTGTATTGTATTTTTTGAAAACCACTTGAAGATCACTCATCGACTTCGTCCATGTCATAAAGAGGTAACATCCCTCCATATACTTCGTCTTTCCTTAGTGAACAATACTAGGTCGTCAGAACAACAACAAGTCCTCGGTCAAGAACGATAAAAGAACTAAAGATATGATATGATAAAGAATAGAATGATTGAAAGACATTTCCATATAGTTAGATCTAAGTTTGATATAGTTAGAAGTATTATAGTTTAAACTTGAAATATAACTCTAACTAAGATCTATTCTAGTGATCTCTTAGTGTCTAATCAAAACAATCAATACAACCTTAATTTATTACCACAATCACAAACAAGTTTCCTATATGATGAAACAATTTAGAAAACATATTTGGATCACATGCATCGCATTTTCTCAGCAACAATCCCATGACCAGGGATCAGGTTGTGTCTCGGTGGTACAGTGCTTAGAGATTCGGCCCCTCCCGCGCATGGAGTAAAACCTGTAACTTTAAACTCTTAAATTCTTGTTTTAATACAAGAATTTCTGGAATCCGAAATCTCTCTTGGTGAGCTAAGCCTCACCCCCAACATTATATGGCCTTACGATGCGAAAAACTCTACTGGTCAGTTTTTGTTTATTTATTATATTACAGAGATTTTTGGGTGTGATCCAGTTGTTCTCTACCGCCCAATGCACTAACCTAACTCTACAAGCAATTATATTATATATCTTGCACTATATTTCTGCTGGGTACAAATATGAATCCGGATCTCGATTCATGTATGCCATGAATAACGAGTATAATTCAATATTTTACCACTTTTTGTAAGGATCAAATTATCATACTGGCATCAGAATTTTAATACTTGTCCTTTCTTTGAAGGAATCAAAATAGACATACTGGATTCAAACTTTATTTCCTTTCCAATTGAAATATATTGTAATCTCAATACTCCGTTCTCATGAGGACGTAACAAAACACAGGATATTATTTGAATTAAATAATTAAATTTTTTCTCCAACAGAAATACAGAATAACGCAAAATTGAGTTTCGCTTGCGTGACTCGTGTCAGTGTCCTACGCATCCTAGACTCCAACTAATCGTTCACTAAGTATTATTTATTAAAGGTTTGTCAAGAGCCCGTCACTACTTAGGATATAGTGGTCTATAAGTTAGGGATAAATATAAGCATTAACTTCTGGATATCGAATATTTAGTTAACTCCCGAAATTCTTAAAATTTTTGGCAGAGTCTCCTTTGTATTTCGAGCTACAGAATTTATAACAGTTTATATAAAAGACCCGGAGCAACTCTCCGTAGAATTATCCCGGGTTCGCCGACCCCTTCGGTAGAGAAATTCTCAATACCGGAACACACACAATATATAATATATATAATCACAATAGGAAGGCTTTTTTTATACCTTACCAAGCTAGATGTTTACTTATTTATTTATTGTGTAATGGTTTTCTTCTAATGCTGCACAAACTCAAGCAAACACACAATTATTAGTATAAATTATAACAAATAAATTCACAATCCTTAACACATAATGAATGAAAGAATTTAACTATATAATACATATGATGGAATTTTGGTTATTAAATTTTTTTTATTTTAAAGGCTTAAACTCTTGTATAAACAAATTAATCTATGCTCATTATATACTATATACTAGTTTTTATAAAGCAAGAATAATAATTTTAGCTATTAAATTTAATACTAAGGTTACCCTAATATATTGTACATATAAATACATATTACAACTAAATAATTACAAAAAATATGCCAAAATAGGTATATTTTAAATATGGACAGAGTTAAAATTATTATAATAAATTGATAAAATATTAACTTACTTATTCAAAAGTAGACTAAATATAACCTAAAGTATACATATAATATTAAGGATGTATAACACTTGTGGCGTGTAAATTTTAGGTTATAATAATATATATCCATTATTTGAATAAAATATACGTAGCCATTAACCAACAGTTCTCACACCTCATATGTTTAAGTATATAACCTTCATAACTAATTCTAAAAGTTATCCCAAGCGTCATCCGACAATAGATCTACTTGTGTCTATATATCTATATTAGGTCCAAATATATATATATATATATATATATATATATATATATATATATATATATATATATATATATATATATATATATATATATATATATATATAAAAACTAATACCACATCATCTAATTAAAAGTATGTGCAATATTAATTATCTTTATATTCTAACACTCATCCATCATAAAAGGAAACACACATACACACACACGTGTATATATATATATATATATATATATATATATATATATATATATATATATATATATATATATATATATAAAAGGAAAATTAAAGTGCCATGTATTGTGTCCATAAGTTGTGTCGAAATAGATGTTCATGGTGTATGTATATATAAATTCATGAATTATGTTCATATATATATATATATATATATATATATATATATATATATATATATATATATATATATATATATATATATATATATACACACGAACTAGTTAGTTATGGAACTAATTAGGTACATATATAAACATATCTATAAATTGTCGTAGTATCCACTTTGTGTCATACGTAGTGTGTCATGATAGGTGTGTACATGTGACCATATCGTATATATGTTGATATACCCATTCCTTTATATTTCAACTTATTCCAATTCCTAAAATAACCATCAAATATAATCCCTAGTTTAACCAAAAGAAATAAAAACGAAAAAAATTGAAAGGGAAGCAAGGGTGAGGATTTGTCTTGTTTGAGCAATACTTAGGGTTTTTAAAGAGTTTTGAGATTAAACTATACTCTAACTTGAACTTAGAAGAAATTTGGGGGAGGAAATGGAGATATACCTAGGTTTGAGGAAGAGAGAGGAGGAGTTGTTGGAGTGGGAGGGGAGGAGATCGGCGGGGTACACGGCGAGCGGCGTCCGGCGGTGGGGTGCGTGGCGAGCTGCATCCTGCAGCGGGGTGCGCGGCGGGCGGCGTCCGGCGGCGCGGCGGTATAGGATGAAAGGGAGTTGTGGGATGCAGTAGCCGCAGCAGCAGACGCAGTAGCAGCAACAGCTGCTTAATGAGAAGAGGGAGGAAGAAGGAGATGAAGAGAGGTTGAGGATGAAGAAGAGAAGGGGTGTTGGTGATGGTATTAAGTAGATGGGGTTATGTCTCTTGGAAATGGGAGGAGAAAGGAAGAATGATGGTCTTGAAACTTGGGAGTAAGGAGAAGAGGATTTGTGTACACAAGAGGAAGGAGAAGAAGCCAGGTATGGGATGAAAGGGAGTTGTGGGCAGAAACTAAGGCTGGGTTTGCTGGTTTCTTCCTTTAGTTGTATAGTTTAACCACTAAAACCCTTCAAAATTGAAGATTTACAAAAGGGATCAAAATTGTAAACTAAAATTTATATAAACATATATACATATATATTTATAAATATACTTACATAAGTATATATTTATAAATAAAATATAATAAAATTTGCAGTTATGACACTCTACCCTCCTTAGAGAAATTTCGTCCTCAGAATTTAAATTAACAATTAAAAAGATAGCTAACCTTGGTTAGTAAACAAATACGGATACTGGCTTCGCATGTCTTTTTCTTTTTCCCAAGTTGATTCTCTTGGAGAGTCCTTGTTCCAAGCTACTCGAACTAATGGATGATCCGATTCTGAAGTATCTTGTCTCTACGATCCAAGATTCCAACAGGTCATTGCTCAATGCGTAGAGTTGGTCCGACAGTGATTTCTTAATGATCTAATATATGATTTAGATCTGGTACATATCTTCAGAGTTGAGACACATGGAATATATTATGTACTCCTTCTAGTGTTAGGGGTAGTGCTAGCTTGTAAGATACTCTTCCGACTTTTCTAGTATATCAAATGGTCCAATATATCTTGGACTTAGCTTTCCTCGAGTCCCAAATTTGATTATTCCTCTAGTTGGCAAAATCTTCAAGAATACATGATCACCAGGTTAAAATACCAATATTCTTCGATGCTTGTCAGCCCACATCTTCTGTCTATCTTTAGTTGCTTGCAAATGATTTCTTATTTCTTTGATCTTGTCCACTGTCTGTATTACCAGTTCCGGACCTAGTAATTGCCTTTCTCCTACATCTGTCCAACACACTGGTGATCTACACTTTCTTCCATATAATGCTTCGAAAGGTGCAATCCTAATACTGGCTTGATTGCTATTATTATAAGAAAACTCTACCAAATGTAAGTAATCGTCCTATGATCCTCCAAAGTCTAATATACAGGCTCTCAACATATCCTCCAGAGTTTGAATTGTCCTCTCTGACTGACCATCTGTCTGGGGATGGTAAGCAGAACTGAATTTTAACTGAGTACCAAGGTTCTCCTACAAACTTTTCTAGAAATGTGAAGTAAACCTGGTGTCTCTATCTGAAACTATACTTACTGGTACCCCGTATTGACTGACAATCTGTTTCATATACATATCTACCAATACTTTTGCTGTTTGCCCCACCCGAAATGGTAAAAATTGAGCTGACTTAGTTAGTCTATCTATGATATCCCAGATAGCATTATTACCATTTTGTGTCTTAGGTAGCCCTGTCACAAAATCTATTGTGATATGCTCTCATTTCCATTCAGGTATTGGTAAGGGTTGAAGAAGGCCTTCTATCCTTTGGTGTTCTGCTTTCACTTGCTGACAGACAAGACATCTGGATACGAATCTAGCGATCTCTCGTTTTATTCCATGCCACCAAAAAGTTTGTTTCAAATCCTTATACATCTTAGTACTTCCCGGATGGATAGAATATTGAGAGTTATGAGCTTCTGTCATGACCTTTGTTCTTAAACTTCCACTGAGCACGCACAATCGATCCTAAAATCTTAACGATCCGTCTGGATGCTTTCTCATTCCAGTATAAAGTTCTTCTTTTTTTTGCCTCTACACTTTCTGGAGTTTAGAATCTCTTTGTTGAGCTTCCTTGATTCCGTCTACTAGAGAGGATTGTACTTGTAAAATTTTCCATAAATCTTTTTATATTGGATATATCACTTTGATTCCCATCTTCCTTAAGTCTTCAAGGATTTCTTTTGGGGTACTCATAAAGAATTCCATTGGTCTTCTGCTCAAAGCATGCATCTGCCACTTTATTTGCTTTACTTGGATGATATTCTAATTCCATATCAAAATCTTTAAGTAATTCCAACATCTCCTTTGCCTCATATTAATTTTCTTCTGAGTAAACACATACTTCAGACTTTTATGATTTGTATATATCTTGATTCTTTCTCCATATAAGTAATGTCGCAATAATTTAAGTGCAAATACTACAGCTGCGAGTTCCAAATCATGAGTTAGATAATTTCTCTCATGTTGCTTCAGTTGTTGAGAGGCATAGGCTATAACTCTTCCATGCTGCATTAATACACAACCTAGCCCTTTACCCGACGCATCACTATATATATCGTATCCTCCTGACCCAGATGGTAATGCTAGTACAGGTGCCGAAATCAATCGTTCCTTTAGTTCATCAAAAGCTGCCTGGCATTTCTTCGTCCAATTAAAATTTTCTTCTTTTTGGGTCAGTCGAGTTAATGGCTCTGCGATTCTCGAGAAATTTTCTACGAATCTCCTATAGTATCCAGCTAATCCCAAGAAACTTCAAATTTCTGCTACAGATTTTGGTGTTGGCCAGGATTTAACAGCTTCTACCTTCTTTGGATCAACTGAAATACCTTCTCCACTGATAATATGGCCTAAAAATGATATATGATCTAACCAAAATTCATATTTACTGAGTTAAGCATATAATTGCTCCTGCCTTAGAGTTTGCAATATTATCCTCAAATGCTCTTCATGTTCTTCTTTATTTTCTGAATATATAAGAATGTCGTCAATGAATATGATCACGAACTTATCAAAATATTGACAATATATTCGATTCATTAGATCCATAAATATAGCAGGAGCATTAGTTACCCCCAAATGGCATAACTAGAAACTCATAATGTCCATAACGAGTTCAAAAAGCTATTTTTTGAACATCCTCATTTTTTACCTTTACTTGATGATATCCAGATCTCAAATCAATCTTTGAGAATACCTTGGCATCTCCTAATTGATCAAATAGTTCATTAATTCTGGGTAAGGGGTATTTATTTTTTATTGTTACTTCATTTAAGGCTCTATAATCAATTACCAGTCGTAGGTTCCCGTCTTTTTTTTCACAAATAGCACTGGTTTACCCCATGGTGAAGCACTAGGCTGAATAAACCCTTTTGATAATAATTCTTTTATTTGCTTGTTTAACTCAGTCAATTCTTCTTTGTTCATTGGGTATATTTTCTTAGCTATATGTGCTGCTCCAGGTACCAAATTGATAGAAAATTCTACTGCTCTATCTGGTGGTAATCCTAGTAACTCTTCTGGAAATACATCTTTAAAATCTTCTACTATTCTTGGAAATTGTTCTTCCTCTAGCCCATGAAATCTTCCTCGAACTGGTTGTTCAAATTTTTTCAGTTCCTTAGCATTAAATTCTTTCTGATCTCGAACAAATTCATATATTTTTCCGTCAGTGAGTTGGAATGAAACCTTCCCTTGGCCACAATCTATATTGGCTAATGTCTTGGCCAACCAATACATTCCAAGTACTATATCATAATTATTCATTGGGAAGACTAATAATCTTACCCAAAAAGCTCCACCACCTAACTTAACTGGACATGCACTACAAACCCGACTAACATCTACTGTGCTATTACCCGTAAGAATTTTTAATTTCTTAAGTAATGCTTGGGATTCTATTCCATGTAGAGTTGTAAATTTAAATGCTATAAATGAATGGGTTACCCCATAATCAAATAATACTGATGCTGGACAAGTTGAAACTAGAATAGTACATGTTACTACTTTCCCGGCCAGTTCCATTTTATCAGCATCCATCATAAATGCTTGTCCTTGCTTCTTCTTCTTTCCAGTCTGAGGTTGTTTTGCCTTCTGGGCCTGCTAGAATTGGTAGGCTTGGGATGTGAAGGGTGGTCTTCGTTGGTTCCCAAAAGTCAACATAGCTTGAGGTACCGGTGCTTGTATCAGAGGTCGAGGACCATTTTCTTGAAGTACGGGCCTGATATTATTCCCTTTGGTATTGGTTGCGGATTATGTTGTGGAACTTGCATCATTGGTCTTAAAAATTTGGGACATTGATAAGCTTGATGACCTGGTGATCCACATTTCTAACATAGCCCAAGAAATTTCCTGCATCTATTCTTAGTATGACCTAGCTTTGAACAAAATCTACAAATAGTTATTTCTCTAGAAATATCATTTTTAGGATGTTTAGATGGTCCTTGCCATTGGTTCCTCGATGATGAAGTTCCTATCTCCAAGGTTCTCTTTTGGACTTGAGGTTGAAACAGTTGTTCTTCATTCAGCATCATTTCCTAGTTTTGTGCAGCTTCAGTTACTTCTGGATAGGTTTGGCACCAATATGCGGTGACTCTAGTCTTTAGTTGGCTCCCTAATCCTTCTAGGAATCTAGATACCTTAGTTTTCTCATCGTCTATCATACTTGAAGCAAAACGACTTAGCCTGGAAAATTCTGCAATATACTCGTCTATCGTGAGCTTCCCTTGTTTCAAATGAGTGAATTCTCGTTCTAATTCTATTTTAGCCAATTTTGGAAAGAACCTTCCTTCAAACTTCTTCTAGAACTCTCCCCAAGTTATTATATCATTTGAATCCTCTGGGTGATCTGCACTCCACCAGTACTCAACAATATCTTCCAACTGAATTCGGGTCGTGGATACCATATCCTCAAGACTTACTTTTGCTACTTTTAACAGTCCTTCTATGGTTCTAATCCACTGCCCAGCTTCGATCGAACTTTCTGTTCCTTTAAACTTGGGAGGATTAAGGTTTCTAAAATCCTTTAGCGAACCATCTCTAGAATTGACAGATGTCCGTATGTGTTCCAATACTGTGGCAGTTGTGGCTTGAGTCGTATTTGCATATTGGCTGTTAGATTCCAGGACCTGCTAGAATAAGCTGTACATATCCTTAATAGATGGTTCAGACTGAGTTTGTGATGATGAAGCATGGGATTGGTCGTGATTAGACATCATCCTGAAAAATTCAAATGCAAATTTCTCAGGAATGCTCCTGATTAAATCGAGATTCAAAGATAAAGAATGGATCTTGTAAGTCGTAAGAATATTGAACAACAGTGATTTAAGAAAATATAGACACAAGGATAAGGAAGAAGCATATTTTATTCACTCATAACCAAAATGTGATACAAAATATGCTACTAGGGGTACTAATCATCTTATACATAAGCGTACATACATATTCATACTATTTACATTCCCACACTTCCTCCCTTCCTAACTTATATATACACACACACACACACACATCTGATGTTTACAAAAAGATACACAACAGACAAAAAGACCCTTTACATATACATAAGATCCCTAGTTCAGTTTTTTCATGATACGGGTCCATACCTGGTTAAGTATTGTAACTTCAGGATGTAGTTTTTGAATGTCAATCAACGTCCATTCATATCCCTCTATTTTTGGATAATCATACTCATACTCTAGGTCCCGCACGTAGATATAATAGGTCTCCCTCTCGTGATCTACTTCTGTACCATCTTCAATATCTCTAATAACATGGAGCATAACTCGAAGTGTACTTCATAAAGTGGTATATGGTACCAGTCTGGTAATTTTTGCAGCTCCCTCGTATATTGCTGGTAACCAAATAAAGTGCGATCGCTTCCATCCCACCATATACTTGGAAGAAATAGATCCATATCCTATATTTAAAATATCCTTAATTAAGAAATCAATATGGCAATAACTAGATTAAAATGCAATCCCAAATATTATCTTCATACTACCATTGATCCCTTCTTCCAATCACCGCTACTGCATATCTTAGGGTACTTCCAAGTAATTGATAAAAAATCCAGGATTAACCTATATAATTTTCTGACCTATATCCTATAATATATTCATTTATGTTAATCTGGACTTGCATCTTATCATAGGTTCTTAATCTTTCGGGACCTACAGAGGTTTCCCAAAAGCTAGGACCTACATGGGCCACCACTAAAAGATGTGTCACGTCCCGCTTTCCAAGATATAGTGAGCCGGGTACGTAACTTGTAAACCCTCTCACCCAAATTTAGGCCTAATTTGCTTAGATAGTGAAACTAGGGCTAGATTGAACCAATTAGAATTAGAACACGGCTTTTATTTAATTATGCAATAATTAAATATCGTGTAGCGCATCTTACCGTTGCTTCGATAATTGGAGTACCTCACTAGCCATTTCCTGTCTACAAACTTCACGATCTCATCCTAGACATGTCCACCTACTATTCTGACCCTTGTACATTGCTCCCTTGTGCTACATTTTAGTCGCACAGTAAACGTCACGGACGTTATTTCTTAATTCGATATAAATTCCAATTTTGTACCCTTGTGCGTCCCAATCAAAATTGGGGACACAATCTTGACCGTTTTGTGCAAACCGAATTTTATTAATATTCTACACTGTCCCCTCTACTCCCCTGACAATTGTGGCCGCCTAAATTTAATCCCATGTACTCCTAATTAATTCTAGAACATCGTGCGCGTCGATTTAATTAATTAAATCCAATTTTCTGCCTTTGTGCAATTTTCTAATTGTTGGGGGGCTTTTATGGAAAAATGCATTGAGGTGTCTCCACCATTGGACAATTCATAAAGAAACCTATTTTTTCCTTCACATGAATTTTTTTGTAACTTATCGGCATGTGCAAACGCACAGCATCGATCCCTCATTTAAAACCCATCCTTGTATTTTAACCATGTAAGTTATGGCCTCCCAACATTCCCATGTGAGCCCAAGGCCCAATTCCTAGAGATGTTGACCAAGTCAAACTAAGCTTTAGGTCAAACACCCACCACATGTATATAAACATCTCTTTATTCCCTTTTCTTTATTTTTATTTTACATCAAAACCCAACCCTAGGAATTAACCCAGCCGACCTTCACCCAACTTCCTATTCATCATCATCTTCCCCCCTCTCTGTGTTGGCCGCCACCCTCCACCGGAGTCTCGCCAAAGTATCAACCGAGACTCGCCTGTACCACGCCTCCTAGCCGACCTCTTCTCCCCATCCTGTTCTTCTTCTCCGACCTCCCTCCGGTCAGTTTCCCCGCCTCTGCACCACGCCGGAGACCGGAACGCCGAGCCACCTCGTCGACGAGCCGCCTCCCCTCTACAAACCTCCCCTACCTCCTATGCAACCCCTTCTGTTGGCCTTCGATCGTCTCCATTTTTGCATCACGCGCATGCCGACCAGATTTATGGATCCGACCTTCGCTGCATCCACCAGCGGCGGAGCCACCCTCCTCCAGACCACACCACTCCCATTCCTGTCCTCGACATCACCCTCTTTCCCGGTCATCACAACACTTGGCGAACCAACCCGCTGCACTGCTCACCCCCTCCCTCTGCTTCCCTTCGAGCGCCCTTGCCGGCCATCACCCGATACACTCCGGCATGCCAAACGCCAGCAAGCGACCCAGCACGCCGGGATCAGCCACCTGGGCCCAAGCTACCCCACCGGCTGAAGCATGAACATCGGAGTGCCCATCACCGACCATGCATCCACTGCAAGCGCGCTGACGTCCCCGGAGTCGACCGCGAGATCGACGGTGCTGTCGATCAGCTCAGTTGCAGGTGCAACGATGAGTCGATGACATTGGTCGTTCGCCCTCCGCGTACACAGACGAACTCGATCCAGGACCATCGTCGACCCTCGCCCAGACCCGATTGTTCGTTCTCATCAATTCTTCATCGTCTTCTTGATTCCGACGTGACGAGCGCAGAATATTTCTAGTCGCGGACTCAACTTTGAGGAACCAGTGCCTCTTTCCCCGCCATATTGTTTTCGAATCCACTTCTTCCAGTTTGATCTCGGTAAGGTTCTTTTACCATATGCTAAATTTCAATACATGAAATTGATTCTAACTCAACTAAATAAGAGCTCCGAGAGTAGGAGAAATAAAGCACTGAGTATAAAGAAATGGTTATGTATTAAGCTGCACTATTAATTTCCATGAAATCTAACCATTAAACAAAGCATACTTAGTTATATATAAATAACATATTATTAATTATATTCGATAATCTCTAAACGAATTACTTAAAGGAGTAAAAGAAAGTTTGTAATAAGATAAAAAAATAAAAATAAAATAAGATAAGAGTAAATAGTACGTGACTTTCTAACTGTAATTTAATTATGTTTTATCTAAATTAAATCTTGGTAGGCCTCGGATCATCATAGATTTGGGATAGTAGCAAGAGTGTTTGGATTAGGCATTCATTCAAAAGGCTAAGACGAGTACAATTATTGTTTGTTTCCAATATGTTAGTCACTATTTTCTCATGACTAGTTATGGTATATTTGACCCTTGACATATTCGTTACATGGTTAGCATTATGAGAACTCAAACTTCATGACATATACTATTCCCATATTGCCAAGTAATTTTTGATCTTGTGCTCGTGTTCCTTATGCTTATGACTATATGTGTATTTATATTGTACGACCCTAGGACACTGTGGTTATCCCATGGTTACCTTGACCATGTTGACCCTAAGAACATGCTAGATGACTGTCTTGTGTACAATTATGTACGGGCCTAGACACATGTTATTTTGACTGACTGACTGTGCTACAATATTTAATATAGGACACCCGCGTAAGTAGTCGCGCAATTGACTGTGTTAGATGACTAGTGCCACCCCTAGTATACCCCTGAGACCAGTATAAATATGGTTGTGTGTGCTAGTGTAATGACTAATGATTTCATTGTATTATATCATATGTACATAGGATATTGGATTTATTCTGCGCGACCTCTGGAGCAGGTTATTGGTACATTGCAGCTTCCTTGCCAGGCAAGTATACCTTGCCATTGTACTGTTATTCTTATTCCATATGTTGCACGCATCTTTATTTTCTGTCTTTAGTTCATATATTTTAATTGTTATATAAAATGCGCACGACGGTGACGTCGCGAATATTTTTATTTATGTATTGCATTGACCTTGTTCATGAGACTACCCCATTATCATGTAGCACCATTAGGTTCATTGGCCGTGACACAGTGGTTACACGAGTATGAGTCTCATATAGATCACGGACTGCGTGACAGGTCTGGCCTCCTGTACGTGTGGGCCGTGCGTTAGGAATAACTGCTGTTAGAAACTTGGCATGCTAGTAGACTTGGCAGTTATTAGAGGTATTATCGTGTCATGGATGTGACATGCTTAGAGCATGGGTGGAGAGAACAACAAGTAAGACGTGTGGGCTCCGTTGCACTTTCCTTGTGTAACCCGTACGCTCCGCCGGAGATGCGCGGTCATGATGACCACTATATATTATATTATTATCAGACGGGCCTCCGGTGTTCGAAAGACGCCGTGCCTTTGTAGGCCCCTGGATCTCCAAGAGAACTATGCCAATCCCATTTTTAGCCAGATAGCCCACGCGTTGGGAAAGTTGTTCTCAAACTGCATTCACATAGAAGGTTAGGCGACCCATTGGATATTTATTTCAGTACTTTATTGGCATGTGTTTAAGTATCTTGTTATGTCCCTCTGAGGACCTGGTCCCCTGCCAGGTGTATTTGTTCTTGAGTATTCGCAGGAGCGCAGATTCGGATGGTTACCTGTGTTTCGAGGATGTCTTCTCTTCGAGCCGTGATTGCTAGCTGGTATACTTATATTGTGTTCGATAGCTTGTACTTATATTGTATTTGCTCTTATATTCGAGTTGCTAGTGGATTTGTTTCCATCCAACTATCATCCTTAGATACTTCTCATTGAGATCTAGTTTCATAGATACTGGTTATTTATTTCTATATGATTTTGGTGGATGAGATTTAGATTTTATCCTGTGACTTTTATTACCTTTTATACCACTCGTGGATTTGATATTCATATTACAGCGTACGTATGGATTTGGTTTCCATATATTGGAGATGCCATATCCATGCGGCTGGCATGCTTACGTGTCCTAGTCCTACGTATTTTTGGGACTGGGGCGTGACATAACTACATCTCCAGGCTATGCCCTATAAGAATACTACCGTACCCGTATCAGCGATTGTCGCCTGTATAATTCTAGGATGAAATACAAGTCATACCAAAACACTTCATTACTATAAACTATAATTATACAACACAGATTAAGGTACAACTATACAAGTCTTTACAACAATATCTCCTTAATTTATATAGTTTCAGCTACAAAATATTGTATACTGTATTTTCTGAAAACCACTTGAAGATCACTCCTCGACTTCATTCACGTCATAAAGAGGTAACATCTCTCCATATACTTCATCTTTCCCTAGTGAACAATACTAGGTCGTCAGAACGACAGCAAGTTCTCGGTCAAGAACGATAAAAGAACTGAAGATATAATATGATAAAGAATATAATAATTAAAAGGTATTTCCATATAGCTAGATATGAGTTTGATATAGCTAAAAGTATTATAGTTTAAACTTGAAATATAACTCTAACTAAGATCTATTCTAGTGATCTCTTAGTGTCTAATCAAAACAATCAATACAACCTTAATTCATTACCACAATCACAAACAAGTTTCCTATATGATGAAACAATTTAGAAAACATATTTGGATCACATGCATCGCATTTTCTCAGCAACAATTCCGTGACCAGGGATCAGGTTGTGTCTCGGTGGTACAGTGCTTAGAGATTCGGCCCCTCCCGCGCATGGAGTAAAACCTGTAACTTTAAACTCTTAAATTCTTGTTTTAATACAAGAATTTCTGGAATCCGAAATCTCTCTTGGTGAGCTAAGCCTCACCCCCAACATCGTATGGCCTTACGATACGGAAAACTCTACTGGTCAGTTTTTGTTTATTTATTATATTACAGAGATTTTTGGGTGTGATCTAGTTGTTCTCTCCCGCCCAATGCACTAACCTAACTCTACAAGCAATCCTATTTTATACCTTGCATTATATTTCTGCTGGGTACAAGTATGAATCCGGATCTCGATTCTTGTATGCCATGAATAACGAGTATAATTCAAT
Source organism: Iris macrosiphon (assembly GCA_036927795.1). NCBI lineage: Eukaryota > Viridiplantae > Streptophyta > Magnoliopsida > Asparagales > Iridaceae > Iris > Iris macrosiphon. Next base: position 165,355,461 of record JAYESA010000002.1, read on the forward strand.
ATTTTACCACTTTTTATAAGGATCAAATTATCATACTGGCATCAGAATTTCAATACTTGTCCTTACTTTGAAGGAATCAAAATAGACAAACTGGATTCAAACTATATTTCCTTTCCAATTGAAACATATAATATTGTAATCTCAATACTCCGTTCTCATGAGGACGTAATAAAACACAGGATATTATTTGAATTGAATAATTACATTTTTCCTCCAGCAAAAATACAGAATAATGCAAAATTGAGTTTCGCTTGCGTGACTCGTGTCAGTGTCCTATGCATCCTAGACTCCAACCAATCGTCCCCTAAGTATTATTTATTTAAGGTTTGTCGAGAGCCCATCGCTACCTAGGATATAGTAGTCTATAAGTTAGGGATAAATATAAGCGTCAACTTCTGGATATCGAATATTTAGTTAACTTCCAAAATTCTTAAAATTTTTGGCAAAGTCTCCTTTGTATTTCGAGCTACAGAATTTTTAACTGTTTATATAAAAGACCCGGAGCAACTCTCCGTAGAATTATCCCGGGTTCGCCGACCCCTTCGGTGGAACAATTCTCAACACCTGAATACACGTAATATATAATTTATATAATCACAATAGGAAGTCTTTTTTTTCATAACCTAGCAAGTTAGTTCTTTACTTATTTATTTATTGTGTAATGGTTTTCTTCCAATGCTGTACAAACTCAAGCAAACACACAATTATTAGTATAAATTATAACAAATAAATTCACAACTCTTAACACATAATGAATGAAAGAATTTAACTATATAATACATATAATGGAATTTTGGTTATTAAATTTTTTATTTTAAAGGCTTAAACTCTTGTATAAACAAATTAATTTATGCTCATTATATACTATATACTAGTTTTTATAAAGCAAGAATAATAATTTTAGCTAAAAAATTTGATATTAAGGTTACCCTAATATATGGTACATATAAATACATATTCCAACTAAATAATTACAACAAATATGCCAAAATAGGTATATTTTAAATCTGGACAGAATTAAAATTATTATAATAAATTGATAAAATATTAACTTACTTATTCAAAACTAGACTAAATATAACCTAAAGTATACATATCATATTAAGAATATATAACACTCGTAGCATGTAAATTTTAGATTATAATATATATATATATATATATATATATATATATATATATATATATATATATATATATATATATCCATTATTTGAATAAAATATAGGTAACCATTAACCAACAATTCTCACACCTCATATGTTTAAGTATATAACCTTCATAGCTAATTCTAAAAGTTATCCCTAGCGTCATCAGACAATAGATCTACTTGTGTTTATATATCTATATTAGGTCCAACAATATATATATATATATATCAACTAATACCACGTCATCTAATTAAAAGTATGTGCAATATCAATTATCTTTATGTTCTAACACTCATCCATCATAAAAGGAAACACACATGCACACACACGCGCGTATATATATATATATATATATATATATATATATATATATATATACAAAAGGAAATTTAAAGTGCCATGTATTGTGTCCATAAGTTGTGTCGAAATAGGTGTTCATGGTGTATATATATATAAATTCATGAATTATGTTCATACAATTTTGTATATATATATATATATATATATATATATATATATATATATATATATACACACACACACACACACACACACACACACACGAACTAGTTAGTTATGTAACTAATTAAGTACATATATAAACATATCTATAAATTATCGTAGTATCCACTTTGTGTCATACGTAGTATGTTATGATAGGTGTGTCCATGTGTCCATATCGTATATATGTTCATATACCCAACTTGTTCCAATGCCTAAAATAACCATCAAATATAATCCCTAATTTAACCAAAAGAAATGGAAAAGAAAAAAAATTGAAAGAGAAGCAAGGGTGAGAACTTGCCTTGTTTGAGCAATACCTAGGGTTCTTCCAAGATTCCCAAATTGATTCCTGATTTCTTCCTATACTCATATTCCAAAGAGTTTTGGGATTAAACTATACTCTAACTTGAACTTAGAAGAAATTTGGGTGAAGAAATGGAGATATACCTAGGTTTGAGGAAGAGGGAGGAGCAGTTGTAGGAGTGGGAGGGGAGGAGGCCGGCGGGGTTCGCGGCGGGCGGCGTCCAGCGGCACGGCGGGTCGGGCAGCACATCAGCCGTAGTAGCCGCAGCAGCAGGCGTAGTAGCAGCAGCTGCTGCTTAATGAGAAGAGGAAGGAAGAAGGAGATGAGGAGAGGTTGAGGATGAAGAAGAGAAGGGGTGCTTGTGATGGTATTAAGTAGATGGGGTTAGGTCTCTTGGGAAGGGAAGGAGAAAGGAAGAATGATGGTCTTGGAACTTGGGAGTAAGGAGAAGAGGATTTGTGTACACAGGAGGAAGGAGAAGAAGCCAGGTATGGGATGAAAGGGAGTTATGGGCAGAAACAAGGGCTAGATTTGCTGGTTTCTCCCTTTAGTTGTCTAGTTTAACCACTAAAACCCTTCAAAATTGAAGATTTGCAAAAGGGATCAAAATTGTAAACTAAAATTTACATAAACATATATACATATATATTTATAAATATACTTACATAGGTATATATTTATAAATAAAATAAAATTTGCAGTTATGAAAGATGCTCTAAGAGCATCATTAGTAAGGTTCATCCCACATTCTATATTCTAGATTTAAAATGTAGGAGCTCATCATGTAGAATAGTATGTCTCATCCCTAGTTTCAATTTCTAGATTTTCGGTCACATCTCACCCATAAGTGCTAATAGTTGGGCCTCCCAAATTATAGATTCTAGATTGTAAAAACTCATTTTGTAGAATAATAAGTTCCAATTTGGAGTCCAACTTTCTATATTCTAGATTTTGTATTTTTTTTTTTCACATCAATTTTTGAACACACAATCTTTGGGACCGGAGCTAATGATGCTCTAAGAGAATCATTAGTAAGGCACATCTCACATTCTAGATTCTAGATTCAAATTGTAGAAGTTCAATTTGTAGAATAGTAAGTTTCATACATAATTTCAATTTCTAGATTTTCGGTCTCATCTCACCTATATGTGCTAAGGATTGAGCCTCCCAATTTTTAGATTATATATTGTAGGAAATTATTTTGTAGAATAGCAAATCACAGTTTGGAGTCCAACTTTCTATATTCTAGATTTTACATTAATTTTTTTCCACATCAATTTTCGGCCACACAATCTTTGGGACCGGAGTTAACTTTATCATTTCCTACTATTCTCATACAAATCCAACCCATTCCACATTTTTAATTTATTTATTTTTTTGAAATTTTGGACTCCAAATTGTATTGGAGAGTCCCAACTACTCATGATGCTCTAACTATTTATTTGACAGGACCAATTTATTGTCAGTCATTTAAAGATAAATTCATTGTATTGCCATTTTCCTTCTTCTAATTGCAACTTATTTTAATACAATCTTGAATCCTCACCTATAAATCCACACTGTTATTTTACTTGACCAGGGTCTCCATGTTCTTGGATGAACGGTGCATTAGAGAGAAGAAGGTCAATCATGTGGAGGATTGCTCCACTCTCGCCGATCGACAGACTCTGGGGGCCAGAAGTGAAGGCCCTGCACAAAATCATTTGGCATGTCTTGTTTGGCTATTATTGCTATTCCAGCCAGAGAACTGGGCTTCTCGTCCAATCAGGACCGGCCCGAAGTATTCTAATGTCAACATCTGAGAACATAGATAGCCTCGAAAAAATCGGTTCGGTTTCGATTTAAATACTAAAATTTCTTATTCAGTTTTGTTTATGATTTTTGATTTCGATTTTGATCAAAAATCAAAAATTAAATAAAATTTATGTAATTATGTAAATACTCTCAAAATATATATATATATATATATATATATATATATATATATATATATATATTTTTTTTTTTTTTTTTTTTTTTTTTTTTTGAAAACAATAATTCAACATATGTTTTTTGAAGTACAATTTCAGTCAACTAGACCAACTTTGGGCACAACTTTGAAATAAAATAAATATGTGTACAAAAATTATAAATTTTAATATAATTTAATCAGGATTCCAATTTTGAATTCGATTCATTAAATAATAGAAATGATCTAACTGAATAAATCGAACCGATTATTCAATTCGAATTGATTTCGATTATTACTGATTTTGATTCAATTTTAAAATTTTAAAATTTTAATTTATTCGATCTTGTCTATTTTGAACCGGTTGAAACTGAAGCGGACACTCACCCTGGTGAGTTATATCACTGGTAGATAAGCAGGGATAAGACATGTGCGGCATAAAGAGCGCTGGGAATTGATGACCATAGGAATGCCAGGACGGCCCTCTAGTCTTGCGTCCTTGGATGGGAATTCAGAATCTTAGTTACTTTTGCACTACATGGGTGTGTTGATAATTTATTTTTGGGTCTTTTTTAGAGGCACTACAAAAATTATTCAGGACTGTTAGGACTATCAAATTTAGTTCTATCTAATTTTAACGTTCATTCTAATAGGTAAAACTGTTAATTTTTTGACAGTCCAAATATTATTATTTATATACCGTAAAAAAATTTGACAGTCCTTCCAATTGGAAGGACTGTCAAAATTATTGGAAGGACTTAAAGATTTTGACAGTCATGTCAAAAAAAATTTGACAGTCTCCGAGTAAGAAGTATAGTGTCTCCAAAAAAAATTCTTATTTTTTTGGATTATTATGCTAATAAATTTAAACAGCTAATATGTTACGTCAATAATGTAAATCAATCCTTGTTTAATTAAAATACAATCAATAATATATATATATATATATATATATATATATATATATATATATATATATATATATATACACACACACACGGCCGGGCCGGTCCATATAACACTTTGACAAAAAAAAAATCACCAAATCCAAAATTATTCCCCATTGTTTGAGACCATGTGACATGATTCAAAATTAATTTAAAATTTTATCCACAACATTTCTTATCATAAAAAAGGAAATTTTCATCTAAAGAGACGAAATTTCTTGAATTTGTGCGTCAGAATTTTTTTTAAAAAAAAAAATTACATATAAAGGGACATCTCACAAAGTGAGTTGGCGACAGAAGTAGGAGGTGGATATATATATATATATATATATTTAAATTAATTAAATTTTGTAAATGGATAATAACAAATTATCTATTATGATATCACACAAAATTTACATTGATAATAACAAAACAAAAATATTTATTAAAAATTTTAAATCCAAAAATTAAATAATACAAAAAAAAATCAAATAAATAGTGTTATGGAATATTTTAGCAAATATCCCTACCAAAAATGTCAAAAGTAGTATATACCCCCAGTAAAAAAAACTAGCAAATGTTTCCAAAATAAAAAAAATTGGTTAAAATAGTGGGGGCATATTTTAAAATTTTACTTGATCCGTACAAATAATAGGAGCATTTGCTAGTTTTTTTTTAGTAGGGATATATGCTAGTTTTAATATTTTATTTGGGGACATTTGCTAAAATATTTCTAATGTTACCTATTAGTTTCTCTCAAAATTGTTTGGGTATTTTATTTTGAATCTATAAAATTTAAATATATAAAATTATCTATGTTATTTAAATAGAACTAATTTTGCATACGAATAATAATACAGAAAATTTACTGTAGCGAAATAGATTTATATTAAATTCATGCAGACAAACACAAGTTTGGATAATTTTGAAATAGCGACAGAGTCCGCCAACAGTGTTGGCGGAAAACCCAAAAAAATTGAACACGTAAGCAAAAAGGTCAAAAGTGGACCCCACTAGACAAAATTCTGCCAACACTGTTGGCTGACACTGTTGGCAGAATTTTGCCTTGTGTGGGGCCCGCAGGTTGGTTTGGGTGGTTGGATTTTGTTTGGTTGGTTTGGTTTGGTTTGTTTGGTTTATTTGAATATTTTAGCAAATGTCCCTAAATAAAATGTTAAAACTACCATATATCTCCACTAAAAAAAAAAACTAGTATAGCATATACACCCTAAAAAAAAACTAACAAATGTCCCTATTATTTGTACAGATCAAGTAAAAAATTTAAGATATGCTCCCAATATTTTAACCGATTTTTTATTTTTTATTTTGGGGGCATTTGCTAGTTTTTTTTTTTTTACTAGGGGTATATACTACTTTTGACATTTTTTTAGGGACATTTGCTAAAATCCATAACACTATTTATTTAAAAAAAATTGGTATTATTTAAAGTTTTGGATTTAAAATTTTCAATAAATATTTTTGTGTTGGTATTATCAATGTAAAATTTTTGTGATATCATAATAGATAATTTGTTATTATCCATTTATAAAATTTAATTAATTTAGAAAGAAATAAAATAATATATATATATATATATATATCCAACTTCTACTTCTGTTTCGATTTTCTCGCCAAGTGAGTTAGCGGTCCCAACTTTAACCTGCCAATTAAGTTGGCGGCCTCTATCTTCCACCCTCAATCCGCAAACTCATTTAACGAGATACTTCTTTGTATACAATTTCTTCAAAATTTTCTCTAACTCTTAAATTCAAAAAATTTCGTCGAAAATTTCCCTCATAAAAATGTAAGTCACATGCAAACACAGCTCATGATTCATCACAGAAGTAAAAGTCAGGAGCACAACAGAAAGAAGAAAGTTCCTCTCAATAGTCTTCAAGGAGTCCTATTTCTTTTTAACTCCAAACAATGGCTCTGTACTCACTCTCATCACATGCATTTAATTTCCAGGTGAGCTGTCTCTTGTGTTAGGAAGTCAAGGTGTCAACTAGACCGAACGGCTGGCCTGTTCGGTCAAATACGGATTGGACCAATCCGGATTCAACGAACAAACTTGGCCGGCCCATATTAGTATCTGGTTCGGACTAGGTTACCATAGGCGGTCTGAAATTCCGGTCTAGCCCAACGCGGTCAAAAATCTGGGTCGAACCAGATTTACCATCTTGAACCATTGTCTAGGCCCAAAGGGCTCCACGCCCCACCCCCCCCCCCCCCCCCCCCCCTCGGGGCCCACAACAATATATATTAATTTTGGGAAAATAATTTGCCAAAATTACTTCCCGTTCACGAAATATATATTTGGAACGTATTTTATTTTAGCATGGTTGCATGTACATGGAGATTAGACCCATTCTTTGGTTTAACCTGGTTCATGGTTCATTTTGTGGGTCAGTCAAGGGGTCTGCGTTCACTATAAAGCCTACGTCCGTCCATTCCTTGAAAACTTGATCCCGCCCACCTTGGTTCAAATCACGAGAACCCTTGGTTCAACCCTCAAACCCTACCATATATAAGCCAACCTCTCATTCTCTCTCTCTTCATTACTTCATTTTCTCTCTCTATCTCTGTCTCTCTCTCTCCCGTGTTTTCTCTCCCCTTTACATAGGCAAGTATACATTACATGAGAAATGGAGAAACCCTCTATATTAATTGATTATTATGTTATTTGCAAGATTTTAGACACTTTTGGAATTTGTGATTTTTTGATTTGGTCGATAGATTAGTGTAGATCTACACTTCTAACTTAAGATTTTTATGGGCTTCATGAGTTTTTCTTGGTTTTAATCAATTTAACAAGTATTTTTGAAAAAAAAAATTTGCTACATGATAGAGCTTTTAATTTCAAGCATTTTGGCTTTTGGTTCACTTGATTTGAATTTAAAATGAGAATTTTATGGTCAAAATAAATTTTTGATTTTTTGGACTTCTGCCATGGCCAAATTGCTGTTGGAGAAGATGAAGTGCTCAAGCGGCCAGCATCATATGCGGTAGAGGGCTCTATGCGGCCTGAACTATGTGCCGCATAAACTGACGAGCATGCGTCCATCTTGTTGGACGCATTACTTCTTATTTTAGAAAAGTGTCATTGAGATTCTTGTGTTTTAACTCGTTGAACGAATGAGAAATTCGCTAAGTCCAAAGGCAATCCATGCAACATGATTCATATGCAAGCAGAGCATGCGGCCACCTTTCTTGGACACATGACTCTGAACCGTTGGCACACATTTCTATGACATTGTCCTTTCTCTCTGACACACTTTATTGCATTGTCACCTCAGTCACATCATTCACTCTATGTCACATCAATAACACTTCATTTATTAGCTGTCACTTTAACACTTGTACCAAGGAGTAGACTTTAACCCTGAACATGCGACCCAGACTTCATATGCGGCCAAGTGGTCCATGCGACCCTGACTTTATATTAAGCTCAGTGCTTCATATGCGGCCAGGATTTCCCCTGCGGCCTAGAGACATATGGGGCCATGACTTCATATGCGGCCAAGAGACCCATGCGGCCTTGATTGTTGATTGAATGTTTTCTTTTTCTTTTATGATTTATAATTGAGTTAATCCTAGTGTTATGATTCTAAGGAAGAATGAATTTAGTAACCAGACCTCGTGCCAGACATGAGCATGAGCTAAGATTGGCTATGAACATGGCATGAGTTGAACTTAGATTTCAGTATGAACCAGACTAAATGGATAGTGACTAATCGGCTATGTGCATGACATAAGCTTCGTGTTACAATGTGATCTTGATTCATGTGACCCAATGTATGATTGGTAATTGGACTCAAATACTGTATCCGTGCTGATACAAATTATTGCCTAAAAGTGTATATGATCGGATGTGCGCCGATGTACGACATACCGTATCACGTGTTAAGTGATTTATATTTGGATTATGCATCGAGAATGCCTCCAAATCTCATGAATGCATGATATTATATATACATACTACTTTTCTCCAGCATGGACATAATAAGCAAGTCAACTACCAAAGCGTGGCTAGGATGTTGATTGAATGTTGCATACATGCTCGGGTGAATCCAGATTGAACTTTCATGGATTTGTATCTAGCGTGCCCGTACTTTATACGACATCTTAAGAAAAATTCTTATGTGACCACACCTTGAGATTTCGAACACAATATAGGGCTAATTAGGTAACTAAACGTGGTAATAACATTTGGAGGGAACAGTATTCCGAGATCATGCCAACAAACATTTTCACAAAGATTCATTCTAAGTGCGATGTAGGCTGGCCACCACAGATACTATATATCATCCACCTTAGTGGAGTGCAGTATCTGACCTATTATAAATATGCCGAGCCACTGTTTTACTATAGGAGCATTGGAACCGCTAATAGTGTATTTTTAGCGCAGTGGCCCTACGAGGGACTGGTACATCCTGCAATGTATATTCCTTATTTGGCTCAGTTAGCTCATGTTCGTCAATGGCGTGATTTGAGAATACCTATTATGCATTATATCTGAGATAACCTTAGACTCCACAAAATAGCAAGCCGTACAAGTGATTGGCCGATATAAGAAAATGGACTTGGTTGTGATTGTATTATTTCGGTTAGTAGCCTAGAAAAATGGACTATCATAGTGTAATGGTTCAACCGTTGTCCTTATTTGGTTGTAGGGTTGGGCCTTTGCGCTAGGGTATATCATGGACCTAAGTTACGACACTGAACCTATGTATAATTATATAATTATTTTTTGGATTTTTGTTTCTTCATTTTGTGCTTCCTTTGTGGTACTTGCTATTTGGGGTCTAAGCCTACTGGTTTTGCATGGCCAGGTTTTGAGCCAGCACACGAGGATCCAGTGTACTATCCCCTAACTCATGGCGCATACCAGGAATATGGTCGCAAAGGATAATGAGTGAGTTTTCTTCTTTCCTGTTCGTCGTTGTACATTTTCTTCTTTTTGGTGTTTAGTTGCCGGCACATGTTAGCTGGCACGTCTAGACATTAGTCCCCCTACATTATTGTATTAAATCAGACTGCTGATGATCACTGTCATGTACTTTTGATACTCTGGCAGCTTTTTATTTTGCACAGCTGGTCTCTAGAATATTTTGTGAAAGCATTTGGGACGCCTTATTGCTTTACCATATATGCTCTATGGTTACTGTTTCTTATTTGAATGATTGAGACATAGAAGTTCTTGACCATATGAGACTTGATTGTAGCATGCACCCTATTGTCTTATTACAGCCGTGATCGTCGTACCATGTATAGTACCTTATACGGGGTAGCTGGCCATGTCCGTCTCCGTATTCCGGTACTGGACGTGACAAGGTTTTAGTGGTGGCCCTGCAGGTCTGTTCTTCAGACTTGTAGGGTGTCATGGTCATAGGAGTCTCAATCAAACATGATCCTTCTTGAAATTCTAAATTCACCATCTTTGATACTCAGCTTAAAATTTTCAAGATTGATTGCTTCCTTGTTCTTTCTCGTCCTGTAGTTGATTGTTTCTTGTGCTCTTCTTTAGGGCTTCTCCTTCCCCCGATGCTGCAGCAACAAGAGAGGCAGAATTGCCAGTGGAACAGGATCCTGTAAAATCCTAACCAAGGATCTGAGTTGAGCCTAGGATAAATGAGACAGAATATCAGGCTCCCAGTGTTCCCGTACCTCCCATAGTGCCAGCAAGGCTGGATACCCCGACCTTGCTAGAGATTATCTATGGATTGTTGGCTGCCCAACAACACCAGATGGTGGTGCAACAACAACAACAACATCAGCAACAAGCGCTTCAACAGCAGAAACAAAATGTCCAGTTGAACCAAGGGTTGCAGACGGCCCTAGAACTATATGGGAGAACATATTCTGGGACATATGTTAGATTTTACAAACTGAAACCAAGATATTTCGATGGTACGGAGGACACAATCATGACAGATAATTGGCTCCATGACATTGAGACCATTCTGGCAGCAACTAAAGTTTCGGCCGAGGAACATGTTCACCTGGTTTGCCTACAACTCCAAGATCTAGCAAGGGATTAATGGACCACGATGGAGTTAGGACTGAGGCATCCTATTTCGTGGGATGGTTTCAGGACCCGGTTTTGGGCAAAGTACTTTTGGATTGTGGCTCAGTGTGAGTTGCAACAAAGGTTCATTAACCTCAAGCAGGCTGGAAGGACAGTAGACGGCTACGCGATGGAGTTTTGCCGACTAATCAGGTTTTCTCCAACCATGGTGGCAACAGAGTTGGAGAGAGCAATGAGATTCCAGCAGGGACTTCACTCAGAAATCTTACACATAGTAGAGGTGCATGACTACCAGACTTTTGAGGTAGTATTGATAGCAGCTAAGAGGGTTGAGCTTACTTCTCAAATGATGGAATCAAGAAGAGTAGATCGGATGAGGCCCCATGGACAGAGCAATGAGGGAGGATCAGTACCATGAACGTCAGCACCATCCCCTGGCATTCGCATCCATGAAATAACATAGAGGAGGCAAGTGACCTCGACAGTGATGGCACCAACTCAGCAGCAGCAGCCGAGGCAGCAGCAGCGACGGGAAGCACCGACAGGTTGTACCTATTATGGAAAAGGAGATCATATCCGGGATGTTTGCCGGACAGCTAACAGATTATGCTTGAGATATGGGAGCCCTGATCACAAGGTTGCCACATGCCCATTAATACAGAGGCCATGAGGGCCAGTACAACAGTTTCTTGCATTGCCATCTCCAAGGGCAGTACAATAAGGAGAATGAGCAGCAGTAGTATGCCCCTTATCTTAGTGTCCGTTGCCGATGCAGGCCCAGCTTTATAGACAGCAACAACAACAAAAACAGCAGATACCGCAACAACAGCAGCAAGGAAGACAACGGCAGGGAGCTCAACAAGGCCAAGGGAAGGCGCTCACATTGTCTTTGGAGGAAGCTATAGCATCGGGCGACGTAATGGCAGATAACATTTCTATTACAACCTTTTCTACCATAGCTTTAATTGATTATGGAGATTCACACTCATTTATATCTGCACAATATGCGACACATATTGTATTGAAGTTTGAGGCATTGTCAGAGATCCTAAATATACTCACTGACAATGGAATCGAGTTTCCTATTGGTAACTTTGACGTTATCTTAGGCATGGACTGGTTGAGAGACAGTCATGCAACGATAGACTGTCATGAGGGTAGAGTGTTGTTTAGAATTTTTGGTTTAGAAGAGTTTGTCATTAGCAGAATAGCAAAAGACCAGCATAAGGGAGGAGTCGCAATAGTAGCAAAAGAAGAAGACCCGATACCCAAGATAGTTGAAGAATTTATGGATATTTTTCCCAACGAGCTCCTCGGATTATCCCCAGTTAGAGAACTAAAGCTCTGTATAGAGTTGATGCGAGGAGCAGAACCAGTATCCTAGAAGGTATACCCAATATTACCATTAGAGCTTGACCAGTTATATCGACACATGGAAGAACTGAAGGCGAAAAAGTTTATTCAGACCAGTGGATCACCGTGGGGAGCACCAGCGGTATTGGTGAAGAAGAAGGATGGATCGACACGGTTGTGTATAGATTACAGGCGGTTGAATACAGTGACCGTGAAGAACAAGTACCCATTACCAAGAATTGATGATTTGTTTCACCAATTAAGCGGAACAAGGGTCTTCTCCAAGATAGATTTACGATCAGTATATCATCAGGTGCGAGTTCGGGAGCAGGATATACCGAAGACAATATTTAGGTCACGATATGGGCATTATGAATTCCTATTTATGCCATTCGGACTGACTAATGCTCAAACGATATTCATGAATTTGATGAACCGTATCTTCATACCATACTTGGACCAATTTATGGTAGTATTCATCGATGACATTCTTGTGTATTCTCGTAATAAGGAGGAGTATGAAGAACATCTCAGGATAGTACTACAAACTTTGAGGGAGCACCAGTTATATGCAAAGCTTAGTAAGTGTAATTTTTGGCTGGATCACGTATCTTTTTTTGGGCACATTATTTCTGGAGCAGGAGTGTCGGTTGATCCCAGGAAGGTAGATGTTGTAGAGAACTGGCCAGTTCTGAAGCTAGTAGCATAAGTGCATAGTTTTCTGGGCTTGGCAGGATACTACAGAAGATTTGTGTCAGACTTTGCTAAGATCTTAGCACATTTGACTCGGTTGACGCGCAAGAAAGTTAAATTTATGTGGTCAACGGAATACCAAATAGCCTTTGAAGAGTTGAAGAAGAAGTTAATCTCTGCACTAATCCTTACTCTTCCAGCAGGCTCCGCAGGATTCATAGTGTATTATGATGCATCTGGCAAGGGACTTGGATGTGTTTTGATGCAATAAGAAAGAGTGATAGCGTATGCTTCTCGACAGCTTAGGGATCACGGGAAGAACTATCCAACTCACGATTTAGAGTTAGCAGCAGTAGTGTTCACACTTAAGTTATGGAGGCACTACTTATATGGCGATCAAGTAAAAATATTAACGGATCATAAGAGTTTGAAGTATGTATTCACGTAGAAGGACCTGAACATGAGGCAGAGAAAGTGGCTAGAGTTTTTGAAAGGCTATGACGTAGAACTTTAGTACCATCCAAGCAAGGCTAATGTAGTAGCTGATGCACTTAGCAGAAGAGGTGGCAAATTTATGTTGACTACTCAGAAGCACATTCTAGAGGACTTACGAGAGATGGGTATCGAGATAGTACTTCCATAGAGTACTGGAGTTCAGGCTAGCCTACAGATTCAGTCAACTTTGGTAGATAGAATCAAACTAACTCAGGCAGAGGACCCAAAGATTCAAAAGTTATGAGAAGAATGCGAGTCAGGTCTTCGGAAGGAGTTGACAATACATGCGGATGGAACACCAAGTTTGGGAATCGTCTATGCATACCAAGCGGGGATATTCGGCAAGAAGTTATGACTAAATCACACAGTTCCCAGTATTCCATTCATTCGGGAGGCACAAAGATATATCAAGATATCAAGCAACACTTTTGGTGTAACAGAATAAAGAGAAAAATAGCACACTTCGTATTGCGATGTCAAATGAAGGCAGAACAACAGAGACCGGTAGGATTATTCCAGCCGCTCCTTATTCCTGAGTGGAAGTAAAAACACATCACGATGGACTTTATGACCAGTTTACCGAGACCACCGATTGGTCAAGATGCAGTTTGGATGATAGTGGATCGGCTTACGAAAGTGGCATATTTTCTCCCCTTCAGAGTGGGACAGTCTACAAAGCAGTTGGCGAATTTGTATATGCGACATGTTGTTAGATAGCATGGAGTGCCAGTAAGCATAGTATCAGACCGAGATACAAGGTTCACTTCTCATTTCTGGAGAAGCTTGCACGAGAGATTGGGTACCAAGTTAAAATTTAGCACAGCTTACCACCCCAAGACAGACGGACAATCAGAGAGAACTATCCAGACCTTGGAGGATATGCTACAAGCCTGTACCTTAGACCTTGGTGGATCTTGAAAAAATTACCTTCACTTGGTAAAATTTTCTTATAATAATAGTTATCAGGCCAGTATTCAGATAGCACATTTTGAAGCACTGTACGACAAGAAGTGTAGATCACCGTTGGCTTGGGACAACATTGGTGAGAGAAAGATGTTAGGCCCCAAAATGATCACACAGACAATAGAAGTTGTCAGGCAGATCAGAGAGCGACTTTGGGTTGCGTAAGACCGGCATCGTCATTGGGCATATCAACATCGTAGACCTTTAGAGTTTCGTGGCGAACACGTATTTTGCGGATTTCGTCTACCCATGCAGTCATTAGATTCGGGGTTCGCTGGAAGCTTAGTCCATGATACGTTGAGTCGTTCGACATTCTCGATCGGGTAGGCAATGTAGCTTATCGTCTTGCCCTTCCACCTTCGTTACGTGAGTTTCATGATGTATTTCATGTATCTCAGTTGCGTAGGTATGTCCCAGATTTGAGTCATTTTCTCGACCATTCTGAATTAGTCGTTGGTACCGACTTATCTTACGAGGAGCAACCCATATTCATTCTGGATCGAAGAGAGAAGGTACTCAAGAATATGACTATTTCTCTTATCCGAGTTGCCTGGGGACATCACACTCTTGGAGAATCGACGTGGGAGCGCGAGGAAGACATTCGGTCTCGGTACCCGCACCTGTTCGATTCAGAAGGTACATTTTACCTTATGTCTTCATATCTAGATTTCGTGATCAGGTGATCGCCTATGTGTTGTGATGATATTGCTTGCATGTGTAGCTTTACGAGTAGGATTTTATCGTGCTTGTCCTGACTTCTCTAGCTTACTTGGATTCGAATTCTGAGGACAAAATTTTTCTAAGGTGGATAGAGATGTCACTCCCCGTTTTCGATATACGTATTTGGAACGTATTTTATTTTAGCATGGTTGCATGTGCATGGAGACTAGACCTATTCTTTGGTTTAACCTAGTTCATGGTTCATTTTGTGGGTTGGTTCAAGTCATGAGAATACTTGGTCCAACTCTCAAACCCTACTATATATAAGCCAACCTCTCATTCTCTCTCTTCATAACTTTATTTTCTCTCTCTCTCTCTCTCATATTTTCTCTCACATTTCCGTAGGCAAGTACACCTTGCATGAAAAATAGAAAAACCCTCTATATTAATTGATTATTATATTCTTTGCATGATTTTAGACACTTTTAGAACTTGGAGTTTTCGGATTTGGTGAATGGATTAGTGTAGATCTACATTTTTAACTTAGGGATTTTATAGGCTTTATGAGTTTTTCTTGGATTGATCTATTTAACATATTTTTGAAAACTAGTTTTTGTTACATGATAGAGCTTTCAATTTTAAGCATTTTGGCTTTTAGTTCACTTGATTTGGATTTAAAATAAGAATTTTATGGTCAAAATAAATTTTTGATTTTTTGGGCTTCAACCATGGCCAAATTGCTGTTGGAGAAGACAAAGTGCTCATGCGACCAGCATCATATGCGACAAAGAGTGCTATGCGGCCTGAACTCTGTGCCTCATATACTGACCAACATGCGTCCATCTTGTTGGACGCATGACTGCTTATTTTACATAAGTGTCCTTGAGATTCTTGTATTTTAACTCGCCGAACGAATGAGAAATTCACTAAGTCCCAGAGGCAATCCATGCGGCATGATTCATATGCGGCAAGCAGAGCATGCGACCACCTTTCTTGGACATATGACCCTGAACCGTTGGCACACATTTCTATGACCTTGTCCTTTCTCTCTGACACACTTTATTGTATTGTCACCTTAGTCACATCATTCACTCTATGTCAAATCGCTGATACTTTATTTATTGGCCGTCACTTCAACACTTGTCCCAAGAAGTAGACTTTAACCCTGAGCATGCGACCCAGACTTCATATGTGGCCAAGTGGTCCATGTGACCCTGACTTCATATGCGGCTCAGGGCTACATATGCGGCCAGGATTTTCCCTGTGGCCTAGAGACATATATGCAGCCAGGACTTTATATGCGTCATAGAGACCCATGAGGCCTTGATTGTTGATTGAATATATTTTTCTTTTATGATTTATAATTGATTTAATAATAGTGTTATGATTCTAAGAAAGAATGGATTTAGTAACCAAACCTCGTGTCAGACATGACCATGAGCTAAGATTGACTATGAACATGGCATGAGTTGAACTGAGATTTCAGTATGAACCAGACTAAGTGGATAGTGACTAATCGGCTATGTGCATTACATAAGGTTCGTGTTACAATGTGATATTGATTCATGTGACCCAATGTATGATTGGTAATTGTACTCGAATACTGTATCCATGCTGATACAAATTATTGTCTGAAAGTGTATATGATCGGATATGCGCCGAGGTGCGACATACCGTATCACGTGTTAAGTGATTTATATTTGGGTTGTGCATCGAGAATGCCTCCAAATCTCCTGAATGCGTGATATTATATATACATAGTACTTTTCTCCAGCCCGGACATAATAGCGAGTCAACTACCAAAGCGTGGCTAGGATGTTGATTGAATGTTGCATACACGCACGAGTGAATCTAGATTGAACTTCCATGGATTTGTATCTAGCGTGCCCGTACTTTGTACGACATCTTAAGAAAAATTCTCATGTGACCACGCCTTTATATTTCGAACACAATATAGGTCTAATTAGGTAATTAAAAGTGGTAGTAATATTTGGAGGGAACGGTATCCTGAGATTATGCCAACGAACCTTCCCACAGAGATTTATTCTAAGTGCGCTGTGGGCTGGCCACCAGAGATACTGTATATCATCCGCCTTAGTGGAGTGCAGTATTTGACCTATTATAAATATGTCGAGCCACTGTTTTACTATAGGAGCATTAGAACCGCTAATACTGTATTTTTAGCGTAGTGGCCATATGTCACGCCCCAGTCCCAAAATATCGAGGGACTAGACACGTGGCAATGGCCAGTAGTACATACCGATAGACAAACCCAATTTAATGGATCCATCAGGGTGTACTTAAGCTGTAAAACAACAGTAAATGGGCTATGGTACTAATCTCATCCACAGAAATGAATACATCAATATCAGCAAAATGAAATATAATCATAATCAAGTCTCAATAAAGAATAACTCGGAGAACAACCCGATAATAAGTCTGATACAATAGTCAAGAGACAAGAAATATAATAAATAACTTAGTATAATAAATCAGATACTCAGGAGAAATCCTCGACGATCACCTCGTCTTCTGGTACTGGTACTGCTCCAATGACTGCTCATGTTCCGTACACCTCGGGGTAGATCTCTTCTGCTAAACCTGGGGACATAATCCGGATCCAGGTCCTCAGGGGACATAGCAAGGTAAAAGAATAACTCAAGCCAAAATAAATGTAGTGCAATAATAAATGAATCAATAGGGTAAACTATATAACCAGCTAAGTGATATACAATATGAGAGCATTAATCATACTCAGGCTGAGACTACTATAGGCTCTGTGTCGGGGAAACCTATAGCAGCATTTTTTCGTAGGGCCAGTACATGTGTCAAAGCTCTGTATCAGAGTCTAAGACAACTCTAGATAATAATATATATATAATATAATCAGCGTTTGATATGGTAATACTCTCCCCACCCAATGTAATCACACGTCTCATGTCCACGACGTCTCATGTCCATGTCACGCAGGATCATGACATCTAACTGATGCAACAAGTAATAATGATAGCTAAACACATGCAATATCTATGTTACGAATCATGTAACCTATACAAAATCATCATGAATATCTCAAAAAGATTCTGCCTCATGAATAGTATCAGGTGTCCTGTGATATGACGTACTTGATGATGCAAGCACGAAAAATGTATAGGGTCTCGATATTCATGTCTAGGTAACGTTACACAACTCCGTGTACGGTATTGATACCCGAATATTATTCGGACGTTAGGTATTGTCACACGGTCCTAGGTTGAACATATATATCACATGAATAGATCAAGAGAATAGGAAACAAATTACTGCAAGTATTGGCAAGGTACACTTGCCTGGGGTTCGGACTCCAACTGCTGCTCTGGTATCAGCAGAATTTGCAGGTACTCCTCCGGTTGCTGAAATAAACATTACCATCATGCTCAGAAAATATCAAATAGCTAGAATTGCCTGTCCATAAGTCCAATTTGGACATAGGGGCAAAAGTGGCAGTTTCTGGTCAAAGCGGGGTCCACATGTGGCCCGCTTCGCACCGAAAAATGTGTCAGAGATAATATTTTCTAAATTCATCAAACTTAGTGTCTACAAGTCTAGAACGACGATACGAACCCAACGAAATATCCAGAACTGGATTTCGATGAGCCGATCACAAAATCGTCCGTCAAGTAGAGCCGTGGGGCCCACGATACAGGATTTTGTCAACGTTCTCAGAATCGAACCAAACTTGGATCACAGGACCAGCGTATTGATACAAGTCCGATGTCGTAAGTTTTGTTTCGAAACGATAAGCGTACACGAAGTTACAACGAGTTTCAGAACTTGGCCGATACGGGGCGTTGTCGACGGATACACGTTGATTCCGGTGTGCACGCACATCCAAATCAACTTCCGCAAAATCTCACACGTCCGTATTAATGGCACACACCTTTTGGTGAAGTCCGCACACGACCAAGTCATCTCGTTTAGCGGGACGCACCCAGTTCTGAGAAAATCAGGGTATTTAAATATCAAGTTTTTTGTCATTTTCACCATCGAAAATAATACAAACTACAGCTCAATAAGTTACACTAAAAATAGAATTAAAAACTTGGTCATATGGTATAATTAATTATTCAGGTGGATTTTGAAAATATTTCACAGGTTGGTCGAAAAACGGTTGTGAACTGGGAAGTTCGGGGAAATTTCTTAATTTTCAGAAATTAGGGTTTATTTTCCTGATTTTGTGTCACAGTTTGCGACCGACACAGGACGCGATACCCAGAACTATTTACACGAGTTTCGAGGGGGTCACGTGATCTATGCGTAGGATTTGACCGAATGAAAAATGGATCCACGTACATGGAATTACGTGTACGGGAAAGCAGGTACCTTGCTGACGTATGCTGTCGCGGAAGAACGTAGCGGCCGGCGGTTGCTGCGGTGGCTGCTAGGGTTGGCAGCGGGGTCTCGGCGGTGGCTGAGCTCGGGTTGGCGGAGAAGGCGGCGAAGGCGTCGCCGGCGCTAGGGAGATCGGCAGAGGACGGTGTGGGGATCGGGCTCAGGGTAGCCAGAGGCTCGTACTGAGGAGTCGTCGGAGTCGGTGACCGGAGAGGGTTACGGTGAGGGTCGGGTGGCCGGAGGATGTTGGTGAGGGTGGAGGGTGATGGTGGTTAGGGGTGCCGGAGGAGCTCGGGACGAAGGCAGTTGGCCGGAGAAGAGTGGTGGAGAGAGGTTCGTCGGAGGGGGTTTTATAGGTGAAGCCACGCGGCCGTTGGCGGGGAGGTGAAGGGGAAGAGGCGGCCGGCGGCGTCGGTTGGGGAGAAGAAGCGGCGAGGAAGGCGGAGGGTGAGGAGACAAGCAGACAGTGGCAGGGGTTTGGGGAGATGGCGGGGCGGCCGGAATCGGCGGGCATTGGCGGTTAAGGAAGGTTGAGAGTCGAGGGACTCTCAGTTACTGTAGCAGCTACAGTAACGAGTCGGGTAGTGGGTTAGCGGGTTCCGGGTTGGGTTCAGACCCGACCCGACCCGCTAGGGGTTTGGGTCCGGTTTAGGATTTGGGCCGGTTTAGGTTGGTTCGATTCATTAAACCGGTTGGTTCAGGTTGATCTATTTTGGGTTTAATTAAAATATTAATTTTTAGATCTTTAAAAATAGTTCTGGGGTCCAATAAATTCCAGAAAAATTACACTATGTCTAATATTTTATTTTACACCCAAAAATATTATTTTCCTAATATTTTAATATTTATTTTATTACTTAAAAATATTTAATTCAGAAGAACATTTATTTTAATTCCTGAAAAATTACAGAAAATTTCAGAAAATTCCGAGAATTTATTTTTAAAAATTCTAAAAAATCTGGGAGTTTACAATCTACCCCCTTAAGAGGATTACGTCCTCGCAATCAAAGAAATAACTGGTCAGAAGAGATGACACGGTTGCAAGCATTGTTCGAAGCATGACACAATCAAAGAATCATGATCAAAGATAGATCGAAGGACGAGAGTTAAGCAAAACACATAGGGAATGAATAAAATATTTTCTAAACAATGAAAATTAGGTAATTCAAGAGAAGGAAATCTGGATAGAGCAAGGAAAACTACAGTTTAGAAAAACTAGGTTTATCAATTATTAACAAGTTCAAATACTAGGTTTAAGGCTAAGGTCATGAAATAATAGGCACGTACTAAGCAATGCACCTATGAATAACTTACGCGCATTTGCTACTCCACGAGTCTGCGCGTCCTCCAAGGTCATCGCAAAAGCTTGTTCGCATCCTTGTGGTATATTCCTCTGTTGCTGCTGGACCTGCTGGAAGAGTACTGCCTGGGGTACCAAAGGTGGCCTCGGCTGATACCCTCCTGGAGCTGGTAAAGCTTGTTGGTTAACCATTGGTGCTCGTTGGTGAACCATCGATGTTTCTCCTCGATGCATCGTGCAATCTTTGGCTAAATGTTGACTGGATCCGCAAATCAAGCATAATCCCATTTTGCGTCTGCACTCGCTCTCATAATGGCCTCGCTTGCGACAATATTGACATGTCGGCAGGAATAAGGCTCTTGGTGCTGCTCCCGGTGGTGGGTTCTTCTGGGGTCGCTTTGCAACTCTTTTCTGCTGTGCTTGGTCTGGTGCTAATGCATGCAGCCGCTTCTGACTGGACTCTCTCTTGGTGACATGCTCCATGCGTCGGGCTGCAGCAAAGACTTTCGTGTCTAAAGTAGTTGCAACGTAGCTGATTAATTTTTGTACCTCAAAGCCAAGTCCATCAAAGAACTTCGCTTGGCTTTGCTGGGCTTCTTGATGAACCTTCTGTTGAGCTTGCATCATTGCGTAGAATATTTGAAATATCTGATTTCCTTCCATAGGCTGTCCGGGTGGAAAAATAGGCATCGGTGGAGTAAACTGCGGCGGAGGTAAAATGTTGTCTCGCCGGAATCTTGAGGCATGGTGATTCGCTTGACTGCTTTGGTGAGCTGATTGACCTCCACCAACTGGTGTCATTTCATCTTCTTCGTAGGTGGCTTTAGCATCTGGTGGTGTTCCTGTAGGAGTCTCATCGCTTGCTGGTGGTTCTATTACTCTGTATTCAAAATAAACTATAAGAGACACAGAGGAATCAAGGCAGGATGCATGTCAAGAATTTAATTCGAATCCGATATAGATATCAAGAATGATTCAATCAAGTGGATGAGATCCTAAAACTTATCCTATCTTTATCGCAGGCTTGCTCAGTTCCTAAGTTGAAACCGAAGCAATTTAGTCGTAGACCTGCATGGGCCCTCACAAAAACCATGTCACGTCCCAGTCCCAAAATATCGAGGGTTTAGACACATGGCAATGGCCAGCAGTACATACCGATGGGCAAACCCAATTTAATGGACCCATCAGGGTGTACTTAAGCTGTAAAACAACTGTAAAGGGCTATAGTACTAATCTCATCCACAGAAATGAATACATCAATATCAGCAAAATGAAATATAATCATAATCAAGTCTCAATAAAGTATAACTCGGGGAACAACCCGATAATAAGTCTGATACAATAGTCAAGAGACGAGAAATAGAAGAAATAACTGAGTATAATAAATTAGATACTTAGGAGAAATCTTCGGCGATCACCTCGTCTTCTGGTACTGGTACTGCTCCAATGACTGCTCCTGTTTCGTATACCTCGGGGTAGATCTCTTCTGCTAAACCTGGGGACATAATCCGGATCCAGGTCCTCAGGGGACCTAGCAAGGTACAAGAATAATTCAAGCCAAAATAAATGCAGTACAATAATAAATGAATCAATAGGGTAAACTATATAACCAGCTAAGTGATATGCAATATGAGAGCATTAATCATACTCAGGCTGAGACTACTATAGGCTCTGTGTCGGGAAAACCCATAGCAGCATTTTCTCGAAGGGCCAGTACATGTGTCAAAGCTCTGTGTCAGAGTCTAAGACACCTCCAGATAACAATATATATATATATAATATAATCAGTCTTTGATATGGTAATACTCTCCCCACCCAATGTAATCACACGTCTCATGTCCAGGACGTCTCATGTCCATGTCACGCAGGATCATGACATCTAACTGATGCAACAAGTCATAATGATACCTAAGCACATGCAATATCTATGTTACGAATCATGTAACCTAGACAGAATCACCATGAATATCTCAGGAAGATTCTGCCTCATGAATAGTGTCAGGTGTCCTGTGGTATGACGTACTTGATGATGCAAGCACGGAAAATATATAGGGTCTCGATATTCATGTCTAGGTGACGTTACACAACTTCGCGTACGGTGTTGACACCCGAATATTATTCGGACGTTAAGTATTGTCACACGGTCCTAGGTTGAACATATATATCACATGAATAGATGAAGAGAATAGAAAACAAATTACTGCAAGTATTGGCAAGGTACACTTGCTTGGGGTTCAGACTCCAACTGCTACTCTGGTATCAGCGGGATTTGCAGGTACTCCTCTGGTTGCTGAAATAAACGTTACCATCATGCTCAGAAGATATCAAATAACTAGAATTGTCTGTCCATAAGTCCAATTTGGACATAGGGGCAAAAGTGACAGTTTCTGGTCAAAGTGGGGTCCACATGTGGTCCACTTCGCACTGAAAAATATGTCAGAGATAATATTATCCAAATTCTTCAAACTTAGTGTCTTTAAGTCCAGAACGACGATATGAACCCCGGAATGTCTAGAACTGGATTCCGATGAGCCGATCATAAAATCGCCCGTCAAGTAGAGCCGTGGGGCCCACGATACGGGATTTTGTCAACGTTCTCAGAATCGAACCAAACTTGGGTCACAGGACCAGCATATTACTACGTGTCCGATGTCGTAAGTTTTATTTCGAAACGACGAGCGTACACGAAGTTACAACAAGTTTCAGAACATGGTCGATACGTGGCATTGTCGACGGATACGCGTTGATTCCGGTGTGCACGCACATCCAAATCAACTTTCGCAAAATCTCACACGTCCGTATTAACGGCGCGCACCTTTCGATGAAGTTCTCACACGACCAAGTTGTCCCGTTTAGCGGGGCGCACCCAGTACCAGAAAAATTAGGATATTTAAATACCAAGTTTTTGGTCATTTTCACCCTCAAAAATAATACAAACTACAACTCAATAAATTACACTAAAAATAGGATTAAAAACTTGGTCATTTGGTCTAATTAATTGTTAAGATGGATTTTGAAAACATTTTACAGGTTGGTCGTAAAACGGTCGCGAACTGTGAAGTTCGGGGAAATTTCTGAATTTTCAGAAATTGGGGTTTATTTTCCTGATTTTGCGTCGCAGTTTGCGACCGACATAGGACGCGATACCCTGAACTATTTGCACGAGTTTCGAGGGGGTCACGTGATCTACGCGTAGGATTTAATAGAATTAAAAATGGATCCACGTACATGGAATTACGTGCACGGGAAAACAGGTACCTTGCAGACGTATGCTGTCACGGAAGAATGTGGCGGCCGGCGGTTGCTGCGGTGGCTGCTGGGGTTGGCAGCGGGGTCTCGGCGGTGGCTGAGCTCAGGTTAGCGAAGAAGGCGACAGAGGCGTCGCCGGCGCCGGGGAGATCGGTGGAGGACGGTGTGGGGATCGGGATCGGGCTCGGGGTGGCCGGAGGCTCGTGTTGAGGGGTCGTCGGAGTCGGTGACCAGAGAGGGTTACGGCGAGGGACGGGTGGCCGGAGGATGTCGGTGAGGGTGGAGGGTTATGGTGGTTAGGGGTGCCGGAGGAGCTCGGGATAGAGGCAGTTGGCCGGAGAAGAGTGTTGGAGAGAGGTTCATCGGAGGAGGTTTTATAGTTGAAGCCACGACGGCCGTTGGCGGGGAGGTGAAGGGGAAGAGGCGACCGGCGGCGTCGGTTGGGGAGAAGAAGCAGCGGGGAAGGCGGAGGGTGAGGAGACGAGCGGACAGCGGCGGCGGTTTGGGGAGACGACGGGGCGGCCGGAATCGGCGGGCAACGGCAGTTAAGGAAGGCTGATAGTAGGAGGACTCTCAGTTACTGTAGCAGCTACAGTAACGGGTCGGATAGTGGGTTAACGGGTTCCGGGTTGGGTTCAGACCCGACCCGACCCGCTAGGGGTTTGGGTCCGGTTTAGGATTTGGGCCGGTTTAGGTTGGTTTGGTTCATTAAACCGGTTGGTTCAGGTTGGTTTATTTTGGGTTTAATTAAAACATTAATTTTTAGGTCTTTAAAAATAGTTCTGGGGTCCAATAAATTCCAGAAAAATTATACTATGTCTAATATTTTATGTTACACCCAAAAATATTATTTTTATAATATTATAATATTTATTTTATTACTTAAAAATATTTAATTCAGAAGAATATTTATTTTAATTACTTAAAAATTACAGAAATTTCCAGAAATTTCCGAGAATTCATTTTTAAAAATCATGAAAAATCTGGGGGTTTACACCATATGAGGGACTGGTGCATCCTGTGAGTGCCTGCATATTTTTTTTGTGGCTCAGCTAGCTCATGTTCGGCACTGGCGTGATCTGAGAATATATTTTATGCATTATTTTTGAGATAACCTCAGACTCCACAAAATAGCAAGTCGTACAAGTGATTGGCCGATATAAGAAATTGTATTTGGTTGTGATTGTATTATTTCGGTTAGTAGCCTAGGAAAATAGATTATCATAGTGTAATGGTTCAACCCTTGTCCTTGTTTGGTTGTAGGGTTGGACCTTTGCGCTAGGGTATACCATGGACCTAAGTTACGACACTGAACCTATGTATTATTATATGATTATTTCTTGGATTTTTGTTTCTCCATTTCGTGCTTCCTTTTTGGTACTTGTTATTTGGGGTCTAACCCCTCTAGTTTTGCATGGCCAAGTTTTGAGCCAGCACCCGAGGATCCAGTGTACTATACCCCAACTTATGGTGCGTACCAGGAACATGGTCGCAGAGGATAACGAGTGAATTTTTTTTCTTCCCTGTTCGTCGTTGTACATTTTCTTTATTTTGGCGTTTAGACACCGATACTTGTTAGCCGACATGTCTGGACTTTAGTCCCCTTATCAGACTGCAACTAATTATTGTCATGTACTTTTGGTACTCTGTCAGCTTCTTATTTTGCACAGCTGGTCACTAGAACATTTTGAGAAAGCATTTGGGACGCCTTATTGCTTTATCATATATGCTATATGGTTACTGTTTCTTATTTGAATGATTGAGACATAAAAGTTCTTGACTATATGAGACTTGATTGTAGCATGCACCCCCTTATCTTATTACAGCCGTGATCGCTGTACGACGTATAGTATCTTTTACGTGATAGTTGGCCATGTCCGTCTCCGTGTTCCGGTACTAGGACGTGACAATATATCTGTTATTTAAAACGTTGGGAAGGAATATTTTGTAATAAAAAAAAACTCCCAACAACCATAATAACATAAAGGGGGCTATTCCAAATATATTCATTTTTGAACGTTTTAAGAGTTTTTTTGTCATTTTACAAAAAATAACCAAAATACTCCTATAACAGCTATGTTAAGGATATTGGGGGTCATTTGTCACTCGCAAATTCCTATAAATATCACATAATTCATCCAAATTTACCACAAATTTTTTTGTTTCATATCTTCTATACTTACAAGCAAGCTAGTGATATTCGGTAGAAAAAAAATATTTTTCGCTGTTGTGGAAAATGAGCAATCTGTACCGCAACCTCAACCCACACTATAATCTCAAGAGATACACGGGGCCTCAACCCGCGCCCTAATCTCAAGGGATATATGGATATCAATCCGCGTAACCTCGGTAGAGACTAGGTTACGGAGAAGGAATAGATCATAATTTGATGAGATCATAAATCTGGCAGCACTTTAGTGGAGTTTATAATGTGTGATACCGAAGAGGAATCTCGCGTCAAGTTCTTTTTTGAATGCTTGCATTGTGGAAAACGACTCCAATAAAAATCTAACTGTGGTATAGGAAATCTTCGTAGTCGTCTAGACAAGTGCATCTAGTATCGTGCATGTTCTTGAAAAAATATATAAAATTTTAATATGTGTTATTATTATTTTAAGATAGTTATAAATGATGCAACTTAAGTTTGAGTTTTTACTTTTAGCCTCTCTACATGATTCCTTTGTTGTATTACAAAAGTATCTTGAAGAAATGCTGAAAACAAAAACTCAAACATAAGTTGTATATTTTTTTATGCGACTTATGTAACAAGAATAATATATATTAAAATTTTATTAAAAAAATTGTTGTCATTTTAATAAAGTTTTTTTTAATTACATTATTTTTTGGGGGATAATTTTTCGAAAGATATTTTTTTGAATTGTTTTCCACCGGGCCAATCCATACCTGGCCATGAACTTGCCCGGGCTCAGTCCGGTCAAATCCAACCCACAGTTTTTCTAATTTTGGTTCGAACTGAATTTGAATTTAGAAATTTTTGGTCCAACTGACTTGACCCGTATCCACCTCCGGACAAGTCCGGCCCGGCCCGGCCCGGCCCGGCCCGGCCGGCTCTAAAGACACCTTGAGCTAGGAAGCTTCCATCAAAAGGACCAAAGTGAACATGCCATTCCTGAAATTGGGAGGTCGCTGGTGAATCAGGATCATGGCCAAGTCCTAATTTGTTCTTGTATGAACTTTGTGTTTGGGTACCAAATTCCAACCATTACTCGATGCATAGATTGGTTAGAATTATGGTTGCTTTAATTGGTTTTGCAACAATTGTATTAATTTCAATATTTGATTGACTTTAAATAATGTATTCTTATTACTCACACTAATCCGTCAATTTTGGAGCCAATTCGGGATTTTTCTTGGAAGGTAAAGGAAAGGAATTGGAATGTAATAATATCGATTCATACAGAAGAAAAGGTTCTCTATTGATTCAAACGCTGTACCTATGGGATAGAGGAAGAGGAAAAAACAGAAGATATCTTAGAATTTCAAATTATACAATAAGGAAGGAAATTAGGGTATATAGCTAATGAGGGATTTCTTATTTATTGTTGTGTTTTTCAGATATAAAGTGAAAGCTTATATCTGAACACATAATGTAGGACTTATTATGCAATATATATGGTTTCAAGAATGACAGGCGGTGTGAAATATATGGATGTGTCTTAGGCTATTTTTTAGTTTAATGCGCTCAACTATATATACTCTATTATACATGATTCAACTAAGCTAAAGGGAATTAATAAAATTATTTGTATTTATTCTTCCAATTCTAATTGACAATCTTGTTACCTTAAATAATTTTTTTTTTAATTACTACTACCTCCAGTACTCAAAAGTTGGGCTTTATTTTTTTTGTGGGGATAACTATAATTACAAATATTCCATTATGTGTAAATGGGTAGTAGTAATTAAATTTTTTTAGAAAATAACACGATTAGCAATTAGGATTAGGGTATAAATACAAATAACTATTTATTTTTATAGGCATATAAATATTATGAACTTTTCAAATATTGGCAACATCTTTTTCTTATTAAAGTTTGTTGGAAATAATTAGTGAATGAATAATTCAAATGGTTGTGTCTATTGAAAAATGTGTATCATTTTCAAACATTGTGTCTACTCATCTATTTTGTGTCTCTTCATCATTTATAAAAAGGAGAGCCATGTTAGTGTTTGGGTCATTCATTTTTCCTCGTTCATACATCAAGCATTCATTTAAAGAGAGAGAGAGAGAGGAGAGAGAGAGAGAGAGAGACTACATTCATTGCTTCGACAAGTTTCTGCGGTTTAAAGTGCTCCTACCGACGTAGTACCGTTTATCCTGGAAGACTAACGCCATTAAACCATAAGTATCTGTGCTGGACGAATATTATCTTAAGGACATTGAACCAAGTTCAAGCATCGATCTCGGTTAGATCGTTTATTTATATTTTATTTTCAGTCTATAAAAATAAATAGTAAAATTATTTTTACTAACAATCTTAAGACACATTTTTTTTTAACGTTGAATACTATATATAATTTTGTCTAGGTCAATATTTTACTTTAGTAAGTGAAAATATTGATGAGAAATATGTTGAGATAATTATTATTGAACCAAAACTGCCGAAGTAGAGACATATATTAATGGAATTAACCTAGTAAAGATATATAAAACACATAAACCAATTTTACAACAATACTGTTTACTAGTTGCTGTGGATCCACTTTCTTTCTACACACTATCCACTTTCTTTTATTGTTTTTTATTGACGTTTTACTAGTCTTTTCATTACTGATCACTAGTGTAATTGGTGAAAGCATTTTAAAATAGAAAAAAAAAAAATCATAGTCAGGTTGTTAGTCTGAAATCTATTCTACTATATAATGTGAAAATAGACTTCACCGTGAAAATTTTCTTTCCAAAAATACCCTTCAACATATTTAGTAATTAAAAAGAATACCTACAATAAATTTCACTGACAACCATTTAAGAGATTCAATAATGACAACCATTTACGGAAATCAAAGGGTTCATGCTACTTGCTAAGTCTTTTAAATTGTTACCAAAGAATTCGAAGGGTTGAACCATTAACGTATATAATTAAAAGCAGTAGAAATAAACTAACTCCATCAACATCATTCACTCCAATATACGTGCAAAGCACGTACATATATACTAGTGAGAGGATAATCTCAAATAATTGCTCTCTGTTTTTATTTTTGTTTTCTTCAGACTCCTTACTTGGTTTTTATTTGGTATTTAATTCATAGTGTAATTGCTTACTAGTTCTCTGGTTGGCATTTTTTTAAATTCCACTAAAGAAGAGACCATCTGACATGTAATAATGATAAAGTTGTTTGGTTTTGTTTAAGTAATCTCGTGAACAACTTCGTTTTTGGAATTAGTCTCTAGTCTTTGCTCTTCCCTTGCGCAAGTTCGTGTCCATACTCGGATTACAAGTGCATCCAACCAGCACATGATCTTTATTGACTAGTTATGTCTATACATTTGCTTATTACTATGTTATCCTGGATAATAGCTTCATCTCTATAATTTTATGTAGTTGGCTGTAATGTATATTGGTTTTCTCTTCACTATGGAAGATCAACAAAATAAATATAAAATCAACTCTTGATAGGAAATAAGAGCTGTCAAAAGATTATTCTAGAGATCCAATATGAGGGCCATTAATGGCTAAAAGAATTTTGTTCACTTCAATTAAAGGCAATATAAGCAAGCATAAGCAGCAGAATTTTTCAACAATTGGGCGGTCCTTTCCACATCTTTGACTATCCAGAAAGACGGATGCATATTCACTGTCCTAGTTGTCATGCCCATAACATATTTAGCCAAGTGCAGGTACTGTGTCACGTCCCAGAGTCCTAGTTGTAATGTCCATAAAATACTGAAAAGCAGGAACAGACAAAGCTAGCTACGTATATCAGAGTACTCTATACCCCGAGAGACGGTCACGGCTATCTAGACATGTGAGTTTACTCTACAATCTATCAGGCAATCCTGGGACAAGAATCCTAGGTGTCTCAATCTCAAGCAAGCAACAAGTTTACGAGATGTATGATCACCAACATATAATAGTAAGACGTCCCAAACTATACATACCATGATCATGAAGCTAGTACCAAAAAAAAAACTAGCAGAGTACAATGTTACATGATCAGCTATAGCTATAGTCTAGAATATGCTTTACATGTAGGCCCGCATGCTAGAATGTCAAGTCCCAAAACACGAGCTCGGTGGCTAAACGTCTCAAAAGAATAATGTACAAGATCAAGTGGGTGAGAAAGATGAAACCCACTCATGTCCTCGGGTGCTCCCGGTGTTCACCATTTTGAGACGGGAAGTACGGGAGATCCTGCGGTCCTGCTCCAAAATTTTGCCGGAGTCAGACCCCAAAACACCAAGTACCACAAGGGAGCCAAACTTATGAACTAAAACCAGCATGCAGACAAACTAATAAGAATAGTAGGTAAAGTAACAGTTAAACAGTTCTGAAGTATTTAATCAAGGATATATGGAATCAGTACTCCAATTACCATTTTCGGATAAGCTATTAAATAAATCAGGACGGGACTAAACTAAACTAGAAATCAAGCGATCACGGCCAATCATGCTCTACGGCTTGCTATCATTAGCTAACTAGGGTTATCACAATCATAGTTACTATAGTTACTAACACATGTAGTTTGAGATTCCTTACAGTCACATGCCCTGCAGACTATCCGGATTATCCAGACGATCGGGTACATAGTACAGGTTTATCAGGTATTATTATTTTCTTGTCTTTTCTGGTAGTGTAACACTCGTCGGTGTGCTGAAAGTGTGCCCCGCACGACGGAGAGCTCCAAATCCAACATGTGTCGTTGGGTTACCGGAATTGCATGTAGCCAGAAAATCTCTCTAAATACTTTTCTAGATTATTATTCTATTTATAATCCTGAATAATTATCAAGGATTTTCGACCGTGGTGCTCAGGAATCTGCCTTAGACATGATGCAAGACATGACGGTAACTTAACGGGTACAATCAAAATCAACCACGGGGATACATGTCATGCAATATAGGTGCTACTAATAGCCATGATCAGGACAGTTACATGAATTCTCAAGTTAGGAGTGCGCTACGTCGAGCCACTATCAGGATTATCAGTACAGTATCAAGATTATCAGTTCAGGATCATGATTATCAGTTCAGGATCAGGATCATGATTATTAGGAGTTCATTTTTAGTGTACAATCACTAGATCATGTCAGAAAATCAAGATTAATATCAAGAATGTCATATTCAGAAAATAACTAGGATTAACTAATATAACGGTATTAAAAGAGAACCATATAATCATCAAGAGTTAAGCATATTAAAAAGAATACTGGCATATAGGTGCATAAATTAACAATTCAGGGTTGGCGCATAAAATCAGGCAAGAAAACAACATCCGCGCACAATGGGCCAAAACCTCTATTGACGCACAAATGGACAGAACGAGTATTGGCGCACAAATGGCCAAAAACAATTTTGGCACACAAATCACTAATTCGGACAATTCTGGCATACTTTGATACAAAAGTGCTCCGAGCAAAAATGGCGCACAAATTATTCTAAAGCGCACACAATAATAGAAGTGCGCGAGCCAGGAGCTTGGCACATAAATATATCATTGGCGCACAAATAAAAATATCCAAGCTACGACTTTGACGCACTTTCATCAAGTATGCCAGTAGTGAGATTTGGCGCACAAACAAGCGCAGGAAAGTCTACTAAAAGTTAAAACACAATTTCTAAGACCTGACACAACAGTCGAGAAAACTCTGCAGTTGAGAACACAATTATCGAGAATGGTCAGAAGTCATTGCTTAGTCATTAAGTAATAACGAAGGGCTACAAAGTGCGCCATCTCTGGAGAATGCCATATAATGTGCTACACAACAAAGTGTGCCATTCTCCAGAAGGGACAAAGTGTGCCGGTAAGAAAAATTTTACCAAAGTGCGTCAACCGTGCAATATCTGCAAAGTGCGCCAACTCGACTATTTAAGCAGTGGCGTACATTCTTGATGACTTATAGACCCATTCAAAAGTGCGCCAAGTAGAATTGGTGTACTTTTGAAGGAATTGTCATAGTATAAAACATACGTAGGAGTAGAGAAGTGCGTCTAGAGTACTTAACATATCTTGCCTCACTTTCTAAGAAAATTAAGAAACACACACAAGTGCGCTCACTGGAACTTCGCTTATGCGATAAGGGTTCCCTACGTACTTTTTGTATGTATTCTCAGGCCAACTTTGTATTCTATGACTTACTGTTCTCAGACTCCATAAGTAATACAATTCAAGAAAAACAAAATCATCAATAAGAAAAGTTCTAAGTCTTACCAAAAAATAAAACCGATTAAATGATAAAAATAAGTTATATTAAGAATCAAAGCAAGATCCATGGTTGTTCCTTTGGTTGGCAAGATGAACTTCCCTACGGTCAAGTTCTAGCCTAATACCAATACTACCAAGGTCACCCTCGGCTAAGGCCAAGCTCAGCTGCTGCTCTCTGCTGGAAAATAAATGAAAAAGAAAAGAAAAATAAAAGAAAAGTAGAGGAAAGAGAATATGATTGCTTATATAGCCAAGGCATTGATTGTAGACCATTTGATCATAATCCATGCCTCTCATCCGGGTTCATCATAGCCACACACTAAGAAAATTAATGGACCAACGGTCCAAAGCATGCAACTAAGAAAAACTTACAAAAATAACCTAAATAATGCATGAATGACATAAAGCATGATGTAAGCAATTAAACAATAAGCAAGTTATACATGTATAATATGCATATATTGGGTATGTATACTAGAACAGTGAGACGAGTCTTACAAATCTCTCCTCCTTAGAAAATTTTGTCCTCAAAACTTTAATAAGGTACGGGGTCTAGCAAGAAAACTCTGGGGATATGAAATTAAGGTAAGCACGGGCACACGGGAATCAAGCACAATCATAGAACAAGACAAGCATGCACAAGACAAGATCATGGTACGAGATATACAAACAAGTATATCTTAAGAGTCAAATAAATATGGGTATCAATCACGGATATTATCCTCTCGCTCCCCAGTTGACTAGCCCGGTAAGTGATGCCCCCAAGCAACTCGGACTAACCGAATAGTCCGGTTCTTGAGAATCTTCTCTCTCCGGTCCAAAATGGATATAGGCCTCTCCTCATACGAAAGGTCGGTACCAAAGACCAATTTTGAATGATCCAAGATATGGCTTGAATCTAGTATATACCGTCATAACTGAGATACATGGAAAATATTATGTATCTCGCGAAGCGACGGTAGAAGAGCAAGACGATAAGAAATATCTCTCAATCGCTTGAGGATATCGAATGGACCAATATACCGTGGACTAAGCTTTTCCTGCACACCAAATCTGATGACTCCTCGGGTAGGCAAAATCTGAAGGAATACATGGTCGCTGACAGAGAACTCAAGAGGTCGCCGATGCGAATCGACCCAATGACGCTGACGATCTTGAGTCACCTTAAGATGCTTCCGGACTTGTTTGACTACCTCAACTGTCAGAGCTATCATCTCGGGACCAAGCAATTGCCTCTCACTAATGTCATCCCAAGCTACAACCGATCTGCACTTTCTGCCATACAGTGCCTCGAAGGGTGCCATCTGGATACTTGCCTGGAAACTGTTGTTGTAAGAGAATTTGACCAAGTACAAGTGATCCTCCCACGAACCACCAAAGTCAAGGGTACATGATCGAAGTATATCTTCTAGAGTCTGGATCGTATGTTCTGACTGACCATCTATCTGTGGATGATAAGCTGTAATAAATTTTAGACGGGTACCCAGACTCTGCTGTAGACTCTGCCAAAAATAAGATATGGATCTGGAATCTCTATTTGATACGATGCTGACTGGCACTCCATGAAGTCTGACAATCTGAGTCATGTACATCCGAGCCAACTGCTCTATAGACTGTCCCCCTCTGAAGGAAAGAAAGTGAGAAACCTTTGTGAGTCGATCCACTATTACCCAAATTGCATCTCTGCCAGCTGGGGATCTAGGAAGACCGATCACAAAATCCATGGTGATATGATCCTACTTCCATTCTGGAATTGGTAAAGTTTTAAGAAGTCATGCTGGTCTCTGATGCTCATCCTTGACTTGCTGAAAAATTAAACACCAGGAGACAAACCATGCTATCTCCCTCTTTATTCAATTCTACTAGAAATATGACGAATATCTCTGTACAACTTTGTTCCTCCTGGGTGAATGGAATAATAAGAATTGTGGGCTTCTGACACGATCTCTTGACGGATAACTTCACTTAGTACACAAAGACGATTACCAAATCGGAGAGTTTTGTCACTGTTAATGCTTAGTTCTGGTCTACATCCTGCCTTACACTCTGCCTTAAGTCGCTGAAGCTTGACATTAGTTGACTGTGCTGCTCTGATCCTCTCCACAATACTAGATTGGACTTTTAGACCGGCCATCAATACTGTGTTGCCTAACAACACTACTTCTATGTTCATCTCCTGAAGTTCTTTTAAATTTTCTCGTTGTTCCGTAAGAAAATAAGCTTTTGCTCTCCGGCTCAAAGCATCTGCCACGACATTGGCCTTCCCTGGATGATATTGAAGGTTAAGATAATAGTTTGTCATCAACTCTAGCCATCTTCTCTGACTCATATTAAGATTCTTCTGAGTAATTACGTACTTCAAACTCTTATGATCAGTATAAATCTCTACTCGATCTCCATATAGGTAATGCCTCCAAAGTTTTCGTACAAAGACAACAGCTGCTAACTCCAAGTCATGTGTTGGATAATTCTTATCTTGGTCTCGAAGCTGTCGAGATGCATAAGCTATAACCTTACCATGATGCATAAGAATACACCCTAGTCTTTTTTCTGACACATCACAATATACCGTGAAACCACCTGTCCCATCTAGAAGCGTCAAAATTGGTGCCATAATCAACTTCTGTTTGAGCTTCTTAAAAGAGGTTTGATATTCATCTGTCCAATCAAAGCGCACATCCTTACGAGTCAATTGTGTCAAGGGTACAAAAATTCTAGCAAAGTCTGACACAAATCTTCGATTATATCCTGCTAGTCCCAGAAAACTATGAACTTCTGCAACTGTTCTAGGTACTAGCCACATCTCAACGGCTTCTATCTTCTGGGGATCAACTTCAACTCCTCTTTTAGCAATAATATGCCCCAAGTATGAAATAAAATCAAGCCAGAACTCACACTTGTTGTACTTGCATATAACTTATGTTCTCTAAGGACTTGAAAAACTGTACGAAGATGTTGTCCGTGCTCTGCTTTACTTCGATTGTAAACCAAGATATCATCGATAAACACAATCACCAACTTGTCCAAGTATGGCATGAAAATACGATTCATGAGATCCATAAATATTGTCGGTGCATTGGTTGCTCCAAAGGGTATTACTAAAAACTCACAATGTCTATATCTTGATCTGAACGCCGTCTTGGGTATATATTGTTCTCTGACTCTGATCTGATGATATCCCGATCGCAGATCAATCTTAAAAAATATTGATGCTCCACTAAGCTGATCGAACAAGTCATCGATCCTTGGCAAGGAATACTTGTTCTTAATGGTTACTGTATTGAGGGTATGATAATCAACATACAAACGAGAAGGTCCATCCTTCTTCTTCACTAGAAGCATTAGGGCTCCCCAAGGCGATCCCCTAGCACGAATGAATTCCTTAGTTCTCAATTCTTCAATCATTCGGTACAAGACTTCCAACTCTGATAGTGTCATCCTGTAGACTTTTTCTGACACTAGTGTTGTTCGTGGAAGTAGATGAATGGTAAACTCTATCTCTCTTTCTGGTGGCATGCCTGGAAACTCTTCTGGGAACAAATATGGAAACTCACTGACCACTCTGGGGAATTTTACTCCTTCTGTTATTGCTATTCTCATGATTGCTGACGGAGACTCAATCTCTCCTCTAGAAAATGAGAATTCTTCCACTCTGGGGATACAAAAGATAACCTTGCCATCATGGCAATCTATCATCCCATATCGGACACTCTACCAATCCATGCCTAGGACGACGTCATAATCTCCCATAGGAAACTATATCAGTCTAGCGAGAAAATCTCTCCCGCACACTACGACCCGACACGAGGTATAAACTATATCTACTCCTACAATACCGTTACCAGTAGTATATTGAGTCTTACTGATAATGATTCAGGTTCTAATCCAACTCGTGTCGCAAATCGTTCAAACATAAAAGAATATGATGCACCAGAATCAAACAATACTGAAGCTGAATAAGAGTTGACAAGAATGGTACATGCCACCACCTCACCTGAAGCTAGTTGTTCCTCTACGGTGAGTACCATAGCCTGACCTCGTTCTCTCGATGTTGGTCCTCGCTCTCGCGGAGCTCCTTGCCTAGCTTGTACTTGAGCTTGGGCCTGTGCATACTGTTGTGGCCTCTACTGCTGGAATACTTTAGATTGGGTCGGCAAAGGTCTCTGACCATGGTGTTGCTAAACCGATACTGTAGTCCTATAATGGGGTCCTTCCAGGGAAGATGATGATGAACTAGCTCTATGTGGGCAAGATCTCACTCTGTGGCTTGGGGCTTCATAGGCTAATCATACTCCTTGTGCTCTATGACACTCTGATAAAATATGCTATGGTTTTCCAGAATGGGAACATCTCACTGAAGGATATGACCTATGTTGCTAAGGATATGCCAGAGTTGGTCGCTGAAACGATGCTACCGAAGTTGTCCTGGTCGAGGTTCCAATCGTCAAAGCTCGCACTGCTGGAGCTAGTGCTGAAGACTGGGTATAAGAATCGCCTGAAGTATGGGTCCTCTTAAGACCTCCAGTCCTATCCACTATTCTCTGGGAGGTATACTTATGCCTCCTTGCTGCTCTTAACACAGCATTAAAAGTCTAGAACTCGTATTGTTTCACTGCCAATATGATCTCCAGGTGAAGTCCCTGCTGGAACCTCCTTGCTCGATCTAATTCGGTCACTACCAAGGTGGGAGCAAACCAACTAAGTCTGCAGAATTCTGTCATAGAGCCGTCGACAGTCCTGTCTATCTGCTTCAAGTTATTAAATCTCTGTTGCAGATCATAATGCGACACCGCGTCAAAGTATCTGACCTGAAACCTTTAACTGTAATCCAGGGGACGGGTACTGTTAGTGAAACCAACTGTGTTGCCTACCAGTCTCGGGCCAAATCAAACAACTGTAACTGAACCACCGAGACTTGCTCTCTAGCCGAAACTTCGGTTGCCTCTAGAATAGCCTCAGTGTCCTGAAGCCAAGCGTCTGATGCAATTATATCCTCGGTGCCATAGAAATACGAGAGTTAGAGGCTTGAAGTTCCTTGCCGAGTTATTGGCAAGAGGTCCGCCTCTTTCCAAAGCCCGTTGTACTGACTGAATGAGTATATCCTCTCGACGTCCTTGAGATTCTAATAATTCTCGAAGGATACCAATTATCACACAGTTGATGTTACGACCCGCACCCTGGATTTGGGCATGAGTCATGAGTACGTCCGGCCTACGCCGCAGTGTCAACGGTAGAACATTGTACAATAAGCCACAAGTATAATCTACAATCCATAACATATATATTCATATTCACACTATACTCAATCACAGGCACTAGATTAAATGAATACACTAGAGATAATAAAGAAATAATAGTCTCGATGCGGGTCCAAAAAGTCTCCCAAAATGACTAAGTATCCAAGGAACAATATTCAAAATACTCTAGATAAATTACAGGAGAACAATCTAGTCCAAAATAACTAACAAAACCACTACTCTAATAAACTACTCCACCGCAGACGGTGCCTGAGGTGCTAACTCTTCCTTATCCTCCTGAAGGGCAAGATCAGGCTCTATTATGTCGCTAACATACGGTCCATAATGTGTAGGGATCACATCCCCATCGTAGTCACATAAAATATGGTTATCCAGCCAGGAAAGGAACGAGTACATCACAGTAAAAATAGTTCCAACACATGGTAGAAGCTATAAGACAATAAATAGAAAATAATATATGATGGCAACAAAACTAAAATCATAATAAGGCAACTAGAATAACTAAATATTGAAGTCCTGTCATGGCAAAGATGTAGTACAATATCTCTAAGCAATATAAAAAATAACTGCAATGTATGGCAGAACAGATAGGAACAAACTACTCTACGTGATTTGAAATACCTTGTTGACATGTGAACAACTAAGGGTAAAATCCGGTAAACCACACGTGTCATGTATGGCTGCTATTATTCCAGTAAGACCATGGGATGGAAAAGGTAGTTCATACGTCCACTAAGTATTTTCCTTCCCCACAAGTACAACATGGATTCTGAACCACTCACGAAGAAATAATAATAATCCAGACAGTCACGTATCTCATAACAAGAATCCATCATACTAATCCGTGTAACAAGTGTCGAGAATCAAATAATCAATACTAAGCATACATTATAGAGATTATCAAGCACTGAAAGTAATCATGAAAATGTACTCGCCTGTGGTCCTTAGCTATGGTTGGATCAAGTCTCAATTCAGAGTCCAAATCCTACATATGATATGTTATCATGTCAATAGATAATGTTTTTTAATTTATTTAATTCTGGAATAATTACTTTAAATCCTATTTTAATATTTTTATTCCAAATTTTTAGGTAAATTACTAAATTTTGTCCAAAGAACCCAATTTTATCAACTCGAGACTCATAGCACGCAAATCGAGACGATCTGTTGACCAAAAAGTTAATTGATAAAAATATGACTTTTATGCATGATTTCCTGTATATTTCAGCATCACAAACATACTAGAATTTATGGCTCATTCGGATTCAAAACCGTTTGGAAACTATTGCACATACAAAATCGTATTGTGCAACGGTGGTTGATTGCTAACCTAGAAGTTCTACAGAATTAACAGCATAAAAATAATTTTAATTAAATTTTGGGAAAAATATATGTCGATGGTATCGACGTTAGCTTTCTGAAACTTTAAACGGTTCATGATTCGGATCCCGGGTTCTCCCGAAATAGCAAAAACACCGAGATTCATATATTTTCGCACATGCTGTGCTCTACGAAATTTCTAAAATTTAATAATCTTAATTTTGTGAAAAAAATTATATATTCAAAAAATAACCTCAATATGGTTCTAACGCGAGAAATTGGAATGCGTTTGGAGTCCGGACCTATCTACAATGGCTTCGGGAAGATCGAAGAACCCTAGATGACAATTCCCCAACCCCTTCTCTCTCTCTCTCTCTCTAAAATTAATTTGGCAGAAAAGACGAAAACCTAAACTATAACTACATATATATATACAACAAGTTAAGAAGCCGCGGCTCACTGTGCCAAGTGTCAAGCATCCAAGCAATCCCGCTCGGGATCGAACGGTCTTGTTTCGACACGGCTTGGCTTGGTCGAGTCCGAGTCAAATTCGGACTCGGCTCGGCTTGGGAGCCCGAGATGCACCCGCACCTACACCCGCAGCTCACTGATAGGTGGACCCCGCCCTGCTGGCTGCGGCGACTAACGCATGGGGCTGGCGGCTGCTGACTGGGTAATCCTTTAGTTTATAATCAGAAATAGTTTTTAATGCAGTTTTCGACTAAATTGCTGAAAATAAATACTAAAAATAATCAAAAAAATTCCAGAAAATTCTACAAAATATATTTAGTTATTTAAATCCTAAAATCAAAGTTTGAAACAATTTTAATTAGGTTTGACACTAAAATAAATTCTTGAAAGTCCTAGAAAATTAGTGTTACTAGTTTTAATTAACCAAAAATTGTGAAAAAATTCCAACAGCCCTAAATTAACCTAATAATAACATTTAAGCTAGAATTTTAGGATATGGAGGTTACAAGTCTACCCTCCTAAAAAACAATTCGTCTCAAAATTTGCGGTAGAACAAGTATAAGAAGGAAAATATCTCATAGTGCAAAAAGATAGGGGTAATGCTCTCGCA
Source organism: Iris macrosiphon (assembly GCA_036927795.1). NCBI lineage: Eukaryota > Viridiplantae > Streptophyta > Magnoliopsida > Asparagales > Iridaceae > Iris > Iris macrosiphon. Next base: position 165,395,452 of record JAYESA010000002.1, read on the forward strand.
TCTCGTCCTCTCTTTCCCACGTGGATTCACCAGGAGAGTGATGTCTCCAGGCGACGCGAACCAAACGAATTACTTGGTTACAAATCACTTTATCTCTGCAGTCTAGGATCTCCACCGGTTGCTCTGGATAGAGAAGACTCCTTCAATCCTTCCTGCACCTGAGCTCTGAGGCTTCGCAGACCCTCATCCTGGTACTGTGTCTCTCGGATCTTCTCTATAAACCCCGACTGAATCTGTATGCCCATCATCTGTGTCTCCACTCCTGGAACACGAACCTCGATGTCAGGCTATCCAAGTCTGTTAATAAGTGATGATTCGTTGTCAAGTACATCGCTACTGGATATCTGCTCAAGGAATCGACAACTACGTTAGCCTTCCCTGGATGATATTGTAGTGAAATATCAAAATCCTAGCCACCTGCGCTATCTCATATTCAGCTCTTTCTGCGTAAAGACATACTTCAAGCTCTTGTGGTCAGTGTATATTTCACACGCTCTCCGAACAGATAATATCTCCACAGCTTTAAAGCGAAGATCATCGCGACTAATTTCAAGTCGTGAGTGGGATAGTTTTTCTCATGTGGCCGCAACTATCTAGAAGCATATGACACCACCTTCTTGTTCTGCTCTAGAACACATCCCAAGCCCTTCCCCGAAGCATCGCTATAAATGTAATGCCCCGCTCCTAACATATACTTATGGAACAATTGTTACATTGACTCGGTTGAGAATCGAGTCTCGGAAAAATCTTACCACCAAATCAACACGGACAAAATGCAATGAACCCTTCAAATTGATGGAATGGCTTCTATTAAAATAAGTCCAAGAGTTTTTGTTGGTTGTTTTGCTGCTTGGTTTTGTGTTGCTTTATGTTTTGTCTTGCTTTTGATGACTTGATTTTCATGATTCACTTTTATCGCTTATGAATTCATTTCGAATCATAATGGAAAGAGATCGAATGATGTTAACCAATTATTATTACAATTTTAGGACGCATAACCAAGGAGTGATCATTGCATAAGGCTTTTCCATCCTCTCTTTCGATTCAATCGATGAGTGGATTTGTCTCTTCGATGAAGCCTTTAGTCTACACGCCTAAATAAAAGAATCTCTAGTCCACTCAAAATGCCTGTCCCTATGCTCAATTTGATACTACAATAACAAGATAAGTTAATGAACATGATTCACTTGTTAATTTAGAATTTGCTACTACTTATTGCATGTTATGGAAATCATGATATTTGAATTATAAAATAAATACTGCAAACTGTTTGGGTTATTGATGCACGTTACTTATCTTATGCTGCGTATTGAACCTATTAAAAACCTCTTATAGTTTGAATTGATCGATGTTGAACTCATTGAAGAGCCACAGCTCTATCAAAAAAAAGATAGTCCACATAGAAGCTTTTTGTTTAACTGTTGCAATAGAACTGATTATTGATAGAACATATTTCATTGCATCGGTCTTTGGAAAACTTGTGCACAAGGTCAGTCTCTCGAGCGATTCCTGGGGTACTGGGAATCGTTCGGCCTAGGAGAGATAATCGAAACACCCTGGGTCTTGTAGTCCTCACGATTAGGGGGTGTCCTGTATAATAGTTATCTTGGGTTTGTAGTCCCAGCTGCTATTCATGGGTTTTTTCGTAGACCATCATGTAGTTAGGGCGCATGCTAGATTTTTCTTCTTGCATACCTAACACCTGATGCCAAGATTGATTCATAAGTTTATTCATATATAAAAATTATGGCTAACTTGTGTGTCGGCTGTAGGGATAATCGTTCGGTCGTAGGTAAGAATTATCATATGCATTATTCAATTTATCGTTTATGTTTCCTTGCATGAATTATTAAAAAATTAGGCAACCAGAAAGATCACCTAATAATGTCAGCTTCACATGCTTACTTAGTATGGATTTCTAGGTGAGTTTGGCCATGGTCGCTCACCAGTACATATTGTAGTACTGACCCACATTTGTGGGCAAATCTCCAGGTTCTGGTAGCGAGAGCTTGGCGAACATTTTGAACTAGTACTAGCACATCCATCCAGCGGAACCGTACTCGTGCTGCTTCATTAGCTTTCCTCTCCTATATGCAAACTCCTCTTCTACAGATTATTTTAATTTTGGGTCCTACTACAAGGACATGATGTATGGGCATTATGGCTAGTTTTAGGTTTGTAAAAAAGGATGTAGCCATCTATGGCATATTTTGTAATCAGCCAAGCAAGTACTTTGTAATCCAATCTTCAAGTATTTAATAAAGAAAGTATTTTGTGTTCCTATCAAATGTGTGTCACGCCCCAGTCCCAAAATATCGAGGGACTAGACACGTGGCAATGGCCAGCAGCACACACCGATGGACAAACCCAATTTAATGGATCCATCGGGGCATACTTAAGCTGTATTACAATAGTCAGGGTTTACTAATCTCATCCACAGAATAAAGATAGCAATATCAGCAAAAAAAATAAACAACATCCAGTTACAAGTAATTAAAAATCGGGGAACAACCTGATAATAAGTCTGTTTACACAAGTTCAGTTAAACAGGAAAATAAAGAGTTTATTGGCCAAGTAAAACTGAGCATGGCAAAGCAGTTGTTCATGAGAAGTCCTCAGGTTCTGGTACTGCTCCGAGTAGTGCTCATGTTCCGTATACCTCAGGATAGATCTCGTTTGCTAAACCTGGGGACATAATCCGGATCCAGGTCCTCAGGGGACATAACAAGGTACAAGAAAGCTCAAGCCAAAATAATGCAGTAAATAAAACAAATAGGGTAAATAAATAAATCAGCTAAGTGATAATGCAAGTGAGAGTTATTAGTCATACTCAGGCTGAGACTACTACAGGATCAGTGTCAAGAAACCATAGCAGTATTTTTTTGAAGGGCCAGAACTGGTGCCAAAGCTCTGTGTCAGAGACTAGGACACATCCAGATTACAATATATATAATATAATCAGCCTTGATATGGTAATACTCTCCCCACCCAATGTAATCTCACGTCACAGTTCTCAATGTTCATGTTACGCAAGATTAAGCTAATGCAATAAGTCAGGATAAAATCTAAGCTTGTAAATTTTATAAGTCATAAACCTGTATCCTATACAGAATCACCTTGAATATTCAGGAAGATTCTGTCTCATGATTCGTGTCAGGTGTCCTGGGTATAACGTACTTGATATGGCAAGTACTAGAAATATAAATGTCACGATATCCATCTCTAGGTGACGTTACACAACCCCGCGTACGGTGTTGGCACCCGACTATAATCGGACGCTAAGCAAGTCACACGACCCTAGGGTTGAGCAAGTACAACAGTCACAGAAAATAAAGCAAGAGAACAAAATGAATCAATAAGCTGCAATTTATGGCAAGGTACACTTGCCTGGGTTTTCGGCTCCAAGTATGGCTCTGGCTTCAGCGGGAATTGCAGGCAGTACTCCGCTTGCTGAAAAAAATATCACCATCAGATCCAGAAAATATCAATCAGCTAAAAATGCCTGTCCTTGAGTCCAATTTGGAGACAAGGGCAAAAATGACATTTTCGGGTCAAAGCGGGGTCCACATGTGGCCCACTTTGCACCAAAAAATGTATCAGGGTCAAAGGTCTCCAAAATAGTCCAACTTAGTGTCAACAGGTCAGGAACGATGATACGAACCCAACGGAACTTTCAGAATTGGATTCCGATGAGCCGATCTCAAAATCGCCCGTCAAGTGGAGCCTGTGGGGCCCACGACACACGATTTTGTCAACGTTCTTAGAATCGAACCAAACTTGGCCCACAGGACCAACGTATTGCTACGAGTCTGATGGCGTAAGTTTTGTCTTGATCCGACGTGTATACACTAAGTTACAGCGAGAACCAGAAAGGTTGGATACGGGGCAGTGTCCGCGGATACGCGTTGATTTCGGTGTGCACGCCCATCCGAATCAGCTTCTGCGAAATTCCACACATTCGTATCAACGACGCGCACGTATCGGTGAAGACCGCATGCGGCCAAGTCGTTCCGTTTGGCGGGGCGTACTCGGTTCCGGGGTGAAACAGGGCATTGGTTTTCCTGTTTTTGGATCGCGGTTCACGATCACCACAGGACGCGCACCGAGCGGTTTGCACGGGCACCGAGGGGGTCATGCAGGCTACACGATGCAACTGACAGAATTAAAATCGGGGCAGCGAGGAGAAAGTTACGAGTACCTGAACAGGGCTCGAAAACAGCGATCTCCGTGTCCGACTCGTGTCCTGTGTCCTGGACACTGTTCCAAACCGTGTCCAAACTAGGGTTTTAGGGTTCTGGGCTTCGACCACCGGAGTAGGCCGGAGCTCCGCCGGAGTAGGGCTCGCCGGGGAAGGGTGGAGGCGGCTCGGCCAAGGAGCTGTCGAAGGCGGCCGGGGACGGCTCAGGCGAGGTCGGCTGCTGTTTGCGGCGGGCCGAAGGTGTGTGGCGTCGGTGCTTCGTCGCCGGGCGGAGAGCTGGGGTTGCTGGAGTCGGGCGGCGGTGCAGCGGGGTCGGTCGAAGACAGAGGCGGAGAGCAGCGAGGTGGCCGGAGGGTTTCAGGCGGCTAGGGTCACCGGAGGAGGGTTTAAATAGAGGATAGGGGAGAGGGACGGCCGGCGGTTGGCCGGAAAGGGAAGGGAGCGGTCGGACGTTGCGGGAGCGGAGGCGATGCAGGGAGGCGAGCGGGCGGCAGGTCGGCCGGCGGAGGGAGGCCAACGGTCGGGCGGCTGAACGTTTGGGGGAGAAGGAGTTAACGGGTCGGGGAATACGGGCGGACGGGTCGGGTCCTAGCGGATCCGGCCCGATCCAATAAAATGGATAACGGGTCGGGTCGGGCTAGTGGGTCGGGTCTGGGTTAGACCCGGATCCGACCCGCTAAGGATTAGGGTTTGGTTCAATGAACCTGGTCCGATTTGGTTCAATTTGGTTTGGTTTATTTAAAATAAACCCGGTTTATTTTGGTTAATTTAATAATTAGTTTTTTAGGGCTTTAAAAATCCATCCGGGGTCCAATAAATTCCCGAAAAATTACCCTATGTCTAGTTTTTTATTTTACACCATAAAATATTATTTTTATAATATTTTAATATTATTTATTATCATTTAAAAATCATTTAATAATTAAAACACCTGAATTTAATTACAGAAAAAATTCCAGAAAATTCCAGAAAATTGTGAAAAATCCAAATTTAAAAATTCTTGAAAATCTGGGGGTTTACAATGTGTTCACTTCGGTTCTCTGTATTTTGAATCATGTGCCTCTATATATGTATATTTTTGTCTAACTTGTGTCTTGTGCAGGTACTCTGCCTGATGCAAGCGTAACTTAGGATTTTACGGCATCGCGCCTAAGCGAGGATGATCGGCCCTTACGGGACTGGGGCGTGAAAATAAATGACAAATCCACCCGTCCCCGATGGCACTGTCAAAATAGGCGCTATGGTCAACCTCTTCTTTAGCTCATTAAATACAGACTGACATTCTTCGGTCAACACGAACTGCACATCCTTCCGAGTGAGTCTAGTCAATGGCTCCGCGATCTGAGAAAAATCCTTCATAAATTTCCTGTAATACCCGAGAAATCCTAAGAAGCTTATGATCTCTGCAACAGAACTCGGAGTGGTCCAAGACTCTACAGCAGCAATCTTCTTGGATCCATCGATATCCCGTATTTTGTTACCACATACCCAAGGAACTCTACCTTATCCAAGAAGAACTCACATTTTGAGAGTTTTTCGTAGAGCTTCTCCTTCCTAAGGGTCTCTAGCACAATCCTTAGATGCTTCTCGTTCTCTTCCGGTGTCTTCTAATAGACAAAAATATCATGTATGAATACTACTATGAACTTGTCAAGGTACTGGTGGAACACCTTATTCATTAAGTTCATGAAGACTGTCGGAGCATTAGTCAACCCAAATGGCATCACCATAAACTCATATTGGCCATATCTTGTCTGAAATATAGTTTTCGGAATATCTTCCTTCTTCACCTTCAACTGATGATATCCAGACCTCAAATCAATCTTCAAAAATACCCTCGCACCGCTCAACTGATCGAAAAGATCGTCTATCCTTGGTAGCGGGTATTTATTTTTGATGGTAAGGTTGTTCAGAGCCCTGTAATCAATGCACATTCACACCGACCCATCTTTCTTTAGTACAAATAAGACCGGGGCTCCCCAATGTGAGGAACTTGATCTAATAAAATACTTGTCTAGCAATTCATCAACCTGCTTATTCAGTTCTGCCATCTCTTTGTTGTTGATCCTGTAGACCTGTTGCGACACCGGCTCTGTCCCAGGCACTAAGTCAATAGAAAATTCAAGATCTCTGTCCAGAGGTAATCCGGCATCTCCTCAGAAAATATGTCTAGAAAATCTGCAATAAAAGGATATGACAAGTCCTTCTCTGCTACCATGGCTCCACAAATAATCCCATAACTCTGCTCAACTCCTCCTCTAACAAACTCAAATTCTGGCTCTCCTAGAGGGCAAAATAGTACACGTCAGTCTATGCTAGCATGGTGCATACTCAACCAATCCATTTCGAGGACAATTTTAAAAATCAAAAGTGGCATTACGAGTAAACTAGCATCCAAATTATGGCCTTCCAAGGTAATACGACGCCCCTTGCAAGTATCACTGACTAGGATAATGCATCCACCAGTCGTGATCTTGCAACTCCTACTCAAGGGTTCTGTTACTAAACTATGCTTAAGCACAAAGGATACATATATGAAGCTATGCGATGCACCAGAATCAAATAAGGCAATAACGGAAATAGAATCGAGAAGAATAGAACCTTCTATCACATCACCAGTCGGCTCAGCCTCCTCTACGGTCATGGAAAAATCTCTGTCGTGTAGAGGTACTCCGCTTTACTGGTCTGGATAAACTGCTGCTGCTGCATAGGAAGTGGGGATCCTCTTGGCTGCGGGGCCACTGGTGGTCCAACTGGTCCTCTCTGGGCTGAGGCCCCCCTATAGGAGGTGCGGTAGGACACTCTCTTATCTGATGCGCAGGTGATCCACATAATAAGCACACGCCTAATCTCTTCTAACAGATCTTCCATGAATGCCCTGACTTCTTGCAATAGTTGCATAGGGGAGCTTGTTGCACTTGTCTCTGTGGCTGCTGCTGCACTTGCTGAGCTGGGGCTCTAACTTGGGCACAGTATTGTTGTTGTTGTTATTGTTGTTGCAGAAAGGTCCTTAGCTGAAACTGTGGACACTTTGACTGCCCCTGACTACTACCACCGTCGATAGCATCCCTATTCCACTTGGTCTGAAGACCCATATCCACCTCGACCCTTTGAGCCTCTGCCAATATGTCAGCAAAAGTCGTATGAGCCAAAGAAATATGGACCTTGACATCTTGGTTCAAGCCCTCTCTGAATCATCTAGCTCTATACTCTGGGTCCCTCACCATGTAATATGCAAATTGGCTCAGCCTGCCGAATTTCGTAGCATACTCATCCACGATCATCCTATTTTGCTCCAAGTTCTGGAATTGCTCTTCCAGAACCCCTTTGGCTACTACATGGAAGAATTTCCTCTTAAGGAGGTCCTTAAACTACTACCAAGTCCGGTTTGGATCTGCCATCCTAGGCTTATTTTTGAACCAAGTACGAGCAATGTCGTGAAGCTACAAGCCAACAGACTCAATCTTCAGGTCCTCGGAAAGCCCAAAAAACTCTCATGATCCGCTCTATATCCTCGAGCCACTCATCAGCGTAGAGTATTCCCTTTGTCCTCTTGAACGTCTGAGGCTCCATCTTCTTGAAGTCCTGGATGTTACCCACCTTCGGTTTAGCGGCCTGCTATTGTGGTTGCTGGGCAACCCTCTCCATGGCTGCTAGGGCAATCTGTTGGGTATTTTCTATTCCTTCCCTTAGCATTTCTGTTCGCTGCCTCTGGGCCTCTTCTTGAGCTTTTTGAGCCTCCATCATGCTTCTGAAGAGCTCGTGTAATGGCTGAGGAGAAGGAGGAATGCTCCTCGATCCAGCTGATGAGGCCTCCTACGTTACAGGTGGTGTGGGGAGAGCACCATTGGCTCTGGAATCGTGTGCTCTAGTCTTGGGTGGCATTCTGAAAGGTTAAAAACAACAAGAATTTAATTGATATGGCACAAGATAATATAGTATTCAAGAAGGACATTCAACTATGAAAGATGTCTGTTTGCTCGGAAGGACTTAATAAGGGTTAGCAAGGTTAGTATATGGGATCCCTAATTGTGATTGAGTATTTTTCTATTTCTAGTATGTATATCCTATGGCAGGCTCGCAGTCGTATATCTAACTTGAGTACCACTACGATTTTGCAACCTTGTGCAAAAAACCTGACCTGTATGAGCCACCATAAAAAATGTGTCACGACCCGCTCCCTGGATTTGGGCATGAGTCATGAGTACGTCTAGCCTACGCCACCGTATCGGCGGTAGAATATTGTACATTAAGCCACATGTATAATCTATAACCCACAACATGTATATACATATCTACATATCTACACTATACTCAATCACAGGCACGAGATTAAATGAATACACCAGAGATAATAAAGAAATAATAGTCTCGATGCGGGTCCAAGAAGTCTCCCAAAAATGACTAAATATCCAAGGAATAATATTCAAAATACTCTAAAAAAAATTGTCGGAGAACAATCTGGTACAAAATAACTAACAAAACCACTACTCTACTAAACTACTCCAATGCAGACGGTGTTTGAGCTGCTAACTCTCCCTGATCCTTCTGAAGGGCAAGATCAGGCTCAGTTATGTCGCTAGCATACGGTCCATAATGTGTAGAAATCGCATCCTCATCTTAGTCACCAAAAATATGGTTATCCAGTCAGGAAAGGAACGAGTACATCACAGTAAAAACAGTTCCAACACATGGTAGAATCTATAAGACAATAAATAGTAAAGAATATATGATAGCAACAAAACTGAAATCACAATAAGGCAACCAGAATAACTAAGTACTAAAGTCCTATAATGGCAAAGATGTAGTAAAATATCTCCAAGCACCATAGGAAATAACTGCAATGTATGAAAGGACAGATAGGAACAAACTACTCTACGTGATTTGAAATAACTTGTTGACATGTGAACGACTAAGGGTAAAATTTGGCAAACCACACGTGTCGTGCATGGCTGCTATTATTTCAGTAAGACCATGCGATAGAAAGAGTAGTTCACACGTCCACTAAGTATTTCCCTTCCCCACGAGTACAACATGGATTCCGATCCAGTCACGAAGAAATAACAATAATTCAGAACAATCACGTATCTCATTACAAGAATCCATCATACTAATCCGTGTAACAAGTATCGAGAATCAAATAATCAATACTAAGCATCAATTATAGAGACTATCAAGCATTGCGAGTAATCACAAAAATGTACTCGCATGTGGTCCTTAGCTGTGGTTGGATCATGTCCCAATTCAAAGTCCAAATCCTACGTATGTTATGTTACCATGTCAAGAGATAATTTATTTTAATTTATTTAATTCTAGAATAATTACTCTAAATCCTATTTTAATTTTTTATTCTGAATTTTTAGGTAAATTCCTAATTTTTTTCCAAAGAACCCAATTTTATCAACTCGAAACTCATGCCACGCAAATCGTGGTGATCTGTTGACCGAAAAGTCAACCGATACAAACTCAACTTTCATGTATGATTTCCTGTAGATTTGAGGTCACAAACATGCTCAAATTTATTGCTCATCCGAATTCAAATTTATTTGGAAACTATTGTACATACAAAATTGTATTGTGCAACGGTGGTTGATTGCTAACCTAAAATTTCTACAGAATTAACAGCACATAAATAATTCGAATTAAATTTTGAAAAAAATATATGTCGACGTTCTCGATGTTATATTTCTAAAACTTCAAACGGTTCATGATTCAGATCCTGGTTCTCCCGAAATCATAAAAATACCGAGACACATCTATTTTCGGATATGCTGTGCTCTACGAATTTTTTAGAATTTAATACTCTGAATTTTGTAAAAAAATTACATATTCAGAAAACCAACCTCAATATGGTTCTAACACAAAAAACTAGGATGCGTTTGGAGTCCGGAGCTATCCGCAATGGTTTCTGGAAGATTGAAGAACCCTAGATGACAATACCCCAACCCCTTCTCTCTCTCTCTCTAAAATTAATTCGGCAGAAAAGACGAAAACCTAAACTATAACTACACACACACACACACACACACACACACACACATATATATATATATATATATATATATATATATATATATATATATATATATATATATATATATATATATATATATATATATACAGCAGGGGAAGAAGTCGCGGCTCACTATGCCACGTGTCGAGCATCCGAGCAATCTCGCTCGGGATCGAACGGTCTCGTTTTGGCGCGGCTTGACTCGGTCGACTCCGAGTCGAACGAGGACTCGGCTCGGGAGCCCGAGCTGCACCCGCGTCCGCGAGTCACTGACAGGCAAGCCCCGCCCTTCTGGCTGCGGCGGCTGACGCATGGGGCCGGCGACTACTGACTGGATAATCCTTTAGTTTATAATCAGGAAAAGTTTTTAATGTAGTTTTTGAATAAATAACTCAAAATAAATACTAAAAATAATTATAAAAATCCCAAAAAATTGTAGAAAATATATTGAGTTATTTAGAACCTAAAATAAAATTTTGGGACAATTTTAATTAGATTTGATACTAAAATAATTCTTAAAATTCCTAGGAAATTAGTGTTACTAGTTTTAATTAACCAAAAATTGTGTAAAAATCCCAATAGCCCTAAATTAACCTAAAAGAAAATTTAAGCTAGAATTTTCGGAAATAGAGGTTAAATTTGTCCCCTCCTGTATCAGGTATTGTTTGCACGGGAGGTACTGACTGGATTTGAGGTTCCTTATTTTTAGTTATTCTGGACCAGGCCCCGGAATGCTGAGGCTGAACCTCAAGGGTTTGCTAGGCATCGGGATGTTGTGTTGCTATTGGAGGAACTCTAGCTGGATGATCAGAAGAACCAGAAATAATGTCTCTAAAAGATAAAGTACACAAGGATCATCAAAGGGACGAACATGATTGATCGATGATCAAAGCAGATGTTGAATCAAGATTTCAGGGATATAAATTCGACACTGGAGTAGATCAAGGAGTATCTTGATTGAGACATCTAAAACACATTTGTAAACCCCACACACTTCTGAATTTCCAGACCAGCATGGGCCACCACCTAAAATATGTCACATCCCAGAATCAGAATACTGGAGAGCGAGGGCAGACAAAGCCAACTACGTATACCAGAGTACTCTATACCCTGAGATACAGTCATGGCTGTTTAGACATGTGAGGGTTTGCTCTACAATCCATCAGACAATCCTGGGACAAGAATCTTAGGTATCTAAATCTCAAGCAAGCAACAAGTTTATAATATATATGATCACCAACATATAATAGTAAGGCTTTCCAAACTATACATACCCAGATGATCATGAAGCTAGTACCAAAATGAAGAACTAGCAGAGTACAATATTACATGATTAGCTCTAGCTATGGTCTAGAATATACTTTAAATATAGGCCCGTAGGCTAGAATGTCAAGTCCCAAAATACGAGCTAAACACGTGCTCGGTGGCTAAATGCCTCAAAAGAATAATGTACAAGATCAAGTGGGTGAGGAAGAAAAATCTACTAATGTCCTCGGGTGCTCCTGGTGTTCACCATCTTGAGGGAGAAAGTACGAAAGATGCTGCGGTCCTGCTCCAAAATCTGGCCATACAAGACCAGTAGGGTCAGACCCTAAAATATCAAGTACCACAAGGGAGCCAAACTTATGAACTAAAACCAGCATGCAGACAAATTAATAAAAATAGCAGGTAAAGTAACTGTTAAACAATTCTAAAGTATTTAAACAAGGATATCTGGAATCAGTACTCCGGTTACCATTTTTGGATTATCTGTTAAATAAATCAAGACAGGATTAGACTAGACTAAAAATCAAGCGATCACGGCCAATCATGTCCTACGGCTTGCTATCATTAGTAACTAGGGTTATCACAGTCCTAGTTACTAACATATATAATTTAAGATTTCTTACAGCTACATGCCCTGCAGACTATCCGTATTATCCAGACAAATGGGTACATAGTACAGGTTTGTCAGGTATAATTATTTTTTTGTCTTTTCTGGTAGTGCAACACTAGTATATGCCACATATGCCCCCATATCAAGGGCACTCTGCAATATAATAACGTTCAGCTCCGAGGAGCATGGTATCTATATAACGTCCAATGTTCCATAGAGTGTGGTATCTGCAAAACCACAAGTAACGTTCAATACTCTAGAGAACATGGTATCTGCATAAATATATACGTCCGTATCGCTCCGAAGAACGCGATATCTGTATAAAGGATGTGGGTGTCCCATACGCCTACTAGTCGTCCTTCCCGCCCAATGATCTATGCATGTTGCATCCACAACATGCTTTAGCTACTACGCCGAGACGGAGTGCAAGTATCAGCATCATAACTCTGGCTCATAGTCTATCGCTAGAACAATAGCCCAACCTTACAACCAAACAAGGACAAGGATTGGACCACCGTACTATAATAGTCTATGCTCCTGGACTCCTAATAACTGCTAAGTCTTCTAACATGTATCACTATTAGCAGTTAAACCTTATCCATCGCACGACCTACACGTACAGGTGGCCAACCGAATACGCAAGTCTGTACCCTACATGAGACTCACAACATGTGTAAGAAATGTGTCAAGGCCTGGGGAGTCATACTAATAACTCCATGACTTTAGGTGGGTCCACTAGACACTAGGTCAGACACAAGTCCTAACGTCAACGCCTTCTTTGACTGCACCCGAGTCTTTCTCGGACACGCACAGTTATATAATATTAAAATAAATAAACATGCAACTAAATAATAACTGAATTTAAACAGTACAACAAGACAAGGTATACTTGCCTGGCAAGAAAGCTGCATAGTACCAATAACCTACTCCTAAAGTCGCGCAGAACGATCCAATAGGTCCTATATACATATAATATAATACAATATAATATTAGCCATTTTACTAACACATACACAACCATAAATATGTTGAACTCATGGCATAGCTAGGTATGACACTGGTCAACTAGGGTCAAGTGTGCGTCTAATTGCACGGGTGTCGCGTCTGTAATTATTGTGCAAGACAGACAGTCAAAATAATACGGGGCTCGCCAGTATGTCAGTGTACATAATGGCAGTCTGCTAACAAATCACATGGTCACAGGTCAATGGTTAATACGGGATATCCGTAATTACGCTTGGGTCACCTATTATATTTATAATTTATACATATTATTATCTAGCAATAATATTAATACTCATAATATATATATACACTAATTAAATACCTATGCAATATATATATTGTATATACACTAATTGAATTCACGTACTATATATATATATATATGTATATATATATACCAATATTCATATTAAACATATACATATACTAATACTAATACATACATACAATCATGAAGGAGGGCAGGAACGAACCTGCGCGGGCATGCACAGAGTCGAGGGAGGCTACTGTGGTTCATCTCCGGCAAGGTGGGACACGTCGACGATGACGACAACGATGATGCCGATAATGATGATGATGGTTAAGGTGATGATGTTGATGACGATGACGATGACGATGACGATGTTGATAACAACGACGATGTGAATGATGTTGTGATGATGATGAGGATGATGATGATAATGGTGATGGTGTTGATGATGATGATGGACGAGGGTAGTCCGGCGTCGAGGAAGGTATCGGGGTGGAGGACGAAGGAGGGGCCGCTGTGGAGGACAGGGAAGAGGGGGAGAACAGGGTGGTTGATGGTGGTGATGGGGACTGTCAATGGCGGAGGAGGTGGAGATGCTGGGAGGAGGAGGTCGGAAACTCAGGGAGAGGTCGACGAGGGAGTTCAGCGGACTGTGAGGCTGGGGAGTTGATGGCAGCAGGGTGGCTCGGCGGTGGGTCACCGGAGAAGGAAGGGAAGAGGAGGTCGGCGGGGTCGGGTTGACAGGAAGGGGTGCAGCAGGCTCGGGGCCAACTTCAGGCGAGCTCCGGTCGAGAATGACGATGGTGATGATGACTGCGGTGGGTGCAGTCAGGGTCGATGCTTAGCGAAGGAGGATGGCCGTGGGTCATCGGCTTAGACGGAGGAGAACGTGGTGGTGGTGGCGAGAGGATCCAGTCGAGTTCTCCGGTGAGGGGGTTCGACAGGGATGGGGAAGGAGAGAGGAGGGTGAACTCGGGGAGAGGGCCGGAGGAAGTGGAGGAGGAGAACGGGGAGCAGTGGTTGAAGTCCGGCAGAGGAGTCAGGCGAGGGCACGGCAGATGCGGGTGCTACTCCGGCGAGTCTCGGTTGGGATCGGCGGGTTGAAGGAGAAGAAGAAGATGATGAATAGGGATGGGGGTCGGCTGTGTTTGTTTAGGAATAAGAAAAAAAGGAAAGGAGAAAAGGAATATTTATATACACATGTAAGGGGGTTGGTTGACCTAGAAATAGTTTGACTTAGTCAACATTTGGAAAAAGGGTTCTCATGTAGGTATTCCCAAGGCTATGATTCCCTAGATTCAAAGTGGATGGCTAGGATTGCAAATTTCAAAATGATGGAGGGCTATAGGTCAATGTGGGTTGATGTTGAGTTACACACTTCCAAAAATTATAGAAAAATTCATATGAGAGAGAAATGGGTTTTTTTTACGTGTCGTGACCAACGAGGTGGACAAATTAATGCACTTTTGCATAAAAGTGTCCAACAATTAGAAAATTGTACAAAAATAAAAGTTAGATTAAATTAATTAAAATTAATGCGCAAGGTGTTTTAGAATTAATTAGAAATACATGGGGCTAAAATTAGGTGGGATAGAAGTGTCATGGTCATAGAAGACTCAGGATATAATATTATCATAATTTGGGTTGCACAAAACGGATATAGATTATGTCTCCAATTTCGGTTGGAACACACAATGATACAATGTTAGAATTATTTAGAATTAAATGAAGACGTCTGCGATGATTATTGTGTGACTAAAATGTAGCACAAGAGAGCATAATTATAAGTTACACAAAGGTCAGAATAGATGGCTGGCACGTCTAGGGCAAGGATGTAAAATTTGTAGGACGACAATGGCTAGTGTAGTGCTCCAATTATCGAAACAACGGTGAGGTGCACTATGTGATATAGATATTGTATAATTAAATAAAATAACGTGTTCTATTTTTAATTGGATTCAACTAGCCCTAGTTTCTCTATCTAAGCCAAGTAGGCCTAATTTTGGTCGAGGGGGTTTACACAATATGTACATGCCTACGGTCAAGTTCTAGCCTAATACCGACACTACCAAGGTCACCCACGGACAAGGCCACGCTCGGTTGCTGCTCTCTACTGGGTAAGAAATGAAGAAGGAAAGAGAAAAAAAAGAAAAAAAAAGTGGAGGAAAGAGAATGTGATTGCTTATATAGCCAAGGGATTGATTATAGGCCATTGGATCATAATTCATGCCTCTTATCCGGGTTTATTACAGCCACACACCAAGAAAACCAAGAGACCAATGGTCCAAAGCATGCAACTAAATTTTTTTTATAAAAATAACCTAAACAAATGCATGAATGGCATAAATCATGATGTAAGCAATTAAACACTAAGCAATCTATACATGTATAATATGTGTATATTGGGTACATATACTAGAATAGTGAGACGAGCCTCATATATTATCACATCCCAGAACCAGAATATTGGAGAGTGGGGGTGGAAAAACCCAACTACATACACCAGAGTACTCAATACTCCGAGATACGATCACGACTGTCTAGATATGTGAGGGTTTACTCTGCAATCCAACAGTTATTCCTAGATCAAGAGTCCTAGGTGTCTCAATCTCAAGCAAGCAACATGTTACATGATGTATGATCACCAAACATATAAAAATAAGGCATCCCAAACTATACATGCACAGATGGTCATGAAGCTAGTTACAAATTAAAGAACTAGCAAGAGTACAATATTACATGATCAGCTCTAGCTATAGTCTAGAGTATGCTTTATATATAGGCCAGCATACAAGATATCAAGTTTCAACATACGAGCTAAACATGTGCTTGGTGGCTAAATGCCTCAAAAGTATAAGTACAAGATCAAGTGGGTAATAAAGAAGAAACCTACTCATGTCCTCGGGTGCTCCTAGTATTCACCATCTTGAGACGGGAAGTACGGAATATCCTGCGAGACTGCTCTAAAATCTGACCATACAAAACCAGTGGGGTCAAACCCCAAAATAACAAGTACCACAAAGAAGCCAACTTAGGAACTAAAACCAACATGTAGAAAAATCAGTAAGAAATAGCACAAGGAACAGTTAAATGCAGCAGGTAAAATAACAGTTAAATAGTTCTGGAGTAATTAAACAAGGATATCTAAAATTATTACTCATGTTACAGTTTTCGGATCAGTTGTTAAATAAATCAGGACATGACTATACTGGAAATCAAACAATCACAGCCAATCATGCCCTATGGCTAGCTATCATTAGCTAACTAGGGTTATCACAATCCTAGTTACTAACACATACAATTTGATATTCTATACAGCCATTTACCCTACAGACTATCTGGGTTATCCAGGCGTAAGGATACATAAAATAGATTATATTAGGTATAAGTAAGTGTAACACTCGACGACGTGTTGGAAGTGTGCCCCTCACGACGGAGAGCTCCAAATCCATCTGGGGTCGCTCGGATACCGGGATTGTATATAGCCAAAAAATCTCTCTAGATGGTCCTAATTCATTATTCTAGTTGTTATCCTAGACAAGTTATTAAGAATTTCTGACCATGGTGCTCAAGAATTTGCCTTAGACATGATGTAGGATATGACAGTAACTTCACAAGTATATTCAGGACATGAGCAAAGAAATCAACCACGAGAATTTATCTTATCAGTTTAATCATTTTAGTTCAGGAAATTCTAGCATGTCAGGAGTGTGTTTCGTCGAGCCACTATCAGGAATATCGGTACATGTCAGGTTAATTTGATACGACGAGCTATTATCAGGAATATCAATGCATGTCTGGTGTCGGGAGTTCAAGATTAACAATGTTAATATAATCCATGATCAGAGAATTCCAGGTTCTGGCAGGTTTTCACAAATTTGATTATAAGCAATTTAGAGAAAGCTTATATTCATAACAATTAAACATAATAAGCTAAACAATGAAAACAGTTAAACCATAAGAGAACAAATTATAATAAGAGAACAAATCATAATAAGAAAACAAATCATAAGCTACTACAAGTATCATAGGCGCATGGGGTAAGCTGGCCACATGCAACAAGATGGATGCATACAACATACTGGCCGCATAGAAGATACAAAGTCCACTCATCGGGACAAGGTGAGTGACCGACAATAAATACAAATTTAAGAAAGTGACTGATATGATTTGCCGTGTCAGAGAAGTGACCGATGTGACTGGCCAAGAAAGGGAGTTAGAAGGAAAATACAAAATCATGGAAAGTCGTGCCAAGGCGGTGCTGAGTCATGCGTTCGAAAAAAGAGGGATGCATAGCTCCGGACCGCATGGAAGACTCAGTCGCATGCTCCTCTTGTCCGCATATACACTTGGCCGCATGAAATCTTTTGAACTTAAAGAACTTTCATTCGTTCAAGTTGTATGCATTGGACAAGGGCGCATATACAGATTCACTCGTGAGTCCAACAAGATGGCCACATGCTGACTTGGATCGAGAAGTCCAGGCCGTCTGCCAAGCAGGCCGCATGGAACTCCTTTGTCCCAGAATAGCAAGTTTCAGCCATAGAAAAACTCAAAGTCTGAAAACTTATTTTCTCCATGAAATCCTTATTTCAAGTCCGAATCCAGCAAAGCAAAGTTCAAAATTGTATGAAATCAAGTGCTTATCAACATGGAACTACTAGTTTTTGAAAACATCAAGTTTTAAGAGATCAAAACCAAGTAAACTCATAGAAGCTTCAAACTTGAAACTTAGATCTACTCCAAGAAAGGTATCAAAACTGACAATAACAAGAAGTAAACATGAAGTGCAGTTCATAAAGCACAATATAGACTAATAAAATACAAGAGTGGCTAAAGTGCAAGTTCTTCCTCATTGGCAAGATATACTTGCCTAAACCCACTACTAAGCTACTACTACTACCACCAAAGGGAATGAGGAGGCCGGTCTCGGGCTTCTCTCGGCTAAGGAGGGGAGAGGAAAGAGAAAGAAGAAAATAAAGAAAGAGAAGAAATGGAAGAAGAATGAGAAGAAGGAAGAAAATGAAGGCTATATATAGTAAGGGAGAGTCACCAAGCACAAATCTAGAAATTACATGAAAGCAACTAAAAAAATCTATCAATTACATGGAAAGTAATTATACAATTATAACACACATTTACCAGATAAAATATAATAATACTAAAATAGTGAGGCGGGTCTCATATCTCTTACCTCCTTAGAAAAATTTTGTCCTCAAAATTTTAACAAGGCACCTGGTCAATCAAGGTATCTCTAGAGATCAGACATGTAATAAAATAAGCAAGACCATACGAATATCAATCACATGTTACTGTTTGCTATTTAATATCAAAACGAGAACTGGAAGAACTAGATTTGATTAACAAACTAAGAGAGTACAAAGAAGATTCCTAAGAGACAATCCAAGTACAAAATTTATTTTATGGGGGGTGACGATGGAGGGTTAGGAGTGTAGCAACTCTCTTTACTCCATGGACTATCCGATGCAGAAGCTCTTCTCTCTCCCTTGAGTGTTGATTCACAGACCCCTTCGTATGAGGGTAGTATCATGTTATTTATAGTTTTTTTGTGGCCACATCCTATGGGTGCCGTATGCGCCCTTGTTTGATAACCGCATAGGACTCTCTCAACAGAACGAGGTTACATCTATGGTTGTATGTCACGGTGAAGCTGCCATGTGAGCTTGGTTAGGATTTACTGTTGATGAGATCTCGAGGTCATTTTAGCCCATTGTATACGTGACTTGGTCGTTTAGACGCGTAGCCCGCATCAACTACATGAAGATCTCTTTAGTTATAATGGAAGAATCTTATTATATGGAACGTATTGGGCCAAAGACGCATGGACCACACGGAGTCTGGGACACATTGGGCTAGAGATGCATGAAACGTATGGAGTCTAGGACGCATTTGGACCAGAGATGCATGGAACGAATGGAGTCTGGGACACATTAGCCAGAGGTGCATGGAACACATAGAGTCTGGGACGCATTGGGCCAGAGACGCATGGGTTTTTATCGTCTTCTGCGTTCGTGGTATTTGTACAGCTTTATACTGCCAAAAATAATTATGACGAAGCCGTCAGCCCGGATTTTAATCCCCGATACAATATTTGAGATGGTCATAATGGTTGTTTGTTTTGTCAGAGTCATAAATGCTCTAATATGACTGTAGGGATAATGCGTCAAAGGGAGACATGTGTCTCGGGACGTCATGTATTGGAAGGTATTATACGTCTACCCCTGTTATGCGTCTCTTGCTTATTTGGTTACTGTAAACTGGAGTGCATGGCGGGACTTTTTATGCTTCTACAAGACCCCTTTCAAAGTTTTCAGACTTGGCTAAGTCTGGAATACTTTGAATAAGAAGCATAAAATTGGCACGTGATCACTGCCCGACTCCTTCTGCTAAGTTTGTCAGGTTGACGCATGTGGGAGTTGTTGCATGGAGGGCTCTGCCATGCTATCAAATTTGCAATAAATGGCAGGATTTGTTTCTACCTTTGAGCCGATCTGTTGGGATTCTGCGTCGTCTGATAACACGGAGCCCGAGGCATCAGTTTTCGAGGAGATAAAAGAGGATCACGTGGATCGAGGTGTAAGGTTTATCTCATTAATCGCTCGGTTCATGGTCTCGATCCATTCATGTGATTTTGGAGCATATTAATAGGCAATCAGGGGGGAAGAGAGAACTTTTATCTCCTTGCTTCGTTTCCTTTTTTTTCGGTGAAGGATGTCGAAGGCTGCGACTCTCCTCTCCGAAGAGTTTATCAGGGGTGGTCTCGCTCTGTGGCCTCCTGATCTTGATATTTTATTTTGAGGTAGTCTAATACTTCCATTCTCACAATGGGCTGTGAAGGATACAAAGGCACCAGTACACCGTCTTGCTGCAGGAGACTCCTCTTGGGCATGCGCAATCCTCTGTCATGTGAACAAGTACTCCTCTGTAACATGCGTGCTGAGTTTTGGCATGGCCGCATCGGTGGGGGTCGTCTACTTTCATGCACGCAGAGCTCTATCTTTGGCTCGATCACATGGATGAGACCTCCTCTTGCTCGCGCGTGCAGACTCGATCGTGCGTAGCTGTAGCCGGGCAGTAGTATACGGTCGTTGTGTCTTTATACGACCTTCGCTGTGTCTGATGCATGTCTTCTTTTTGCAGGTTCTGTCCTCGCTCATAATGCTCATGGTGGAGCATAAAAGGGTATCATAACACCCGTTATTTGGGATAAAAAATAACCTTATGCGGTATTTCTCCAGGAGATGTGGTCAGTTTGGTAAGAACTAATCCAGGAGACGAGAATAAATATCCCGCATCATACGCTGAGCTGTCCTTGTTCAAGCAGCTCGTCAGCTGCTTTTCTCCTTTTTATGTGGTTCACTATCGGTCGGAAGATTGTGGGGTCGATGACAGGATTTGGATTAATTATCATTCCTGTCGTCGGTCTTCTCGCATGATTGTAGAGCGTTCGCTCCTGATCTTCCCTTGCTATCCATCAGCATGGATTTTCTATATACTGAGGTTTGCATCGTGGAGTAGTGGTCCAGAAAGCCTTGAGATCGACTGTTGGGCCCGACTTATATTAGTAGCGACGACAGCATGGAGGGGAGCTTCTAATAAAAAAGTTTTGTATCAGCGAGACTTCATAAAAAATCCTTAAAATTAGGTTTCCATCATACGTACTTATGACCTTGAATACTAATGAAAACCCTTGAATGTAATTAATTTCCATCATATGTACTCATGATCTTGAATATTAATTAATGAAGTCTCTCATTTTTCAGAATTTTTGTATGCTGTGAACTTTTGGGTATTGTACTAAAGATAATATGAATATAGTAGCATACCATAGTTTTTTAAGGATAACCCGCTGGGGTGGAGCTATTACCCTTTTGCGCACTTGGACATGATAGGTTTCGTGGATAGTAAGAACATCCCGTTGGGGTATTTTGGTGGGACCTATTACCCTTTTACATATTTGTGGTGCGAGTAATAGATTCGAAACAAACCCTATCATAGGTAATATGGACATGATCGATTTTTTGGATCCATTAATTTTTGTGCACGTTAGTACAAGTAATAGGTTTGAGACAAGTCCTGCTAGAGGTAATATGGACGTGGCAGTTTTTGTGGACTTAAAACCGCGGGCATACAACGGATTGGGTACGGGTGATATATTGGAAGACAATCGATATCAGAGGTAATATGGACGTGATGTTCGATAGTAAAGGCCAGAAAGTTTTCTCAGAGGTAATATGGACATAACAGACTCCGTCGGAGTAGTGTATTAAAGCGATAGTCCAGAGGTCCTATGGACATAAACCAACACCGAGGAAGATACGATGTAGTTTGGTAATAGAGGAGTACCAGTCCAATTTAGTCGTAGTACTTTTTGAGGGACTTGTCATTGATAGGCATCAGGAGCAAGCCGCCATTGGATTTTGCTAGTCGGTATGTAATATTGGAAAATACGGTTTCCATAACGAACGGGCCCTCTTATTTAGGTTAAAATTTGCCGGCCGTCTTGTGAGTCAAAACCACCGGTCTTCTTACTGTTAGGATGAGGTCACCCACTTAAAATATTCTCTATTTCACCCGCTTGTTGAAGGTTCCAGAGATACGTGCTTGATACAACTATATGCGTTGTTGAGCTAAGAGTCGTTTCTTGTCGAGTGCTTCCAACTCCTGTAACCATCGACGGTAGTTGTCGTCCGTGGTTAGTTGGTTAGAGAGAGCTACTCATAGTGAAAGGATTTGGATCTCTAGTGGGAGTACTGCCTCACTTTCGTATACCAAAGAGAATAGCGTGTTCCCAGTAGCTGTCCGGAATGTTGTATGGTAGGCCCAGAGACATTCATCCAGCTTCTTGTTCCAGTCACGTTTGTTGGAAGACACAAATTTCTTTAGGAGCTTGATGATGGTTTTGTTGAACGCTTCTGGTAGAACATTTGCTGCAGGATTGTATGCCATAGAGGCTATGTTTTGGATTTGGTTCTTGTTACAAAATAGATAGAAGGCGTAACTTGCAAACTGTGGACCATTGTCGTGGACGATCCTTCGCGGCAAGCCAAAACGATATATGATGTGATGCTTGACGAAGTTAATCATGTTTGTTATTTTTACTTCAGCGATCGGAATGGCTTTCGCCTATTTGGAGAAGTAGTTAGTGATTGTCAGGATGAACCGATGTCCTTTTGATGAAGATGGACTGATTGGCCCAATGATCTCCATTTCCCACACCTCAAACGGCCAAGATGCTACAGTTGGGTGTAGGAACTCAGATGGCTGATGGATGAAGTTCGCATAGATTTGGCAAGATTAGAACTTCCTTGCATAATCGACGATATCTGCTACCATCTTCCAATAGTAGCCCATTCTCCGAAGACGGTCATGTAGCTTTGGACCTGGTTGATGTGCCCTGTAGACGCCGTCATGAGCTTCACGGAGGGCTTATTTTGCCTTTGTGTTCGACAGACATCAGAGAAGAAGGCCGTCGTAGGACCGAAGGTACAATATTTTGGTCTCCATGTCATAATAGAAACAGAGGGAGCTTCTTCTGATTGAGGTAGATTCCTTTGGATTTTCTGGGAGAATTCCATAGACTGCGTAGTCGATGAATGGAAATCTCCAGTCTTGAGCATCAGTGTCGACCTCCGCTGCATAGATGAGGCATAAGCATAGATTTCTTTTAGGACAGACTGGATCTTGACCGATCACCATAATTAACTGATGGGTATTCTTTGGGACTGCCAAGGATGTAGCGAGGCCAGTTAAAGCATCCCTTCAATGTTTTACAACCGAGGGACATGCTCAATAAAGAATATCTCAAAAGTTGCGATGATGCTATGTGCAACTTGGTGGTAGGGGATTAAGTCTTCATTTCAGACTTTATATACTCCCCAGACTTGATTGACGATAAGCTAAGAATCGTCGTAGGCTTCCAAGTACTCTACTCTGACTTGTTTGGTGAGTTGGAGTCCGATGATTAGGGTGTTGTACTCTGTTACACTATTGGAGCATGGCTCTGTGAGAGAGTATGCGCGATTAATAACGAGTCTGTATGGGAAGATCAACACTATTCGAACTCAGCGATGATATTGCCTTTGGGCCCTGCCCTTGAAGCACCGTCAAAGAAAATTTGCCAAACCGCTTTATTTGAGATGACGTTGGCGTTTACCACTTAGTCTAGAATCTCTACATAGAGATTTGAGGTTTCTTACCCCGAGTGGGCTGCCAGAAAGTCTGACAATGCCTGACCCTTGATGGCCTTCTGTGGGACAAATACCATATAATATGGAGATAATAGTATTGCCCAGGTAGCCAAGCGGGAACTAAGTGCCCCAGGTTTGGTCATGAGGACCCTGAGGGGGTTGACTTACGAGATTGCATGAATGGTCTGTCCAGTCACGTAGTATCGAGTTTTCTGGATGGCGAATACCAGCATAAGGCACTCTTTCTCGACGGCGGTATATCTACGCTCTGGGCCGACTATTATCCGACTGAGGTAGTATATGTCCTGCTCGTGACCTGGATCACTATTCTGGGGTAACAGGAAAATGAGAGAGTGATCCATTGCGCATACATAGAGCAGGAATGGCTTTTCATGTCCGGGGCCACTAGCACAGGAGGGTTTGATGGGTATTCTTTGATATTGTCGAACGCTCGTTGGCATTCTTCATTCTAAATAAAGAAGACACCTTTCTTCATGAGTTGTGTGAACGGCCGATAACGTCCAAAAATGTTTAATATGAACCTCTTGATGTATGCCAACCTCCCTTGGAGGTCGTGGAGTTCTCGAAGGTTCCTTGGCGGGTGCATCTCCAGGATGGCCTTGGTTTTGTCAGGGTCTATCTGAATACACCAGGAAGTGATGATAAAACCTAAGAATTTGCCGATGGAGACTCCCAGGAGGACTTAGTAGGGTTCATATTAAGGCGGTGTGCGTGCATTAAGTAGAACACAGTCCTCAGATGTTCACAAAAAATGTTATTCATAGCTGGCTGATATGTAGCACCTGCATTTTTTAGGCCGAAAGGCATGACCATATAGCAGTATACGCCTATCGAGGTCCGGAATGACGTATATTTCTCATCGTCGAGAAATATCTTTATTTGGTTATAGCCTGAGAAGCCATCCATAAAGGACATGCCCTCAAAGCCATAAGTTCTGTCGATCATTACGTCGGTGATTGGAAGAGAAAATTTGTCTTTGGGATATGCCTTCAGATCACGAAAGTCGATGCAGACTCAGATCTTCCTATTCTTCTTAATGATAGGCACAATTATGGCTACCCAGTCGGGGTGTTGTTCCTCATGGATGAAGCCACTGGCTATCAGCTTGTTGACTTCAGCTTCGATGGAATCCATCACGTCTAGCGGGAATCGTCGTTGCTGTTGCTTGACTGGTCTGGCGTTTGGCCGAATTTTAAGTTTGTGGGCCGCAATTTTGGGGTATAGTCCTGGAATATCTTTGTAACTCCAAGAAAAGACATTGATGTATTCTCTGACGAGTTATAATAGGGATTTCCAGTCTTCGTCGGGCAAAATTTTACTAACGAAGATAGGCTTTGGGGAGGTCTCGTCACCTAGATCGACTTGAACGACTTCGTCCTCGGTAGGAGGTTATCGCTGCTCAAATCGTATCTCCCATTATAAACCCAGGTGTTGGCCCTAAGGTTCCATCTCAAATAGCTCAGGTGGATCCTCATTGTCTTCCTTAAGGTCGGTAGACACCATATTGGAGGACAGTGTTTGTCTGAGCATGTTTTCGATGCTGACGTTGGAGTCATAGGCTGACGATTCTGAAGAGTGCGAATGCTCTTCGTCTTCTTTATCTGAGCCCTCGGGGATTGTAGGAGGCGTTACATATCATAAGCCATGCTTAATTTTATGATAGTAATTCTCAGGCTTGCCCCCGGGGGAGGAAAGTCATAAAGGGGACCTTCGGCCTCTGCCGTAGTTTATCCTTTAGTAACCTCCAGGTTGTAATCCATCTTTTGGTTCAGATATAGAGCTTACGAGTTGTACCGGTATAGTGGCATTCTGCCTACCTCGGATTCTGGTTCTACTTCCTTTAGGATGAGGGACCGGGGGTATTCCACACTGAAGATGATGATCTTATCTCCTTTCTTCCTGGGTGGGACTAAGAAATAAGAATCCTGGCTAGAGCGAAGCTAGTGCACGGTGCAGGTAGTAGTCACTTATGTGTGCAGATAAAGGTCCAGATCGTGCTCCAGGGAGTAGAGTATATCTATATGCATACGCTCCGAGTAGTTCAAAGATAGTCCTTTATTGAGAAAATAAGGTATCTCTTCCGGCGGGATTACATCGTCAGAGGAAGGGATATTAACATTGGCGGATATATATCCCTCAAGCATGTCCTTCTCCTCGGCTACCCCCAGCGTAAGCAAAAAATTTTGGTGATTTTCTGCGTAATTTTACCACCAAAGGTCCAAAAGACGCATCCGCGGTCGGGTCTTCCTTTGGTGGTCGACTCGGCCTGCGAAGGCGAACGACCATTGGTTATGTTGGTGTAGATAGGGCGGAATCTCCTTTTTATGGTTGATTCGGCCTGCGAAGGTAGACGACCATTGGTTCTAGCGATGCTGAAGGTACTGGAGATTCAGGCACCTTCCCGCGCGATTTGTCGATGAGGCGGGCGGCCACATCGGGAGTGCGAGCCTTGAGACAGATTCTCATAGGCTCCTCGGGTGCTGTTGTGGCCTCAGCTTCATCGTCGACCTTGTTGCCATATTTATCTTGGCAGAATTTCTTGTAGAGGATCGAGTCAGAGTAGTAGTTCTCGATACCCTTAAATGGATCGACGTCATCGAACTCTATTTGGACGAAACCGTATTCATCTACATATTTTAGGCACGGGTGGAGGGTGGATGGAACAATACTATGTTCATGTATCCATGGATGCCCCAACAAGATGTTGTAGGACGTATCTACGTCTATAATATAGCAGGTGACCACTGTTTTTAAGTCGTCGATCTAGTATTTTAGGCGGATTTTGCCCAGAGGGTAGCTCCTCCCCTTGTTGAAGCCACTGATGGCGGTATTGGTGGCCGCCAAACGATGCAACGGGATACCCAAGGTCTGAAGCAAACTTCTCAGGATGATAATGATCGACGATCCTGGATCAATATGCATTCGATCCACCTTGATATCGCCAATATATCATGTGTAGTACATGGGCGGATCGTGCCTATTATTCTTGAGAAAATATCCTATTGCGCGAAGGTGATATTGGGTATCTCATCCTTGGCATGGTTGCAATATGGACAAGCAGCAGGATCTTCAGTTGGCGGCTTGACTTGTGCCAAGTAGATATCGGCATTCTGTAGTGCCTCACTTAGGGCAGCCCGAGCGTCTTTAGAGAGCCGCAAAAGCTCAAATAGTGACAATTTTGTCGGAGTGTGGGCTAATTGTGCTAAGATGTCAAATTATAGGGCCTTTCCAGCCCTTGTGGTGCATCCTTGCACAATAGTTTATCGAAGCGCGTCTCTTTCTGTTTGGACTTGTCCACCGGTGAGGGTAGAGATGGCCTGATATCAGTGGTGGTAGACGCGACAACATGGGGTGTATCACCATGCATCGGTTGGTATATTGTGCATGACCTTTTTGTACCTGCTGCCAGCTCTTCAGATGAGGAGAAAACTGTGTAACATGTCTTAGATTTTCTGCCTTTGGACTTGGCGATGGAGGATGCTGCCAGCTGCGTCAAGTCTGGCATGAGGTCGGGATGGACCCACATGACCTCCCCACGTGGTGTGGCAAGATATATTAGCCCGGCCTTCTGGTCTCGAACTGGTGGAAGGTTGACAACTTCTATAGTCGCCTCAGGGACAGGGACTACTACGTCTTGGGCTTGCGTCGGTAGAAAGTTACAAAATTGGAGGGACACCAGATTGACGACGATCGTCATGTCATCGAAGTCCAGGGAAAGAGCCTTGGTGTCTATCAGACGTTGGATGTACCGCTTAAGGATATAGCATTCCTGCATCAGGTGATGGACGTAGCTGTAGAAGTGACAATACTTTGGGTTGGCAATCTCTGCCGCCTTAGGCTGACGTCTGACGTCGGAGAGCCAAATTTTTTCTCCCTGCATCAGCATGTCGAAAATAAGTTTGACATCAGCATCTTCGAAAGATTAAGTCTCCTTCGATTTTGGAGGCTCCTCCAGCTTTTGCTTAGGATTCTTGGTCATGGTAGCGACCATCAATATCCTCCAATGATGATTTAGGAAGAAATTAAAAAGAAATTTGGTGTGGAAATGAAGAAATTAGGAAGAGAAAATTCTAGATCTAGATTTGAAATGAAAATGAGGAGAGAGAAATTTCTCTCCTATGTTTTATATGGCCGGCCACCTTAGCCCCCTCCCCAAGCTACTATGCAATGTCTAAAATACCCTTGGGGCCTCTCATGAAGAAATAATTAAGGAGGAAAGGTTCTAGTCTAATGGGTTTAATTTAATTAATCATCCTCCTAATGAATAGGCTTATTATTGGGCTCTATTCTAACTAAATTTAAATGTTGGTCCATGGATCTAATCTAAACTAGTTAGGTCCACTAACACTAGTCTAACATCTAACAATAATTAAATAATAAAATAAATAAATATACAACATGCACAATATTTAATTAATTATAAAATAACTAAAATATTATTTCCTAGAAAATATGGTAGTGACAAGTCTACCCCCCTTAAAATAATTTCGTCCTCAAAATTCAAAGACGAAACTACCCCCAGAAAATAAATAGAACAGAACAGAAGAGAAAAGAACATACCTCAAGGCACAAATAAATATGGGTAACGCTCTCGCATTTCATCCTCTCTCTCCCAGGTAGACTCTACAAGAGAGTGATGCCTCCATGCGACGCGTACCAAGAGAATAGTCTGGTTCCTTAGCACCTTCTCTCTCTGATACAGAATCTCAACTGGCTGCTTTGGATAGCTAAGAGTATGGCCCACCTCTATCTCTGAGTGATCCAACACGTGACTAGGATCCGCCACGTACCGTCTCAACTGTGACACGTGAAACACGTTGTGAACTCCCTCCAATACAGGTGACAAGTCTAGTCTGTAAGCAACTGCACCGACACTCTCAAGAATAGTGAAAGGTCCGATGAATCGCGGAATAAGCTTTTCGCCTTCACCGAAGTGAATTGTGTCTCATGTCGGACAAATCCTCAGAAACACCAAACCACCCACCTAGAATAAAACACAACCTTAAGAACTTAATCTATAAGAAATAACCAATATCAAGCAAAAAACAAAAATCTAAAACTATACCTCAAACTCCAAAGGTCTCCGATGGCTATCGTCCCAATGTCGATATCTGTCTTGCGCCACCCGAAGTCTGTCTCTGATCAGCTTAACCTTCTCCGCAGCATCCACAACCATCTCTAGCCCTAGCAAATCTCTCTCTCCAATATCATCCCATGACAAAGGAGTACGACATCGTCGACTGTACAGAGCCTCAAATGGTGACATATCTATACTAGCCTGGTAGCTGTTCTTATAAGAAAACTCTACTAAATGGAGATGGTCCTCCCAAGATCCTCCGAAATCTAGTACACAAGTGCGCAGTATATCCTCGAGAGTCTTAATAGTGCTCTCTGAATTTCCATCTATTTGGGGATGATATGCAGTACTGAACCTGAGCTGGGTGCCCAAACTCCCCCTGCAAACTCCTCCGAAAATGAGAAGTAAAATGACTATCCCGATCTGAGACTATGCTAACGGGAACCCCATGTATCCTGACGATCTGCCTCACATACATCTATGCCAGCTTCTCCGTAGACAAACCCACATTGAAAGGCAAAAAGTGGGCCGACTTCGTCAACCTGTCAACGATGACCCAAATTACGTCTTTTCTTCCTGGAGATCGTGGAAGTTTGAACACAAAATCCATAGTAATGTGCTCCTACTTCCACTCTGAAAAGTGTAATGGCTGAAGTAAACCACCTGGCCTCTGCCTCTCATCTTTCACCTGCTGGCACACTAAGCATCTGGATATAAATTGTGCCACTTTTCTCTTCATGCCATACCACTACACACTCTCTCGCATATCCCGATACATCTTGTTGGCACCTGGATGTATGAAATACTGAGAGTGATGCACTTTCTGTAATACCTTCTCACGCAGCTCCTCACTAGGCACACACAATCTAACACCATGCCGCAAAGAATCATCCTCAGCAATGGTAAAATCATCCTCCAATCATTCTCTCACCTGAGCTCTGATGCTCTTCAGAGATACATCCTCATACTGGGTTGCCTTGATCCTGTCCATCAACTCTTAATGTATCTGCAACCCCCATATCTGCATAGCAAAACCAGGAACTATCACCTCAATGCCCAAGCTCTCCAAGACCTCCAACAAATATCGATCCCACGTCAAAAACATAGCTATTGGATACCTGCTCAAGGCATCGGCAACTACTTGGCTTTCCCAGGATGATACTGCAAAGATATATCAAAATCATTCATCAGTTCCAGCCACCGATGCTGCCTCATGTTTAACTCCTTCTGAGTGAAAACGTACTTCAAGCTCTTGTGGTCTGTGAAGATCTCTACATGCTCTCCGTATAAATAATGTTTCCACAACTTCAGGGCAAAGATGACTGCTGCCAACTCCAAATCGTGGGTAGGATAGTTCTTATCATGAGAACACAACTGTCTGGATGCATAGGCATTCACTTTCCCATTCTGCTGAAGAATACAACCCAGAACTTTCCCTGATGCATCACTATAAATAGTGAAACCTCCAGACCTTGATGGCAACGTCAAAAGAGGAGCAGACGTCAACCTCTTCTTCAATTCCTCAAAAGTAACCTGGCACTCCTCTGTCCAAATAAACTCTACATCCTTCCTGGTGAGTCTGGTCATCGGCTCGACAATCCTTAAAAAATCTTACACGAACTTCCTGTAGTAGCCTACAAAACCCAAGAAACTTTTGATCTCTGCTACTGAACTCGGGGTCTTCCAAGACTCCACTGCTGCGATCTTCTTCGGATCCACTAAAATTCTATCACCAGTCACAACATATCCTAAGAACTCTACCGTGTTCAGGAAGAACTCACACTTGGACAGCTTTTCATACAACTTCTCCTTCCTCAGCACATCAAACACAAATCGCAAATGCTCCTTGTGCTCCTCCGGTATCTTCGAGTATATGAGTATGTCATCGATGAACACCACCACGAACTTGTCAAGGTACTGATGGAATACCTTGTTCATCAAATTCACAAATACCGTCGGGACATTAGTCAACCAAAACGGCATCACCATAAACTCGTACCGGCCATACCGAGTCCTAAAAGCAGTCTTCGAAATGTCCTCCGGCTTCACTTTCACTTGGTGGTAGCCTGATCTCAAGTCTATCTTAGAAAACACCTTGGCGCCACTCAACTGATCGAACAGGTCATCAATCCATGGCAACGTGTATTTATTCTTGATAGTGAGATTATTCAATGCCATGTAATCTGTCACGCCCCGATATCCCGCAGGCTAAATCGGCCGTTCCTGCTAGGCGAGAATCACCGCGCCAGTGCTTCCGCGAAACGATCGCTTTGTGTAAACCCCCACACCCAAAATTAGGCCTACTTGGCTTAGATAGTAAAATTAGGGCTAGTTTGAACCCAAATTAGAATTAGAACACGGCATTTATTTAATTATGCAATATTTATATCATCTACTGCACCTTTTACAACCTTATCCTAGACAGGCCCGCATACTATTCTGACCTTTGTGTAACTTATAATTATTCTTTCTTGTGCTATATTTTAGTCGCACAACATTCATCGCAAATATTATTATATAATTCTAAATAATTCCAACTTTGTACCCTTGTGCATTCCAATCAAAATTGGAGACACAATCTTGACCGTTTTGTGCGACCCAAATTTATGATAATATTCTAAACTGAATCCTCTATGTCCAAGACACTTGCGTCCCACTTAATTTTATCCCCATGTACTTCTAATTAATTCCAGAACATCTTGTACACTAATTTTAATTAATTTAAATTCAATTTCCGTCTTTGTGAAATTTTCCCAATTATTGGGCGCTTTTATGCAAAAGCATATTTAGGTGTCCACACCATTGGACAATACCTGAAGAAATCTAATTTTTCCCTTCACATAAATTTTTCTATAATTTTCGGGATGTGCAACGCGCAACATCACCCCCTTTATTCTAAACCTATCCTTGCATTTAAATAATACAAATTATAACCCTCCCAAACATCCCCATGTGAGCCCAAGGCCCAACCCAAGAGGGTGTTGACCAAGCCCACATACTAGGTCAACCCCAAACCTAAAAATCTACGCATATAAACATAACTTTTCCTTTTTTCCTCCACAAACCCAATAACCAAAACCTAAAATAACTATGCCGACCCCCCCCCAACTCCTATTCACCTTCTCCTTCCCCCTTCCCGCAGCCATAGCCCTGCCGGAACCCCAACTTCGACCGGAGAAGCCAGTACTCGACCTCTCGTCGGAGTTCACCCATCCCGGCCGTTCCCGAGCGCCTGGAGCTCGATCCCGCCGGCCTGCATGACTGCCCAACCCGCTGCTCACCCGCTTAACCTCGTCGGCCGGACCCTCCGCGACCACCGAGCCCGCTGCACCCCAAGATGCATGACCCGTCGGCCTCGACTTCCCTCTCCAGCTTAAATCACCACCTCGTC
Organism: Iris macrosiphon; assembly: GCA_036927795.1. NCBI lineage: Eukaryota > Viridiplantae > Streptophyta > Magnoliopsida > Asparagales > Iridaceae > Iris > Iris macrosiphon. The sequence goes on from JAYESA010000002.1 coordinate 165,427,494, forward strand.
TCCTCATCCCACGATATCACCTCTATCCCGACCTTCTCCTGAGCCCTGCCACAACTGCCACCTCGTCTCCTCCCTCGCACTCACCTCGCCGGATCCCGACTGACTACACCGAGTAGTCCCCCCCTGAGCCATCGACAACTACACCTTAACTGAACTACCACCATTACACCACCCAGACCAATACCACCACACCGCCAGCAGCCACCTCCTTTCCGACTCCTCCCATCACTGGAGTACACCACCACCATTGCCATCTTCCTGATATCTTCCTCGTCGACTCCAGCCCCTCCCTGTCATAGACCCTTCCTCCCTGCTCAACCCCCATGGCCGGACCTCCCTGACCAGACCTTCCCTCCCCCTGGCCGGACTCCGGTCAGCCGTCAGCAGCCACAATCATCATTATCATATCAAATCATCGTCATCACCATGCATTCAACACATTAACCCTAAAATTACCACATCATCGTCCTCGTCATCATCATTTTCCATATTATCATCCTTGTCATCACCATTGTCCATATCACCATCCTCGTCAATATCGTCATCCACATCATTATCCCCATCATCATCATCGTCCACACCAGCGACCTAATCAATATCATCATCTCATTACCATCATTAACCCCTCATTATCATTATTTTTATCCCCATCGTCATCGTCGTTAACTTAGTCATCGTCATCCACATCGTTGCCATCATTATCATCGTTTGTCATCATCGTCGTCAACCTCAGCGTCGTCACCGTCATTCCCGTATTCGTACCTCGAGAGGACCGATTTGGATTATCTGCGCGACTCCAGGAGCATGTCATTGATACTACGCAGCTTTCTTGCCAGGCAAGTATATCTTGCCTTGTTGTACTATTTAAATTATGTATTATTAGCTGTAGGTTATTATTTTAAACTGTGCGCGTCCGAGAGAGACTCGGATGCAGTCAACGAAGACATTGACGTTAGGACTTGTGTCTGACCTAGTGTCTAGTAGACCCACCTAAAGTTGTGGAGTTATTGGTATGACTCCCCAGGCCTTGACACATTTCTTACACGTGTTGTGAGTCTCATGTAGGGCACAGACTTGCGTATGCGGTTGGCCACCTGTACGTGTAGGTCGTGCGATGGATAGGGTATAACTGCTAATAGTGATGCATGTTAGAGACTTAGCAGTCATTAGTAGTCGGAGCATAGACTATTATAGTACGAAGGTCCAATCCTTGTCCTTGTTTGGTTGTGAGGTTGGACTATCGTTCTAACGATAGACTATGAGCCAGAGTTACGACAGCGATACTTGTACTTCATCTCGGTGTAGTAGCTACTACATATTGTGGATACAACATGCATAGATCATTGGGCGGAGAAGACCATTAGTAGGCGTATAGGACAGACATTTGGTTGCCGTAGTTTTAGAGTAAACTGCGGGGCCGTGAGCCTCGGTGTTACCCGGTTATGGGCCAGTGTTACCCAGTTATGGGATCAGTGTTGCCCGGTTATGGGAGTATATGCTTGTCGATACATCCGACAGAGGTTACTAGCTGCGCGCTATCATGATCGGTGATGTAGTCAGCATATACATCTGGCATCCAGTTTACAGCTAATGCCAGATACTTAGCCTCTAGCTCGACGCTATACTTTATACCTTTCACCTACCCATACGTACCAAGGTTGTCTTCAAAGTGTATTTTACTTAGCTGGTTAGGTCACCCTTGAGTTTTTACAGTATTTACTTTATGACATAATTTTATGTATCTTGTTATGTCCCTCTGAGGACCTGGCCCTTTCCAGGTGTGTTGTTCATGAGTATTCGCAGGAGCACAGACCCGGACTTGCTACGTATATTACGATGGGGTCTTCTCTTCGAGCCGTGATTGTTAGTTGATATTCTTATATTGCATTTATTGTGTTTATCTTATATTCTAGTTCGGTAGTGGATTTGTTTCCATCCGACTACCATCATTAGATGCTTTATATTGAGATCTAGTCATAGATATTGGTTATTCATTTATATATGATTTCTGTGGATAAGATTTAGTTATGCCTTGTGACATATATGTTTACTACTTGTGAATTGTTATTCATATTAAAGCGTACGTGTGTTATGGTTTCCATATATTGGAGTACCATATTCATACGGCTGGTATGCTTATGTGTCCTGGTCCTACGTATTTTGGGACTGGGGCGTAACATATTTTTAGTGGTGGCCCATGCAGGTCGAGAGCATATTATCTCGGTTATGTTATTGTACCGAGCAAGCCTGCTCCTAGGATTAGAGTATAGGATCTCATCCATAATTGACTATGATTCACCTTCCTTCCAATCTGTTCTATTTGAATAGCTGCATCCTGCTTGATTCATGTGCTTCCCTAATAGTTTCTTAAGTGTAACCTTCTCCTAGAATATAGAAGTCCATGTTGTTAGATAATAAGTAGGATAACCTTCCTATTCAGAACACAACTAGGATAATGACACATCACTGGGTTAGAATACCTAATGAACCCTAGCATCCCTTACCTATAGGTTGATTTACTATTATCTCTTGATATATTTAGGGATAACTTGAGAGTAGTATATACACTACTAGAATTAGTTAGAAGTTTGATCATATTATTTGACCCTAGTATTGAGGGACCAATAGAAATCCGAGGTCAAATATTATGACCAACCCTAACTTTTATAATGAGAGAGTATTATAGAACTATACATTTAGATTCTTGTCGTAGTATTAGTAGACAGTACCCTAGGAGGCCAAGGGGAATAAAATAACATTTTCCTAGTTTCTCGCCTCGAACACAGAGATTAGCATACCCCCTTCCCCTTAGCCAACCATGATATTATCTAGAGCATTTCTATTTAGATTCAAATCTTGTTCCTTTGAAAATCTAGCGCTCGCTATTTATGCAACGACTAATTATGTTCTTCTGTCGTTCCACCTAACGCTTCCCTTCTTAATGTTAACCCTTCTGTTCTATGAGCACTATGACTAAGATTTAAGATGACCATGACCGATATAATGTAAGAGGATACCTTAATAAGTACCAAGACCCTTTCTCGTAGACCTTGACAGGAGTTTCTACTGTATACTTAAGACAATACAGTATTAGTTAATTATTATTTTTAGTTGGGTAGTATGCCTCACAATATAGTATCACATAGTCCTCGGAACCCATTAATGTAGTATAATTGAATGATATTAACTATATGCTAGCATAAGATGATAGTGTTTATTCAGACTATAGAACTTAGAGGCCCATACCTCTAATTGGTCGACTAACGACTTAGACAAGGAGTTTGTACGACAACTATAGAGATTGTAGAGTCTTATATTTTTGTGAACTTGAATTATTTTGTAATTTCTCTCATCATAATCTAGCGTACTTATACTTGTTGTACTACCTTGACTTATGCTGCTATTATAGCCTAGTTTTGCAAGCTTATTCTTGATCGAGCTTGATCTTGATATATATATTATTGGGTTAACACACTAATATATTTTAGAATCAGTGTATTAAGGTCTAGCTAACCTTAGTGCGCTTGTTCGCCCTTCGCATAATTACCTTACGTGGATTGAGATATATAGTAATTAGTAGACGAATGTAATTGCCTCTAGATATGCCTGAGCATATCGTATCGGTTACATAACTATACTAATACGAGCATGCGAATAAGAAACTACCAAATAGGATTTCAATCCACAACTGCCTTGACAATTCTCATTGGAATTCTTTAAACGCCTTGATCCCCATACTTGTACTCTATTACCCTCCCCTTGAACTCTTTATTATTGCTTTCTATCTTCCCTTATTTTGGAAAGACGAAACATCGTGCTTGGCATAAGTTTGATACACTGATAAGTGCTAGATGTACCCCATAGGCTAATCACATGACTTGGTGACTCCCTTTTATAGTTGATCAAGGGCATATCATAGATGATATGTTTGGTGTTAAAACTTTGAGGATTGAATAACATGATTAAATAATTAGAGGAATATTTTCTTAGATGTATAGCCTTAGGTGATAGATGGATAAATTCTAAATTGGGTAGAAACTGCATTTGTTAAAACTAGAGGAGAATCATTTTAGATAGTGATCAAGTAATATTAGATAGAGAGACCCTACCCTATTTTAATTTTGAGGACAAAATTATTTTAAGTTGGGTAGACTGTAAACCCCCACACCCGAAATTAGGCCTACTTGGCTTAGATAGTAAAATTAGGGCTAGTTTGAACCCAAATTAGAATTAGAATACGGCATTTATTTAATTATGCAATATTTATATCACCTAGTGCACCTTACCATTGCTTCGATAATTGGAGCACCTCACTAGCCATTGCCTTCCTACAAATTTCATAACCTTATCCTAGACAGGCCCGCCTACTATTCTGACCTTTGTGTAACTTATAATTATGCTTTCTTGTGCTATATTTTAGTCGCACAACATTCATCACAAACGTTATTATATAATTCTAAATAATTCTAACTTTGTACCCTTGTGAGTTCCAATCAAAATTGGAGACACAATCTTGACCGTTTTGTGCAACCCAAATTTATGATAATATTCAACACTGAATCCTCTACGTCCAAGATACTTGCGTCCCACGTAATTTTATCCCCATGTACTTCTAATTAATTTCAGAATATCGTGCGCACTAATTTTAATTAATTTAAATCAAAATTTTGTCTTTGTACAATTTTCACAATTGTTGGGCGCTTTTATGCGAAAGCGCATTTAGGTATCCACACCATTGGACAATACCTGAAGAAATCCAATTTTTCCCTTCACATGAATTTTTCTATAATTTTTGGGATGTGCAACGCGCAACATCACCCCATTTATTCTAAACCTATCCTTGCATTTAAATAATGCAAATTATAGCCCTCCCAAACATCCCCATGTGAGCCCAAGGCCCAACCCAAGAGGGTGTTGACCAAGCCCACATACTAGGTCAACCCCAAACCTAAAAATCTACGCATATAAACATAAATTTTTCTTTTTTCCTCCACAAACCCAATAACCAAAACCTAAAATAACTCTACCGACCCCCCTAACTCCTATTCACCTTCTCCTTCCCCATTCCTGCAGCCATAGCCCTGCCGGAACCCCACCTTCGACCAGAGAAGCCATTACTCGACCTCTCGCCGGAGTTCACCTATCCCGACCGTTCCCGAGCGCCTGGAGCTCGACCCCGCCGGCCTGCACGACTGCCCAACCCGCTGCTCACCCGCTGAACCTCGTCGACCGGACCCTCCGCGACCACCGAGCCCGCTGCACCCCAAGCCGCACGACCCGCCGGCCTCGACCTCCCTCTCCAGCTTCAATCACCACCTCGTTTCCTCATCCCACGACATCACCTCCATCCCGACCTCCGCCTGAGCCCTGCCATAACTGCCACCTCGTCTCCTCCCTCGCACTCACCTCGCCGAATCCCGACCGACTGCACCGAGCAGTCCCCTCCCCCCCCCGAGCCATCGACGACTACACCTTAACCGAACCACTACCATTACACCACCCAGACCAACACCACCATACCGCCAGCAGCCACCTCCTCCCCGACTCCTCCCATCACCGGAGTACACCACCACCACCATTGCCATCTTTCAGATATCTTCCTCATCGACTCCAGCCCCTCCCTGTCATCGACCCTCCTCCCTGCTCAACCCCCATGGCCGGACCTCCCTGGCCGGACCTCCCCTCCCCCTGGCCGGACTTCGGTCAGCCGTCAGCAGCCACAATCATCATCATCATATCAAATCAAATCATCATCATCACCATGTATTCAACACATTAACCCTAAAATCACCACATTATCGTCCTCATCATCATCATTTTCCATATCATCGTCCTCGTCATCACCATTGTCCACATCACCATCCTGATCAACATCGTCATCCACATCATTATCCCCATCATCATTATCGTCCACACCAGCGACCTAATCAACATCATCATCTCATTACCATCATTAACCCCTCATTATCATCATTTTTATCCCCATCGTCATCGTCGTTAACTTCGTCATCGTCATCCACATCGTTGCCATCATCATCATTATTTGCCATCATCGTCGTCAACCTCAGCATCGTCACCGTCATTCCCGTGCGCGTACCTCAAGAGGACCGATTTGGATTATCTGCGCGACTCCAGGAGCAGGTCATTGATACTACGCAGCTTTCTTGCCAGACAAGTATACCTTGCCTTGTTGTACTGTTTAAATTTTGTATTATTAGCTGCAGGTTATTATTTTAAACTGTGCGCGTCCGAGAGAGACTCGGGTGCAGTCAACGAAGACGTTGACGTTAGGACTTGTGTCTGACCTAGTGTCTAGTAGACCCACCTAAAGTTGTGGAGTTATTGGTATGACTCCCCAGGCCTTGACACATTTCTTACACGTGTTGTGAGTCTCATATAGGGCACAGACTTGCGTATGCGGTTGGCCACCTGTACGAGTAGGTTGTGTGACGGATAGGGTATAACTGCTAATAGTGATGCATGTTAGAGACTTAGCAGTCATTAGTAGTCGGAGCATAGACTATTGTAGTACAAAGGTCCAATCCTTGTCCTTGTTTGGTTGTGAGGTTGGACTATTGTTCTAACGATAGACTATGAGCCAGAGTTATGACACCGATACTTGCACTCCGTCTCGGTGTAGTAGCTACTGCGTGTTGTGGATACAACATGCATAGATCATTGGGCGAGGAAGACAATTAGTAGGCGTATGGGACAGATATTTGGTTGTCGTAGTTTCTAAGTAAACTACGGGGCCGTGAGCCTCAGTGTTACCCGGTTATGGGCCAGTGTTACCCGGTTATGGGATCAGTGTTGCCCGATTATGGGAGTATATGCTTGTCGATACATCCGACAGAGGTTACTAGCTGCGCGCTATCATGATCGGTGATGTAGTCAGCATATACATCTGACATCCAGTTTACAGCTAATGCCAGATACTTAGCCTCTAGCTCGATGCTATGCTTTATACCTTTCACCTACCCATACATACCAAGGTTGTCTTCAAAGTGCATTTTACTTAGCTGGTTAGGTCACCCTTGAGTTTTTACAGTATTTACTTTATGGCATGCTTTTATGTATCTTGTTATGTCCCTCTGAGGACCTGGCCCTTTCCAGGTGTGTTGTTCATGAGTATTCGCAGGAGCGCAGATCCGGACTTGCTACGTATATTGTGATGGGGTCTTCTCTTTGAGCCGTGATTGTTAGTTGATATTCTTATATTGCATTTATTGTGTTTATCTAATATTCTAGTTCGGTAGTGGATTTGTTTCCATCCGACTACCATCATTAGATGCTTTATATTGAGATCTAGTCATAGATATTGGTTATTCATTTATATATGATTTATGTGGATAAGATTTAGTTATGCCCTGTGACATATATGTTTACTACTTATGAATTGTTATTCATATTACAACGTACGTGTGTTATGGTTTCTATATATTGGAGTGCCATATTCATACGGCTGGCATGCTAACATGTCATGTTCCTACGTATTTTAGGACTGGGGCATGATACTTTGACCCATCCGGACGTGATATCGCACGAGCGTGAACCACACCCGTGCAAGGCCATGGTTCATTGGCTGGCGGTAAGAGTTCTAAGCCACAGAGTCGCACAGATTGTCCGAGTGCAGCGGAATCATAAACGCATAGGCGAGTTGGTAACAAGTTTACTGAGTCGACAATAGCGAAAGCTTGAATAACACAAGTTGAAGTAAAGCAACTCTTTATTGATATAAATAAGTGTTACAGGCGGCGCATGGCTGAGATTAAAAGTCGCTCAAGCCTCTCTCTCTCTGAAACAATAAAAGCGTGCCAAGTGGCTACAATTATGGAATATTGTACGGACGATGTTCAGGCAATGTTTCAATATTATGTCTTATATATGTGCTTCAGTTTCGGACGCAACGCTCCAAGGCTCCAGAGTGATCTCCACGTCTTAGCACGCACGAAGGAGGCATCTGCACCGAACGAGGTTCTCCCGCACCCTGCAAACGATCTAGTGGGTTATCAGTACATTGAATGCACTGGTGGGGAGGCTACTCGCCCGTTTGACAAATCCAAACACGTAATATAGGTTCCGTGCACCAACTAATATATTATCTTTCTAGTTGCCTTAGGATCAGTTTCATACAAAAATTGAATAGCCTAACTCGTGTGGCAGTGCGCCGTGCGATATAAGAGAAAACACGGCGAGACTTACCAACTTACCATTTGACCTTCCCTGTTCAAGGCAAACATTATTAATTCAAGCACGAGCAGCATATATGAAAATCAAGGCAACAACATATGCAAACATGAGAGTCATGAATGGGACCATATTTTGAGTACTCAGTTATTCTCGATGCGATGCAATGACTCGCACGCGGATAGCCGCTAAGCGAGGATGACTTAGCTATATGACATGAGTCGCTGGCATAGCCATAAATGACACTAGTCAATGACGAGGATGGAATGCAACGAAAGAATGTGAGGTGCTACAAACCATCCCGTCCAAGAACGTAAGACTAAACGTGAGTTCCATCCGGATCGGAACGGTCCCAGTCCTCCGGTGATCGTCCGTGGAACTATACCTCGTTTCCGAGTTGTCTGCGACATACAGGTTTCTAGGGTTGTCCAAATTTACATCTTTCATAATACAATCAATAACACGAGTACAATCTCGAATTTCCGCTATGAACGAGCTTAGACAGGGATCTCGTTCAAAGGTAAACTTGATGTGATTTGAATTCAATATTCACTTGCCTTGATGCATGCTGTAAACCCCCTCACCCAAAATAGATATTTTGTGTGTATTTTATATTATTATATTTATTATAGATGTTGAATTTCTTTAGATTATTCTCTTAGTTAATTAGCAAATAAATTTCTTGATATATTTACTTATATAAATATTTATTTAGAATCATTTTTAGGTTATTTTAGATTTTTGAAGATTTTTTTAGAATTTTTAGGTAATCAAAATATAGGGAACGTACATTTTTAGGACTTCTATGATTTACTTTGAGACCATACTTGCATGTTATTCCTACCAAATATTTATTTTAGGTTAAAATATTTAATTATATTTTTTCTATAATTTATTTAGATTTTTGAAATTAATTAGGATTTATTTGGTTATATATAGTCTTAATATTAGATAAATATTAATTTAGTGTTAATAGATATTAATAAGATTATATATAAATTATTTTTATCATCTTTAATTTTATTTAAGATTATAAATTATTGAGATAGTCTTAAACCCTATTTTTAAATTAATTCAAATCATGAGCCTACTAGGAAAATAACTTCATGCATACCCTATCCTTATTTAAACTGATCCTAATGATATCCAAATTAGCCAATCCTATTTGTATTCAATTAAGTATTGTCCACCATTATAAATACCTCATCATTCATATTTTTCTTCCCAAAACTTCTCTCTTTTTCGTCCAAAAATAGTCAAAATTCTTCATAAATTCAGCCTCATTTTCTAGTAGTTATGACGATTTAAAAAGACGATATCTCCTAACTCCGGACTCCAAACGCGCTCCAGTTTTTTTGTTAGAATCATATCAAGGTAAGTTTTCTGAATATATAAATTATTTCAGTAATTTCAGAACCTATTTTTCCAGAATATTCCAAAAGTGTCAGTTGTCCGAAATCAGACGCATTTTGGTATTTTTGAGATTTCGGGAGATCCTGAACTCGAAATTACAAACCGTTTGAAGTTTCGGAAAGCTGACATGATGAAATTCTAGAAAAGTATTTTTACAGAATTTAAAATATAAGTTTATTCTACTATAAAATTTATGCAACGTAGACGTAAATAGGAAACCACCAAAAACTGTCATCTGTGTGCCCTTGTGGCCATAACTCTTTACTGACTTGTGATTTTATGAAACTGTCTATTTCAGTGTTCATGTAGCATTGAAATATATAGGATTCTATACACAAATCTAGGATTTGAGTTAGTTGACTTTTTGGTCAACGGATTGCCTCGATTTGCGTGCCACGGATCACAAATCCTTAAAGTTGACTTTTTTTGGACCAAAATTAGAGCTTAACAATAAAATCAGATTATAATAAGATTAAAATACTATTTTAGGTTATTTTATTTAGAATTAAAATAGATTAAAATGGAGGAACCTATTCACCCACTTTTGTAACCACCTAACTTATTTAATTTATGTGACGGGTAGATAGGACGACGCCTTGAGTTGGGACTTCATTCTTCTTCAGATCAGGCAAGATACCTTGCCAAATTGCTTACAGTATTTTGCATGCTTAGTATATTTCTGTATATTTATTGTATTTCTATTTATTTATTGCATGTGTAGTTCCTTTCAGTCATTACTATATATTAGATATGTTGACACACACATGGCACTTAGTATCATGAGAGGACAATCATTAGGCGTATGGGCTTTTAACCAATCTGGTAAACCGTAGTCACTAGCACGCACTATGGTGGTCGTGTCCGATGGTCGCTACCCCCGAGGTATGTCGATTGATGGAGTCCGAGGGTCGCTACCCCAGAGGTATGTCGGCTGATGATGTCCACTGACGAGCGCATGAGTTGTGAGGATTAGATCGAGTAGCCTACCCTTGCCCATACGTCGAAAAGTTGTCCTCATTTGCATTCATATAGATTGTCTTGTACAGCGTACTTATATATTTTTAAACATTATGCATGTTTACTGTATTCAAATTGGCATGCTTCTATGTATCTTATTACGTCCCTCTGAGGACCTGGTCCCTTTCCAGGTATATCTGTTCTTGAGTATTTGCAGGAGCACAGATTTGGATGGTTACATATATTTCGAGGATGTCTTCTCTTCGAGCTCCGTGGTTGTTAGATGGTATTATTATATTGTATTTATTGTGTTGTACTTTTCTATTCGAGTTGGTAGTGGATTTGTTTCTAACCAACCATCATCCTTAGATACTTATATTAAGATCTAGTTTCATTGATACTGGTTATTTATTTATATTTGATTTCGTGGATAAGATTTTGATTATACCCTATGACGTGTGATATATGTTTATACCACTTGTGGATTGATATTCATATTACAGCGTACGTGTGAATTTTGGTTTCCATATATTGGAGTTACTATATCCATGCGGCTGGAATGCTTACGTGTTCCTAGTCCTACGTACTTTTGGGACTGGGGCATGACACATGCCCCTGGTTCGGGGATTGCCTTGGGTGACCTAACGGTCCCGGATACTTGCAGGTTCAATTTCACAGAAGAGCTATTTGATAGTCTCCTGGCTAACTAGAATGCATGCACAATACGAATAACGTTAGACATTTGTAAGCAGGCAAGCAACGTTTCTAAGAAACTTTAAGCAAACACGTTGGCTCGGCCCGAAGGTAAACTGAGAGGTAAAATCGTAAGGGACTTTTCGAGCAACATTATATAGGGTAGCATGCGAGGGTCTGAATATAAGCAATATTTCATTTCCATGTTCTAAACAAGTAATACAAGTTGGAATTATTTTCTTAGCTAGGTGCATTGTATTCTTATTAGCATGCAAGGGTGATTCACCTAGCGACTATCATGTATTATTCCAGATTTTAAGTGTGCTGGCTAAGCAAAGACAAGTTCACTGTACTAAAGATGATATAGAAGAAACAAAGAAATATTGGAAGAATACCCTTATTCAGTACGTGATGGGTAACAAGCCATTTTATGGTCAGCTAAGAGCGTATGCTCTGCGAGTTTGGAGGCCAAAAGGAACCATGGAGATTTTCTTGTGGGAAAACGGTTTCTATTTCATTAAATTTGACCTGGCAAAATATCTACAATGTGTGCTGGAAGGAGGTCCATGGACGTTCGATGGTAGACTTGTGGATCTCAAACGTTGGTTACCGGAATCCAATTTTGAGAAAGATCGGCTCACGACAGTCCATATATGGATTCGGCTGCCATGGCTCCCGCCACAGTTATGGAGTATTCCATCTATCATGAAGATGGCTAGCATGGTAGGCAAACCCATTCGCACGGACACTCCAACGACCCAGCGCAAATTGCTATCCTTTGCCCGGGTTTTCGTGGAGATTGATGCAACAAGAGAGCTTCCACGGGAGATTGAAGTGTTTCTTCCCATTGGGAATGTATAAAGCTGCGTATAGACTATGAATGGTGTAAGCCCCTGATTTTTTTTTAAATATTAAAATTGGAATTTTTCATAATTTTCTGGAATTTTTTGGGAATTTTCTGTAATTAAAATCAGGGTTTTGAATTATTAAATAATTTTTATTTGTTAATAAATAACATTAAAATATTATGAAAATAATAATTTTGGGTGTAAAATAAAAAACTGGACTTAGGGCAATTTTTCTGAAATTTATTGGACCCCGGACCTATTTTAAAACGCCTAAAACCTATTAATTTATTTAAATATTAATTAATTATTTATTATTATTATTATTATTATAAAACCCAGCCCACTGGGCCCGGCCCACCGGGCCCAGCCCGAACCCAAACCCAGCCCGCTCCCCACCGGGTCGGGTCGGGTCTGACCGCCGCCCGACCCGCAAACCCGACCCGGGCCCCTCTCTCTCCCCCCCACGACCCTGAGCCCGAGTCCGGCGTCGCTCCGCCCGGGCCGCCCGCCGCATCCTCCGGCCTCCCCTCCGCGCACCCCGCCACGTCGACCACTCCACCGCCTCCCTCGGCCTCCCCTCAACCGCCCGCAACCCTATAAAAGCCCTCCAATCTCCCCCTCCACCGCCTCGAACCACCTCTCCCCGCCGGGCCAGATCTGCCGTCTCCCACCCGGACCACGCCGCCACGACGCCGCCGGCTCTCCTCCTCCCCTCCCCCTTCGTCTCCGGCGGCCACCGACCGCAGCTGCAGCCGCAGCAGCCCAGCCACGCCGCCGCCTCGCCGCAGCGCCTCCCCGCGCCGTCAGCGCCGCGTAGCGCTGCCCCCGGCCGGCCACCCCCAGCCGCCGTCTCGCCGGAGCTCAGCCGCAGGGCCAAACCCTAACCCTAGATCCCCGAATCCGACACGTGTCGGACACGTGTCGGACACGATACAGACCCCGGTTTTCGGGTCCCCTTCAGGTACTCGTAACTTTCATTTCGTAGCTCCGTTTTCGATTCCGCAAATTGCGTTGTGAAGCCTGTATGACCCTCTCGGTGTCCGGACAAACTGTTCGGGGCATCGCGTCCTGTGGTGATCGCACACCGCGATCCAAAAACAGGAAAAACTAGACCCTGTTTTACCCCGGAACTGAGTGCGCCCCGCCAAACGGGACGACATGGTCGCGTGCGGTCTTCACAGATACGTACGCAGCGTCGATGCGGACGTGTGAGTTTTCGTGAAAGCTGATTCGGGTGTGCGTGCACATCGGAATTAACGCGTATCCGCGGACATCGTCCCGTATCCGCCTTTTCTGCAATTTACCCTAACTTCGTGCACACTCGTCAGATCGAGACGAAACTTGCACCATCAGACTCGTAGCGATACGCTGGTCCTGTGGGTCAAGTTTGGTTCGATTCTGAGAACGTTGACGAAATCGCGTGTCGTGGGCCTCACAAGCCCCACTCGACGGGCGATTTTGTGTTCGGCTCATCGGAATCCAAATCTGGATGTTCCGTTGGGTTCGTATCAGCGTTCCTGACCTGTTGACACTAAGTTTGGTGAATTTGGAGACCTTTGACCCGGATGCATTTTTCGGTGCAAAGCGGGCCCACCGGCGGACCCCGTTTTGGCCCGAAACTGTCGTTTTTGTCCTTGTCTCCAAATTGGACCCAAGGACAGGCATTTCTAGCTATTTGACATCTTCTAAGCATGATGGTAATGTCTATTTCAGCTTTTGGACTCATCTCTGGATTTTTCCCCAAAGAACCATATCAGATCCAAACAACAGGCAAGTACCTGCACTTCAAGTTAATCTTTATATATTGTGATAATTAATTCTCTGCCGTACATGTACCCTTGATGTTTACACCTAGTGTTAGAAATATTGAATTTCATGTCTTGAATACTGGAGTTCATGTCTTGTTTTTCGTGTCGGGTGGGAGAATGCTTAGGAGGCATGGAGTTTACCCTTTCCCCTGTATTGTCTAATAGCTGTTGGTACACGACTGTCCATCAGCCGGATCTCGATTATATTGTCTAATAGCCGTTTATGACGGCCGGATTAGCCTTATAAACCCCTACATGCCAACTATGTATTCTAAAAATAAACACAAGCTCACACAGATAGTTCTGGTCATGTTATATTTCTTGCTGGCTATTGTAGTTTCATTTCCTGTTTCATTTATTTCTGTTTCTCATATTCCTGTTTACAGCTAACTCTGAGATAATAATGTTCTGCTAATGCTGTTTCTCAACATGATATCCAATAATTAATTGTCATAAAATATTTAGTTTAATCTTGTTGTGCACTGTGTACTTTGCTCCTTTCCTGACTGGATCTGTTGTTTAGGCGATGATGAGAACCTTGCCCCCACCTATTATGGCCCCTATGAGGCAGCAGGTGATACAGTTGCAGAACCAGTTCCCGCACAGGAAGCTACTCCTGCTGAGTAGTTAGCAGTAGTTATCTTAGTTTTGCTCTTTATCTTAGTAATCGGGTTTGTCCCCGATTTTATTCTGATTCCTGTACTAAAACATTTGAATCTGTTGTCACATTTATTTTAGTTGCAATCTTAAGTTTCATTTCTCATTATTATCTTGCCTATGTTATTTGTGAATGAGCTAGTTAGTAAATCTGGATTTGACCTAGACAGCATACTACCGCCGATTCTGCGGCGTAGGCTGGACGTACCCACGCACTCGTGCCCGAATTTTCGGGTGCGGGTCATGACAAATGGGTACCTCCCTCTTGCTCGAATTGCCGGTGCTTTGGGCATGTGAAGGAGAATTATAGGGATCACATTGAGCAAGTTGAGGACGAACTGTCTTCAAGAGCACAAGGGGAAGGAGGTCTTAACCATGATATATGGAATGGTCATACCCAGACCTCCCCAGTACAAGACATAGACATAAAAATTATACTAGAGGATGTCGAGACTCTTAACGGGCAAGGGAGCAGAGAGCTTCTCCCATCCGTGTTGGGGAAGAGGCAAGAACCAGAGCAGATTGGAGGTGAGTGAACTTCAACTACGATGGCTACGAATATTATCGAAGGAGAAGGGCAACACAGTGCAAATATGGATAATGTCATGGAGATTCAGTCCCCGACTAATGGAGGGGTTGTAGAAGAAATGGGGAAGAGTTCAAAGTCAAACAAGGTGTCACATATCAGGAGGTTATATGATAATGATCCAATTGGAGATGCGGGAAGTCGTATCAACATGATGGGTGAGCCTCACCCAGACACGGGGTTAACGACTGATAATCCCAAATATGATGCGGCTATCCGACACCACCTTACACATGAGGGAATTGGATCCCGGTGGGAGGGAACAACAAGCTGGAAATGCTAACCCAAATCGTCCAAGGGAAGGCCTGAGATCGGCAAAGGACGGTTCATCTGGTTGTTAATGACGTTCCCCACTTGGAATGTCAGAGGGGCCAACTCCATTGGCCGATGGAAGGAGATACAAAATGCTAGTAGGAGGATAAGTGCTCGATTGTTTCTATAATTAAGAGCAAGATTAAAGTAGAAGATAGACTAACACAGAGGACTCCTTACAAATAGGAATCGGTCCATAACCTTCATGCTTGTGGTGTGGCACGCATTTGGGTTCTATGGGACACTAGAACCTGGATGGGTCAGGTCAGGTATATATCCGATCAACTGATCGTTATTGATTTTATTAACAAAGGAAGTCTGAGGATTATGTTAGGGGCAGTATATGGTCAAAACGATAGAAGACGAAGATACAAATTGTGGAAAGATATTATTATCGTAGCGGCAGGGATTGGGGACTGCTCCCCTCTACTCCTATGTGGAGATTTTAATGCCATGCTTACAACTGAGAAGAAGCTAGGAGGGTGTAAACACCCTGATTTTTCTAAAAAAATTAAAATAATTTTTCCCAATTTTTTCGATAATTTTCTGGAATAAAAACTAAGGTATTTTGTGACTAAATAATTTTTAATTGATATTAATTAATATTAAAATATTATAGAAATAATATTTTATGGTATAAAATGGAAAACCAGACATAGGGTAATTTTTTGTGAATTTATTGGACTACGGAAATATTTTTAAAGCCCTAAAAACCAATGTATTATTAAACCTAAATCAACCCTGACTGAACCCGGTTTAATTGGAATTAAACCAAACCTAACCAACCCAAACTGAACCGAACCAAACCCAGCCTTAACGGGTCGGGTCGGATCCGAATCGAACCCGACCCAGACCCGAAACTCTAACCGAACCCTAATCCTAATTCCCACCGGATTTACTGTTCCGGCCTATAAATGCCTCGACTTCTGTGCCCGCCGCCGCCGCAAAACCCTCCAGACTTCTCTCTGCTGCCCGCAGCGCCACTCCCCTCGCCTGAACCCTAATCTCCCCGCCGTCTTCTCCCCGCCGTCTTCTTCGACCACCTCACCCCGAGCCCCCATCTCCTACATCTCCCACCACCGGCACCACCACGACTCCGCCGCTCCCCCATCGAACCCCCTCGCCGTACCTCCACCATCACCGCCCTAGCCCAGCCCCGACGACCTCCACAGCCTCCCATCTTTGCCCTAACCTCCGCCCTTTATCCCCCTCGACCACCCGCCGCCAGGCCGTCCTCCTCTGTCATCCTTCTCACCCCGACGCGCAGCACCCTCGACGAACACCACCTCTCCGTCGACTCCACCGGCGTCGACCACCAATCAGAATGCCCTAGGCCGAGCCGCCTTCCTCCGGCGAGTCCACCCAGCTGTCTTCGGACACAGACCCTAGCTCGAACACAGATCCTGTGTAGAGTCGACACAGCGGACACGGTTGAACCAGGACACGGACACAGCAGCATCCCGGACACGAGAAATTCTTGTTCCACGAAGCCCTGTTCAGGTAACCCGTTCTCTCTCCTCGTTATTCCGTTTTCTGTTCGTCAATTTTGTCGCAAAGACTGTGTAACCCTCTCGATGCCCGTGTGACCCGCTCGGTGCGTCGCGTCCTGTGGTGATCGCAAACCGCAATCCAAAAACAGGAAAACCAATGCCCTATTTTACCCCAGAATTGAGTGCGCCCCGCCAAACGGGACGACTTGGTCGCGCACGATCTTTACCGAAACGTGCGTGCCATTGATACGGACGTGCAAGATTTCGCAAAAGTTAATTTGGATGTGCGTGCACATCGGAATCAACGCGTATCCGCCGACAACGCCCCGTATCCGTCTGTTCTGGAATACGTTGTAACTTTGTGTACGCACGTCGGATCGAAACAAAACTTGCACCATCGGACTCGTAGCAATATGTTGGTCCTGTGACCCAAGTTTGGTTCGATTCTGAGAACGTTGATAAAATTGCGTATTGTGGGCCCCGCGGCTCCACTTGACGGGCGATTTTGGGATCGGCTCATCGAAATCTAATTCTGGAAGTTCTGTTGGGTTCTTATCATCATTCCTGACTTGTTGACACTAAGTTGGACGAATTTGGAGACCTTTGACCCAGACATATTTTTCGGTGCAAAGTGGCCCACATGTGGACCCCGCTTTGACCAGAAACTATCATTTTTGCCCCTGTGTCTAAATTGGACTTAAGGACAGGCATTTCTAGCTATTTGATATTTTCTGAGACTGTTGGTGATGTTTATTTCAGCTTTTGGAGGAGTACCTGCAGGATCCACTGATACAGGGACAACTGTTGGTATTCAAACCCCAAGCAAGTGTACATTGCCAAACTTTACAGTCTTGTTACATATTTTCCTTGGTTCATTTATATTGTTGTGCATGCTTAACCTAGGATCGTGTGACTTACTTAGCGTCCGATTATCAGTCGGGTGCCAACACTGTACGCAAAGTTGTGTAACGTCACCTAAAGATGGACATTCGTGACCCTTTACATTCTCGTACTTGTCTTATCAAGTACACTATAACCCAGGACACTTGACACTATTTATGAGACAGAATCTTCCTGAGATATTCATGGTGATTCTGTATAGGATACAGGTTTATGACATAGACATTATATTCATGGATACTATATGACTTGCTGCATTAGCTATGATCTTGCGTGACATGTACATGAGACGTTGTGGACATGAGACGTGTGCTTACATTGGGTGGGGAGAGACACACATGCTACAGGTTGATCATATATATAAAACCCCTATTATTGTGAGGCGTAAGACTCTAAATTCGAGCTTGGCCCATTACTCATTATTACTGCTACCGGCTCCCCGATACAGAGCTTGTAGTGGCTCAGCCTGAGTACTAGTGATGCTCTCACTTGCATTTCACATAGATGGTTACATACTTGCCCTATTTATTTTATTATTTGCTGTACTGCATTTATTTTGGCTTGTATTATCTTGTACCTTGCTATGTCCCCTGAGGACCTGGATCCGAATTATGTCTCCAGGATTTGCAGACGAGATCTATCCCGAGGTATACGGGACAGCAGCAGGAGCAGATACAGGAGCTGTACCGACACCCGAGGATGAGGTGTTAGCTGAAGACTTTTTCTGAGCATCTATGTTTCATGCTCAGTATTTACTTTATTCAGTCATTTATATTTTGGTCTGTTGAACTATTGTATCAGATTTTTATCGGGTTGTTCCCCGAAGCACTTTGTTGAGACTGGTTGATGATTTACATTCCTTATATCTGTGGATCATATTTTATCTTGTGTGGATGAGATTAGTTGTGCCATATTATCGTAGACTTTATTTTACAGCTTAAGTACGCTCTGATGGATCCATTAAATTGGGTTTGTCCATCAGTGTGTGCTGCTGGCCATTGCCACGTATCTGGTCCCTTGGTATTTTGGGACGGGGCGTGACATAGTTTTTGTGGTAGCCCATGCAGGTCTACGACTAAATTATTCAGTTTCAACTTAGGGACCGAGCAAGCCTGCCCTAAGGATTGGATAAGTTATAGGATCTCATCCATTGTTTGAACCATTTTTGAACTCTATATCGAACTCGAACTAATTACTTGATTTGCATCCTGTATTGATTCCTCTGAGCGTTCTTATAGTTTATCTTTTGATTGCAGAGTAATGGATCCCAGGAACGGAGATGAGAATCCCTTGGATACACCACACGATGCTGTGGTTACCTATGTAGACGGAGTGACACCAGGGAATGGAGGACAATCATCTCAAGAAAATCAAGCCGGCCAGCCTAATCCAAGGTTTCGGCGTGATGACATCCCACCTCCGCCACAGTTCACTCCACAGATGGCTGTCTTTCCGCCAGGGCTAGCCATGGACGGACAGCAGATGTTTCAGATGATTTATGCCATGATGCAAGCCCAACAGCAGGTTCAACAAGAGGCTCAGCGTCATGAGGCAGAGTATTTGAGAACCAGCCTAGTATCCGTATTGGAATAGGCAATCCCACCATCTAGGCGACCAGCGACGGGATCTATCACTGATTTTCGTCAGCTCAAGCCTCGTACCTTTTCTGGCAAGGAGAGGCCAACCGAAGTTCACGAATGGCTCACGAACATACAACACCAGTTGGAAGCAGCTGAACTTCCGAGGGAGAAATGGATGACTGCGGTCAGGATGCAGTTGACTGAAAATGCACATCATTGGTGGTTATCAGAAGAGAGGAGGCTCGGACAGGACCAAGTCACTTGGGAAGAGTTCTCCAGACTCTTCCAAGAGATGTATATCCCAGCAGTAGCACGGTCGGAACTCAGAGACAAGTTCAACCGCCTTATCCAAGGCAATATGTCAGTGGAAGAATACAACGCAGAATTTATTCGTCTGAGTCGCTTTGCCCCAACCTTAATTTCGACAGAGGAAGAAAAAGCTGATAAGTTCTTTGACGGACTAAAGTTTGAGCTCCAGAGGTTGATCGGATCTGTTGCACCTACATCATATACCGACGTCCTTGCAGCAGCACGACGCATGGAGCGTGTTACTAGAAGGGAGTCAAATCTGAAGAGGCCAATCACATCAGCACCATCCAGGATATCACATGGGAATTCTGCAAAATGGTCCCAGAGGAGTATGCCAGAGAGAACAGCACACAGGGCCATATCTCTCCCTACTTATCACCACTGCGGCAAGGTATGTCGCATTGAGAGAGAATGCAGACGCAAGTTGGGACTATGCCTGGCTTGCGGATCGAACCAGCATCCAACCAGAGACTGCACTGAGCGTAGAGAGGGAGCACCGAGACTAGCTTTACCTGCACTAAGGCCAGCTTATCCAGCAGTAGGAGCACCATAGACAGGAGTTGGAGGAGTTAGACCACCAGCCCCAGCAGAGACCACCATTGGCACCACCGGTAGCTCTATTTCAGCAGGCTCAGCAGCAGAGAGGTCCAGCTCAGGGACGAGGACAGGCATTTGCATTGGCTGTTGAGGAGGAAGCTACTGTAGGAGAGGTTATCGCAGGTACTATTTTAGTAGCTTCATTGCCAGCTGTAGCTTTATTTGATTCTGGAGTATCGTATTCAGTTATAGCAGCTAGCTTTGTAGCCACCCATAGAGTAGCTACCGCACCCCTTCCGAAGATTAAGAGAATTCTTACGGGAGGTAGAATTATTCTAGTTTGTGACGTCTGTAGATCATGTTCTGTAGTAGTCTGTGGAAGAGAGATGCGAGCTCAATTTCTGATCTTTTCTATGCCGAATTATGATGTTGTACTTGGTATGGACTGGTTAAGTCAGTACCATGCGACTCTTGATTGCCGACTTGGACGGGTTATATTTAGACTGCCTGGACATCCAGAATTTGAGTTTCTTCGGGGAGCTGTAGAGCAAGGAGTTCAGCCTACTCTTAGGGTACTATCTGTAGAAGGGGAGACAGGTTACCCAAGAGTCATATCAGAGTTTGTGGATGTATTTCCTGATGATCTTCCAGGTTTACCGCCTGATCGGAAAATAGAATTCATAATAGACTTAACTCCAGGAGCATAGCCTATCACTTCATCAGTATATCGGCTAGCACCTAAGGAGTTAGTGGAGTTGAAGGAACAAGTTGATGATCTTTTGGAGAAGGGTTTTATTTGGCCCAGTGTTTCACCTTGGGGGGCACCCATACTATTTGTATCGAAGAAGGATGGAACAGTACGTTTATGCATTGACTACAGGGCACTAAATGCTGTGACCATCAAGAACAGGTATCTCTTACCACGCATTGATGATCTATTCGATCAATTGAGTGGTGCTAGGGTATTCTCGAAGATTGACCTTAGATCCGGCTATCATCAGATTAAAGTAAGGAAGGAGGATATATCGAAGACAGCCTTCAGGACCAAGTATGGACATTATGAGTTCTTGGTAATGTCGTTTGGTTTAACCAACGCGCCAGCTGTATTTATGAGTTTGATGAACAGAGTCTTTCATCAGTACTTGGATAAATTTGTGGTTGTGTTTATTGATGATATTCTAGTATATTCCAAGAGCCACGAAGAGCACGAGGAGCACCTCAGAATTGTGCTAGAGACATTGAGACAGGAGAAGTTATATGCCAAACTCAGTAAATACGAGTTTTGTATGGATAAAGTGCCTTTCTTGGGACATATCATCTCAGGAGAAGGACTTTCAGTTGATCCAGAGAAGGTTGCTGCTATAGAGACTTGGCCTACCCCCACATCAGTTGCAGAAGTGAGAAGTTTTCTCGGACTTGCTGGATATTACCGGAGGTTTGTAGAAATTTTTTCAAGGATTGCGGAGTCTATGACGAAGTAGACACGTAAGGACCAGGAGTTTACATGGACAGAAGACTGCCAGAAGGCCTTTGAAGAATTGAAGAGAAGATTAACAACAGCACCTGTCTTGACTCTTCCTTCAGGGTCAGGAGGTTTTGTTATTTACAGTGATGCGTATGGTAGTAGACTAGGATGTGTTTTGATGCAACATGGCAAAGTTATTGCTTATGTATCGAGACAGTTGAAGGTCCATGAGAAGAACTACCCAACGCACGATCTGGAGCTAGCAGCAGTTATATTTGTACTGAAGATTTGGAGGCACTATCTTTATGGAGAGAAGGTAGAAATCTTTACTGATCACAAGAGTCTGAAGTATGTATATACTCAGAAGGAACTCAACATGAGACATAGACGTTGGCTTGAGTTGATGGTAGACTTTGATATAGATCTGCAGTATCACCCGGAAAAGGCGAATGTCGTAGCAGACGCACTCAGCAGGAAGCCTACGGCTTATTTCTTGACGATGCAGCCTGAGTTATTGAAAGATCTACAGGATCTCCAAATAGAGGTTATTTTACCAGGACAGAGTGGCTTGCTGGCTAATCTCGAAGTTAAGTCGTCACTTGTGGAGAGGATTAAAGAGGCATTGCCCACTGATGCTAGATTTTGAAGACTTAAAGAGAGGACAGAAGCAGGCATGCAGACGGGACTTCGCATACATGAAGACGGGACCTTAAGGTGTGTAAATCGCTTGTATGTTCCAAATAGAGAATTGAGACAGGAGTTAATGACTGAAGCACATAGTTCTATGTACTCTGTTCACCCAGGAGGAACCAAGATATACCGAGACTTGAGGCAGTATTATTGGTGGCATAGAATGAAAAGGGAGATTGCACGATTTGTGGCAAAATGTTTAGTCTGCCAGCAAGTAAAAGCCGAGCACCAAAGGACTGCAGGAATGTTACAACCGCTTCCTATACCAAAATGGAAGTGGGAACATATCACTATGGATTTTGTCACAGGATTTCTATGGAGCCCCAGCGGAAGAGATGCGGTATGGGTTATAGTGGATCGACTCACTAAATCGGCACATTTCTTGCCATTTAGAGTTGACAGTCCACAGAGGTACTAGCCGACATGTATATACGAAAAATCGTAAGATTACATGGAGTGTCGGTTAGTATTGTATCGGATTAAGATTCAAGATTTATATCTTATTTTTGGCGAAGCATGCAAGAGAGTCTTGGCACTAGACTCAAATTCAGCACTGCTTACCATCCACAGACAGATGGTCAATCGGAGCGCACGATTCAGATCTTAGAGGATATGTTGCGATCGTGTATGCTAGACTTTAGAGGATCTTGGGAAGATCATTTGCACTTGGTGGAGTTCTCCTACAATAACAGTTATCCGGCCAGCATTCAGATGGCACCATTCGAGGCATTGTACGGTAGAAAGTGCAGATCGCCAATATGTTGGAGTGACATTGGTGAGCGTCAAATACTAGGTCCAGAATTGGTAATGCAGACAGTGGAGAAGGTAAAACAAATTCAGAATCATCTTCGTGCAGCTCAGGACAGACAGAAGCATTGGGCTGATACGCACAGGCGTCCCCTAGAGTTCAAAGAAGGAGAGCACATATTTTTGAGGATTTCGCCCACTCGAGGTACTATTAGATTTGGGAGCAGAGGCAAGTTGAGCCCAAGGTATATCGGGCCATTTGATATTCTGGAGCGCATTGGTGAGGTGGCTTATCGTCTTGCATTACCTCCATCCTTAGAGGGAGTGCATGACGTAATCCATGTCTCACAGCTGAGAAGGTACGTGACCGACCCAAGTCATGTAGTCGATCATTCAGAGATTGTAGTGGCCCTAGTTTGAGATATGAAGAACAACCAGTTGGCATCCTCGACATCAGTGAGAAGACATTGCGAGGACAGACAATTAGACTGGTTCGTGTAGCATGGAAATATCATTCTCCTGGCGAATCGACCTGGGAACGAGAGGATATTATGCGCCAGCGTTATCCTCACTTATTCGCGGATGCAGGTATACCCTAAGCATTCTTGTAATTTCCATAGTTCTTTCCTTTAGTAGTTTATTCTTCGATTGCGAGGACGCAATCCTCTTAAGGGGGGTAGATTGTAAACACCCTGATTTTTCTAAAAAATTTAAAACAATTTTTCCCAATTTTTTAGTAATTTTCTGGAATAAAAACTAAGGTATTTTATGACTAAATGATTTTTAATTAATATTAATATTAAAATATTATGGAAATAATATTTTATGGTGTAAAATGGAAAATCAGACATAGGGTAATTTTCTGTAAATTTATTGGACTCCGAAAATATTTTTAAAGTCCTAAAAACCAATGTATTATTAAACCTAAATAAACCCTGACTGAACCCGGTTTAATTGGAATTAAACCAAACCAAACCGACCCAAACTGAACCGAACCAAACCCAGCCTTAACGGGTCGGGTCGGATCCGAATCGAACCCGACCCAGACCCGAAATCCTAACCGAACCCTAATCCTAATTTCCACCGGATTTACTGTTTCGGCCTATAAATGCCTCGACTTATGTGCCTGCCGCAGCCGCAAAACCCTCCAGACTTCTCTCCGCCGCCCGCAGCGCCACTCCCCTCGTCTGAACCCTAATCTCCCCGCCGTCTTCTTTGACTACCTCACCCCGAGCCCCCATCTACTACATATCCCACCACCGGCACCACCACGACTCCGTCGCTCCCCCATCGAACCCCCTCGCCGTCCCTCCACCATCACCGCCCTAGCCCAGCTCCGACGACCTCCACAGCCTCCCATCTTCGCCCTAACCTCCGCCCTTCATCCCCCTCGACCACCCGCCGCCAGGCCGTCCTCCTCTGTCATCCTCCTCACCCCGACCCGCAGCACCCTCGACGAACACTACCTCTCCGTCGACTCCACCGGCGTCGACCACCAATCAGAACGCCCTAGGCCGAGCCGCCTTCCTCCGGCGAGTCCACCCAGCTGTCTCTGGACACAGACCCTAGCCCGAACACAGATCCTGTGTAGAGTCGACACAGCGGACACGGTTGAACCAGGACACGGACACAGCAGCATCCCGGATACGAGAAATTCTCGTTCCACGAAGCCCTGTTCAGGTAACCCGTTCTCTCTCCTTGTTATTCCGTTTTTCGTTCCGTCAGTTGTGTCGCATAGACTGTGTAACCCTCTCGATTCCCGTGTGACCCGCTCGGTGCGTCGCGTCCTGTGGTGATCCCAAATCGCGATCCAAAAATAGGAAAACCAACGCCCTGTTTTACCCCGGAACTGAGTGCGTCCCGCCAAACAGGACGACTTGGTCGTGCGCGGTCTTTACCGAAATGTGCGCGCCGTTGATACGGACGTGCGGGATTTCGCAAAAGTTGATTTGGATGTGCGTGCACACCGGAATCAACGCATATCCGCCGACAACGTCCCGTATCCGTCTGTTCTGGAACATGTCGTAACTTTATGTACGCACGTCGAATCAAAACGAAACTTGCACCATCGGACTCGTAGCAATACGCTGGTCTTGTGACCCAAGTTTGGTTCGATTCTGAGAACGTTGAAAAAATTGCGTATCGTGGGCCCCGCAGCTCCACTTCACGGGCGATTTTGTGATTGGCTCATCGGAATCCAATTCTGGAAGTTCCATTGGGTTCGTATCATCGTTCCTGACTTGTTGACACTAAGTTGGACGAATTTGGAGACCTTTGACCCTGACACATTTTTTGGTGCAAAGTGGCCCACATGTGGACCCCGCTTTGACCAAAAACTGTCATTTTTGTCTGTGTCCAAATTGGACTTAAGGACAGGCATTTCTAGCTATTTGATATTTTCTGAGACTGTTGGTGATGTTTATTTCAGCTTTTGGAGGAGTACATGCAGGATCCACTGATACAGGGACAACTGTTGGTATTCAAACCCCAAGCAAGTGTACATTGCCAAACTTTACAATCTTGTTACATATTTTTCTTGATTCATTTATATTGCTGTGCATGCTTAACCTAGGACCGTGTGACTTACTTAGCGTCCGATTATCAGTAGGGTGCCAACACTGTACGCAGAGTTGTGTAACGTCACCTAGAGATGGACATTCGTGACCCTTTACATTCTCGTACTTGTCTTATCAAGTACACTATAACCAAGGACACTTGACACTATTCATGAGACAGAATCTTCCTGAGATATTCATGGTGATTCTATATAGGATACAGGTTTATGACATAGACATTATATTCATGGATACTATATGACTTGCTGCATTAGCTATGATCATGCATGACATGTACATGAGACGTTGTGGACATGAGACGTGTGGTTACATTGGGTGGGGAGAGACACACATGCTACAGGCTGATCATACATATAAAACCCCTATTATTGTGAGGCACAAGACTCTAAACCCGAGCTTGGCCCATTACTCATTATTACTGCTACCGGCTCCCCAACACAGAGCTTGTAGTGGCTCAGCCTGAGTACTAGTGATGCTCTCACTTGCATTTCACATAGATGATTACATACTTACCCTATTTATTTCATTATTTGCTGCACTGCATTTATTTTGACTTGTATTATCTTGTACCTTGCTATGTCCCCTGAGGACCTGGATCCGGATTATGTCCCCAGGATTTGCAGACGAGATCTTTCCCGAGGTATACGGGACAGCATCAGGAGCAGATACAGGAGCTGTACCGACACCTGAGGACGAGGTGTTAGCTGAAGACTTTTCCTGAGCATCTATGTTTCATGCTCAGTATTTACTTTATTCAGTCATTTATATTTTGGTCTGTTGAACCATTGTATCAGATTTTTATCGGGTTGTTCCCCGAAGCACTTTGTTGAGACTGGTTGATGATTTACATTCCTTATATCTGTGGATCATATTTTATCTTGTGTGGATGAGATTAGTTGTGCCATGTTGTCGTAGACTTTATTTTACAGTTTAAGTACGCTCTGATGGATCCATTAAATTGGGTTTGTCCATCAGTGTGTGCTGCTGGCCATTGCCACTTATCTGGTCCCTCGGTATTTTGGGACTGGGGCGTGACAAAGGGCGCCAGGTACCTAATGACATACTGGCTAATTTCCAAAACTGCTTGTTAGGGTCGGGGCTCAGTTGCTTGCCTAGAACGGGCCATGTATAGACATGGAACAACAGTTCCACGTTGAGTCGAGTAGTTTGCCAGTAGGACAGAGCATTATGCAACAACAAATGGGTGGAGATGTTCTCGCTAAGTAGGGCTGAAGGTTTACCTAGTGGCACAAGTGATCATACACCGATCCTTATCACTCTAGCGAAAAGAGCTTACACCCACCGCCGTCCATTCTGATTCTCTAACTCATGGCCAAAATTGGAGGGCTATACAGAGGCAGTAGAGAGGGGACTGGTAGCTAATATCAGGGGTAATGCTCAATTCTTCCTAGTACAGAGGTTGAAATGGGTCAAGAAAGAGCTTCGTCTGTGGAATAAGATGTGGGCAATGCCAGAACTTGAAGAAGCTAAACAATGCTTATAGGATATTCAAACTAACATACAAGAACGACCTACAGATACCGCATTAGCTGCAGAGGAGTTATATATGCAAGAGAAAGTACGGAGGCGTCAGTTCATGGAAGAAATACACCTTCAACAGCAAGCTAAATGCGACTGGTTAAAAGATGAAGATCGGTGCTCTAAATTCTTTATGCAACCATTAGATCCCGCCTGCAAAGGAATGCAATGACCACCCTTATCGATGCACAAGGAAACATTATTTCAGAACCAACTCACATTCATAGAGAAGCTATAGAATTTTATAATAATTTGTATAATCTGTCATGCCCCGCTCCCATAATACTGGATAAATAAGGGGACTGACATGGCCAACCGCACCTTGCAGAATACCGAAGTAAGCCGCAATGTGTTAAGGTTGTCAAGAAGACAAATGTATAAAATCTAGCATGCTATGACATCAGTCCTAAGGCCGACAAATCCTATTATCTCAATCCAGCAACACAAGTTGTCACGCCCCAGTCCCAAAATACGTAGGACTAGGAATACGTAAGCATGCCAGCCATATGTATATGGAGACTCCAATATATGAAAACCATAACACATATGTACGTTATATTATGAACAATAATTCATAAGTGGTAAATAACTTTCACAAGTCACAGGGCATAACTAAATCTCATCTACAAAAATCATAAAGAAACAAATGATCAAATATGTCAATGAACCAAATATGAACTAGTCGAGAAGAACTAATAGTTGGATGAAGACAAATCTAGTACCAAACTAGAATATAAAGGTAAATATAATAAGTACATCATCTAATGATCAAAGAGGCTCGAAGGGAAGACCTACTCGAAAGATAATGAAGTAGCAAGTCCTGATCCGTGCTCCTGCGAATAGTCATGATCGTCTACACCTGAAAAGGGACCAGGTCCTCAGAGGGACATAATTAAAATACAAAGAAGCATGCTAATTGAATACAGTAAAATATGCATAAAGAATAGATAAAAAAAATATACAAGTACGTTGTATTAGATAATCTATATGAAAATGCATAATGAGGACAACTTTTTAACGTATGGGCAGGTGTAGGCTACTCTAATATATACGCTATCTCATGACTCATGAATACTCAAACGTTCTTGTACTATTAATCGACATACCTCGAGGGTAGCGACCGTCGTAACACCAAATCGACATACCTTGAGGGTAGCGACCATCGTGACACAAATACCGTAGTGCGTCTAGTTACTACGATTTACCAAAGTGGGTAGCCCATACGCCTACTGACTGTCCTCCCCTCCCATGATACTATGTGTCAAGTGTGTGTCAACAGAAATATTATATAATTTAGACTGAAAAGAAAATACATATAAAACACATATAATAAATATATAAAAATATGACAAGCATGCAAAGTACTATAAGCAATTTGGCAAGGTATACTTGCCTTCTCTGAAAAATAATGAAGTCCTAACTCAAGGCGTCGTCGGATCTACCCGTCACATAAATTAAATAAGTTAGGTTACAATAGTGGATGAATAGTTCCTCCATTTTAATCTATTTTAATCTATTTTAATTCCGAATAAAATAATCTAAAATAGTATTTTAATCTTATTATAATGTAATTTTATTGTTAAATCCTAATTTTGGTACAAAGAAAGTCAACTTTACGAATTTGGGATCCATGGCACGTAAATCGAGTCGATCCATTGACCAAAAAGTCAACCAACTCAAATCCTTGATTTGTGTATGGAATCATATATATTTCAGCGCTACATGAGTACCAAAATCGACGGTTTCATAAAATCACAAGTCGGTAAAGAGTTATGGCCACAAGGGCGCACAGATGACAATTTTTGGAGGTTTCCTATTTACCTCTACGATGCACGAATTTTATAGTAGATTAAACTTTTATGTTAAATTCTGGAAAAATAATTTTATGGAATTTCATCATGTCAACTTTTCGAAACTTCAAACGGCTCATAATTTCGAGTTTAGGATCTCCTGAAATCTCGAAAACACGAAAATGCATCTGATTTTGGATAGCTGTCACTTTTAGAATTTTCTGGAAAAATAGTTTCAGAAATTATTAAATTAATTTATATATTAATAAAACTAACCATGATATGGTTCTAATAAAAAAAACTGGAGCACGTTTGGAGTCCAGAGTTAGGAGATATCGTCTTTGTAAGTCGTCATAACTACTAGAAAATGAGGTTGAATTTATGACGAATTTCGACTATTTTTAGACAAAAAAGAGAGGAGTTTGGGGAAGAAAAATATGAAAGATGAGTTTATTCCATAAGTCTAATAGTTATTTATAATGGTGGAGACTACTTAATTGAATACGACAAGGATTGGCTAATTTGGATATGATTATGATCAGTTTAAATAAGATAGAATATGCATGAAGTTGCTTTCCTAGTAGGCTCAGGATTTGAATTAATTTAAAATATATTTTAAATTTATCTCAATAATTTATAATCTTAAGTAGAATTAAATATAATACAAATAATTTATATATAATCTTATTAGTATTTATTAATACTAAATTAGCATTTATATAATATTAAGACTTTATATATCCAAATAAATCCTCAATAATTCCAAAAATTCAAAAATTCCTTAAAATTTTAAATAAATTACAGAAAAATATATTTAAATATTTTAACTCTAAAATAAATATTTGGTAGTAACAACATGCAAGTATGGTCTCATAGTAAATCATAAAAGTCCTAAAAATTTAAGTTTCCTAGGTTTTAATTACCCAAAAATTCTACAAAAATCTCCAAAAATCTAAAATAGCCTAAAAATGATTCTAAATAAATATTTATATAAGTAAATATATCAAAAAATGTATTTTCTAATTAACTAATAGAATACACTAAAGAAACTCAACATCTATAATAAATATAATAATATAAAATATACACAAAATATCTATTTTTGGGGGAGGGGTTTACAATCTACCCAACTTACAAGAATTGTGTCCTCAAAATTAAAAATAAGGCATAATTTGTTAAATCCTTCACATTCGTATATAAGACAAGTCAATTGTAATCCCTTCCAAAAATTTAAATAACAAAATCTATTCAAATCTATCGCAATCACTTCAAAATTAAAATAACCACTGTTTAAATCAAAATTCAACATATCATAATCTCTTCTCGAATTTTAAATAATCAACATCCAAATTTAATTCAAATCTATATGACATCTTCAAAATTTAAATAACCCACATCAAAATTTAAATCACGATTTCCAACTATCATAATCTCCTCTAGATTTTAAATAATAAACAACTCTAATAAAATCTTATTCCTATTTTTAACTTAAGAATTTCGTACTCTTCAAATTTTAAATTCAATTTCTATCCTCAACATTTCAAATAGGTGATCCAATAATCAAAATTTAACTTTTAATTTAAATCATCAAATGATAAAATTTTGAATTCAATCCATCAATGTTTATGTTTAGATTTCTATATTTTTTTCTCAAAATTTAAATTGTTGACTCAACTCCAATATTTAAAATTTAAATCATGTGCTCAAATTATAAATATTTGGTCCACAATATCAAAATTTTAAAATTTATTCTATAAGGCATTCTTATCTTTAAAGTTAAATCCTCATCATCTAAATTATTTTTCTAAAAATTCTCAAAATTAAAATGACTTAAATCTCTCAATCTAATCTTACTTGATCACAATCTAAAAAAAAAAAATTACCTCAAGTTGACAATGCAACTCCTACCCAACTTAGAATTTACCGATCTATCATATAAGACTATACCTTTAAGAAAGACTTCCTCAAATTGTTTAATCGTGTTATTCAATATATCCTCAAAAAATTTAACACCAAATATATTATATGTGATATGCCCTTAATTACAAAAGATAGTCACAGAGTAATATGATTGGCCTATGGGGTATATCTAGTACTCTCCGTGTATCAAACTTATACCAAGCACGAGCGTTCGTCTTTCCGAAATAGGGAAAGACGAAAAACAATAATAAAAAATTCAAGGAGGAGGTGATAGAATACAAGTACGAGGTTCAAGGCGATTAAAGAATTCAAAAGAAAGTTGTCAAGGCAATTATGGATTAAAATCTTATTTTGAAATAATATGCTCGGAACTGTCTAGAGGGCAAGTATATTCGTCTAATAGGCTAAGTCAACTATATCTCAATCCAAGAAAAATAGTCATACGAAGAGTGAACCAAGTGCATTAAGGTTGATCAGACCGTAATACACTGATTCTAAATAAACAAATGTATTAGAGTGGGCCCCCAATAACACATATGTTATGAACAAGCTCGATAAATGATAAGCTTGCAAAACTAGGCTATAATAGCAGCATAAGTCAAGATAGTCCAAAAATAAAAGTACGTAAGATTATGATGAATAAAGGTACGAATAGGTTTCTGCGCATGAAGCACTTGCACCTAGAATCGCGCTTGAGAAGGAATACAGTAGAGGAGACAATTAAATCAAGGAAGGTATTGATGAGGTGAAGGGTAACCACTACTACTTGTGACACCCACAAGGTTCATGGGCAGGGTATCTATCTAAAAGACCAATCCATAGTTGCTAGCTATCCTATTATATAAGATTCTATATCTAGCCATACTTCTAAAATCCTATGCTACAATGGAGAATCATGCTCATGTTATGGTAGTGTTAACAGTAAGGTCATACCTGTATCTATGGCTTCTGTATTTGTGCCCCTACCATTCCCATACTAATACATGTCTAAGTGTCTGGTTTGCCAATTAGGGTATGGGCCTCTAAAAATCTATGATATAGGTAATCCTATCCTCTTATACTAGCTTATATTCAGTTTCATTAAATTATACTTCATTAATAGGTCATAAGGACTATGGGATGCTAGGTTGTGAGACATGCTACCCAACTTACAAGAACTCAACTAATAGTGTTATTGAACAATGTATTATATATACCTAGTACAAGTCACCTTTCTAACCCCTATCAAGCACGAAAGAAAAGATAAGATTGACGTTGTGAAAGGATCAAGCAAGATGCAATACAAGCAATCAAATAGGAATATGAAACAAAATCAAGGGAGGTGATTAAATAAATGGATGAGATCCTATACTCTAATCTTGCGCAGACATGCTCGGTACAGTAACGTAACCGAGACAGTATGCTATCGACCTGCATGGGCCACCACCAAAAATATGTCACGCCCCAGTCCTAAAATACGTAGGACTAGAAATACGTAAGCATGCTAGCCATATGTATATGGAGACTCCAATATATAAAAATCATAACAGATATGTACGCTGTATTATGAACAATAATTCACAAGTGGTATATAATTTTCATAAGTCACAGGACATAACTAAATCTTATCCACAAAAATCATAAAGAAACAAATGATCAAATATGTCAATGAACCAAATATGAACTAGTCGAGAAGAACTAATAGTTGGATGGAGACAAATCCACTACCAAACTAGAATATAAAGGTAAATATAATAAGTACATCATCTAATGATCAGAGAGGCTCGAAGAGAAGACCTCCTCGAAAGATAACAAAGTAGCAAGTCCTGATACGTGCTCCTGCGAATAGTCATGATCGTCTACACCTGGAAAGGGACCAGGTCCTCAGAGGAACGTAACAAGATACATAGAAGTATGCCAATTGAATAAAGTAAAATATGCATAAAGAATAGATAAAAAATATACAAGTACGTTGTACTAGACAATCTATATGAAAATACATAACGAGGACAACTTTTTAACGTATGGGTAGGTGTAGGCTACTCTAATACACACGCTATCTCATAACTCATGAATACTCAAACGTTCTTGTACCATTAATCGACATACCTCGAGGGTAGCGACCATCGTAACACCAAATTGACATACCTCGAGGGTAGCGACCATCGCGACACAAATACCATAGTGCGTCTAGTTACTACTGTCACGTCCCAGTCCCAAAATATCGAGGGACTGGACACGTGGCAATGGCCAGCAGCACACACCGATGGACAAACCCAATTTAATGGATTCATTGGGGCGCACTTAAGCTGTAATACAACAATAAGGTCTACTAATCTTATCCACAGAATGAATATATCAATATCAGAATCATAAAGCAAGATCAATCACAATAAAACATAAACTCGGGAAATAACCCGATAATGTGTCTGATACAACTGTCAAGATACAAGAATAAGGATAACAGCAGCAAATACTGAGTATGGACAAAGTAAATACTCAAAAGATACCCTCGGGGATCACTCATTTACTGGATCTGGTACTGCTCCAGTGCCTGCTCCTGTTCCTGTTTATGCTCCTACAAATACTCCTGTCCTGTGTACCTCGGGATCGATCTCGTCTGCTAATCCTGGGGACATAATCCGGATCCTGATCCAGGTCCTCAGGGGACATAGCAAAGTACAAAATAACTCATGCCAAAATAATGCAGTGCAGCAAATAAATGAAATAATAGGGTAAATATATAACCAGCTAAGTGAAATGCAAGATGAGAGCAGCACTATAACTCAGGCTGAAACTACTACAAGCTCTGTGTCGGGGAGCCGGTAGCAGTGATATCATGTGGTTGTCTAGCTCGGAGAGAGACTGAGACGCCAGCATAATATATAATCAACCTGTAGCCTGTGTGACTCTCCCCACCCAATGTAATCATACGTCTCATATCCACGACGTCTCATGTCCATGCCACGCAGGATCATAACTAATGCATCAAGTCATAATAACATCTAAGTAAAAGAATATGTCATGAAACCTGTATCCTATACAGAATCACCATGAATATCTCAGGAAGATTCTGTCTCATGAATAGTGTCAGGTGTCCTGGGTATAACATACTTGATAGTGCAAGCACGAGAATGTAAAGGGTCACGATATCCATCTCTAGGTGACGTTACACAACTCCGCGTACGGTGTTGGCACCCAACTATTAATTGGACGCTAAGTAAGTCACACGGTCCTAGGTCAAGCATGCACAACAATATATAAATAAGTCAAGAAAATATGTAACAAGATCTACAAGTTGGCAAGGTACACTTGCCTGGGGTTCTTGCTCCAACTGTAGCTTTAGTCTCAGTGTGATTTGCAGGTACTACTCCGGTTGCTGAAACAAACATCACCATCAGATTCAGAAAATATCAAATAGCTAGAAATGCCTGTCCTTGAGTCCAATTTGGACACAGGGGCAGAAATAACAGTTTTTGGTCAAAGCGGGATTCACATGTGGGCCGCTTTGCACCAAAAAACGTGTCAGAACCAATCGTCTCCAAATTCGTCAAACTTAGTGTCAACAAGTCCAGAACGATGATACGAACCCAGCGGAACTTTCAGAATTAGATTTCGATGAGCCGGTCACAAAATTGCCCGTCAAGTGGAGCCGCGGGGCCCACGATACGCGCTTTTGTCAACGTTCTCAGAATCAAACCAAACTTGGGTCACAGGACCAGCGTATTGCTACGAGTCCGATGGCGCAAGTTTCGTTTCCATCCGACATGTGTACACAAAGTTACGACGAGATCCAGAATAGGCGGATACGGGGCGTTGTCGGCGGATACGCGTTGATTCCGGTGTGCACGCACATCCAAATCAACTTCTGTGAAATCCCGTACGTCCGTATCAACGGCGCACACCTTTCGGTGAAGACCACACGCGACCAAGTTATCTCGTTTGGCTGGGCGTAGTCAGTTCCGGGGGAAAACGGAGTGTATATTTTCTTATTTTTGAATCGTGGTTCACGATCACCACAGGACGCGACACACCGAGCGGGTTGCACGGGCATCGAGAGGGTCATGCAGGGTTCACGTTGCATCAGAAAGAACCAAAAACGGAGCAACAAGGAGAGAGAATGGGTTACCTGAACGAGACTATGCAGAACGGGATTTTCTCGTGTCCGAGGCGACACGACGCAAGGGACACTGTGTCCACACTGCCTAGGGTTAGGGTTCCGGCGGCTAGGGCTTCGTCGGGGCTGCGGCGGCCGGATAGAGGCTGAGGCGGCTGCGGGGTGGCGTCACCGGAGGCGGCGGAGCACGGGGAGGCGTCGTCGGGCTGCGCTGGTGGAGGCGGGCTGCGCTCGGGGACTCGAGCTGCTGCTGGAGGGGTTTGGCGGAGTTCGACGAGGTCGGGGCTGGTGGCTAGGGCACGGCCGGCTCGAGGCATTGCGGGCTCGGGGTGCTGGTCGGCGGGGACGGAGGAGCAGGGAGGCTGAGGCGGCTCTGGGCTCTGCGGGAAGTGGTCGACGGAGCGGGTCTTGGTCGGTGGTGGCGGAGGATCGGGGAAGGTGGCGGAGGCAGGTCAGGCGAGGGGGTTTTATAGGCGGAGAAGGAGGCAGAGGGGCGGCCGGTGCGGGGGAGAGGAAGAGGAGGAGCTGGGCGGACGTTGCGGGGGAAGACGGAGCGGCTGCCGGTGGCGTAACGGCCGGAGGCGACGGGGGTCGGTTACAGGGAAGAGAAAGAGGTTTCGGGTTATTGGATCCGGGTCGGGTCGGGTGGAGGAGGGGATCCGACCCGATCCAACAGGCAAAGGTTGCGGGTCGGGTCTTGGTTTTGGGCCCGGATCTGACCCAATAAGGATTCGGGTTGGGTTTGGTTCAGTTGAACCGGGTCTGGGTCGGGTCGGTTTGGTTTATTTGAAATAAACCGGGTTTATTTCTAAGGTTTAATTGGTTTATTTAAAATTTGGTTTTTAGGTCTTTGAAAATACTTCCGGGGTCCAATAAATTCCCGAAAAATTACCCTATGTCTAATTTTTTATTTTACACCATAAAATATTATTTTTATAATATTTTAATTTTAATTAACAACATTTAAAAATCATTTAATTACAAATACCTTAGTTTAAATTAGAAAAAAATTTCAGAAAATTCCAGAAAATTATGAAAAATTCATTTTAAAAATTTTTGGAAAATCAGGAGGTTTACAACTACGATTTACCAAAGTGGATAGCCCATACGCCTACTGACTGTCCTTCCCTCCCATGATACTATGTGCAAGTGTGTATCAATAGATATAATATATAATATATAATTTAGACTGAAAAGAAAATACATATAAAATATATATAATGAATATTTGGAAATATGACAAGCATGCAAAGTAATATAAGCAATTTGGCAAGGTATACTTGCCTGCTCTGAAAAATAATGAAGTCCCAACTCAAGGCGTCGTCGGATCTACCCGTCACATAAATTAAACAAGTTAGGTTACAAAAGTGGGTGAATAGTTCCTCCATTTTAATTCTGAATAAAATAACCTAAAATAGTATTTTAATCTTATTATAATCTAATTTTATTATTAAACCCTAATTTTAGTCCAAAGAAAGTTAACTTTACGAATTTGGAATCCATGGCACGCAAATCGAGATAATCTGTTGACCAAAAAGTCAAACAACTCAAATCATGGATTTGCATATGGAATCCTATAGATTTCAGCGCTATATGAATGCTGGAATCAACAATTTCATAAAATCATAAGTCGGCAAAGAGTTATGGCTACAAGGGCGCACAGATGACAGTTTTTGGTGGTTTTCTATTTATGTCTACGTTGCACGAATTTTACAGTAGATTAACTTGCATGTTAAATTCTGGAAAAATAATTTTGTGAAATTTCATCATGTCAACTTTTTAAAACTTTAAACGGCTAATAATTTTGAGTTCGGGGTCTCTCGAAATCTCAAAAACACGGAAACGCATCTGATTTCGGACAACTGTCACTTTTAGAATTTTCTAAAAAATAGCTTCAGAAATTATTAAATTAATATATATATATTCATAAAACTAACCTTGATATGGTTTTAACAAAAAAAACTGGAGCACATTTGGAGTCATGACCTAGAAGATATCGTCTTTTTAAGTCGTCATAACTTCTAGAAAATGAGACAGAATTTATGACGAATTTCGACTATTTTTGAACGAAAAAGAGAGGAGTTTGGGGAAGAAAAATATGAAAGATGAGTTTATTCCATAAGTCTAATAGCTATTTATAATGGTGGAGACTACTTAATTGAATACGACTAGGATTGTCTAATTTAGATATGATTAGGATCAGTTTAAATAAGGATAGGATATGCATGGAGTTGCTTTCCTAGTAGGCTCAGGATTTGAATTAATTTAAAATATAGTTTAAATTTATCTCAATAATTTATAATCTTAAATATAATTAAAGATAATACAAATAATTTATATATAATCTTATTACTATCTATTAACACTAAATTAACATCTATATAATATTAAGACTTTATATATCCAAATAAATCCTCAATAATTCCAAAAATCCAAAAATCCCTTAAAATTTTAAATAAATTACAGAAAATTATATTTAAATATTTTAACTCTAAAATAAATGTTTGATAGTAACAACATACAAGTATAGTCTCATAGTAAATCATGAAAGTCCTAGAAATATACGCTTCCTAGGTTTTAATTGCCCAAAAATTCTAGAAAAATCTCCAAAAATCTAAAATAGCCTAAAAATGATTCAAAATAAATATTTATATAAGTAAATATATCAAAAAATTTATTTTCTAATCAACTAAGAAAATACTCTAAAAAAATTCAACATCTATAATAAATATAATAATTTAAAATACACACAAAATACCTATTTTGGGGGAAGAGAATTTACACAAGTACAAGAGTATATCATACATGAAAGTAAAAAAGGCATCCCAAATTGAATGTCACATATGATCATGAAGCTAGTGAATACAAAATACTGCACTAGCAGAGTTTAATAATACATGATCAAAATATACCATCCATGGTCTAATATATACATCATG
This sequence comes from Iris macrosiphon, assembly GCA_036927795.1. Lineage (NCBI taxonomy): Eukaryota > Viridiplantae > Streptophyta > Magnoliopsida > Asparagales > Iridaceae > Iris > Iris macrosiphon. The sequence goes on from JAYESA010000002.1 coordinate 165,465,533, forward strand.
TTGACCGCAGTCTCAAAAATATAAGGAGATAACTTTGCTCCTTGCTAAATGCCACAAAAAGAAGTAATCAAGACGAGGGGTGGAAGAAGGAAACCCACTCGCGAGCTTCGGCCGAAGTCCTACGAGTGCGAGTCATCTTGCTGGAAGCATGAAGGATCATGGTTCTCTTCGGGGTAACATGGCCATGCAAAGCCAGTGGGGTCAGAACCCCAAGCAACAAGTACCACAAATGTGCTCGAAGTGATAGACCAAAACACATCACATCATAAGCAGAAAGAGATATATAAGAAATAAATGCAGATCGAGACTTGTACGGTACCAACGTACTTGTCTCAAGAATAATACTGGAAGAACTGATAATAAGTGCATAAATAAAAGTAAGGCGACGAGCGACAAGAAATCATAGGAACTACTCTGGATCGGGACCACAACCCTTAAACCAAACATGGACCGGGGTTGCAGACCTTCACCCGAGCAGAACTTAGCACCATAACCATGCGCTAGAAGAAAATAAAACAAGAAGAGTGAGCTATAAAAATAAACAAACATCCAATTCACGGCCAAACATGCCTACGGCTTGCTATAATTAACTAACTAGGGTTATCACAAGCCCTAATTACTAGAAATGCATTACTAATAATATTGCTACCACCAGCACTGTGGTTAATCCGGATGGCCAAGGGTACGCTTGTCTAGTAAATTTAAATGCACAGTCAACCATACAACAACATAATTAGTTACTTATCACAAACAATAATTGAGACCAATAATAAGCCCATTCATTAGGAGGATGATTAATTAAATTAAACCCATTAGACTAGAACCTTCCCTCAATTATTTTTTCATGAGAGGTCCCAAGGAGTATTTTAGACATTGCATAGTAGATTGGGAGGGGGCTAAGGTGGCCGGCCATATGAAACATAGGAGAAAAAATTCTCTCTCCTCATTTTTATTTCAAATCTAGATCTAGGATTTTCTATTCCCAATTTCTTCATTTCCACACCAATTTTTTTTTCCAATTTATTCCCAAATCATCATTGGAGGATATTGAAGCAAGGGTCTACAAGGAAGAAGCAAGGATCTACAAGGAGGAATCAAGGATCTACAAGGAGGAAGCAAGGATCTATCAGTTGGAGGCTCATTTCACCCAATTTAAAAGTTTTATTGAGAATTCATCTCCTAATAGGTACAATTCAGTTTTTTTTATTAGACTCTAAATCTATGTTTTAATCATTAGGAACTATCCCATATGCTAAAGCTTTCCATAGAAATTGGAATTATGTTCATAGGAGGCCTATGGAGAAAGTTATGGTGTATTTTGTGTCAATTTTGGGGGAATTCCGGGATTGACATATTTTGTGTTTGTCAATTGGTCAAGTAAACCAAATTAACATGTGTTTGATTGTGTGTGGCTAGTGTCGTATCCACAATTAGATACGTGTAGGTCGTATCCCAATAATTTGGAGATACGGGTTGATTTGAGAGTTTTCTTCCGACACGGGAGTTTGTGCATGTCACATATTGACACGGACACATAGATGTATAATTGATTCTTTGTATTATACATAAATACTATTTTAGACTTGCTCGTGTCCTTTGGGGTACATTTGGTGGTATGGTGGACTCGTATCGCAACCATATCATAGATCTAGTGTGATACGGGTGCGATACACTCCACGTGTTTGTTTCCTTGTATTTCAATAATTATTTATATATATATATATATATATATATATATATATATATATATATATATATATATATATATATATACTTGTTCATAGGTGTTTGAGTGTGTGTGTGTTCATAGGTGTTTAGTTGTGTGTGTGTTGAGAGAAGGGGGTCAGGATTTGCATATTTCAGTGAGCAGTACAGTAGCAGCAAGAAGAGAGCGGTGAAGGCAGCAACATCATGCAGCAGTTGCAGCTAGTAGCAATTGCTAGCCAGCAAGCTAGCAGTGAGCTAGTAACTGCAGTGGCATGTGCAGCAGCTAGTAGCACGCAGCAAGGAAGTGAAGCACTGCACGAGCAGCTGCAACAGCATCACCATCGCAGCAAACTGCAGGCAGTGCAGTGGTAGCAGCCAACTGCAGCAGCAACAATTGCTCGAGCCGCTCCAGCAGCAGTAGCAACTTTGGGTAGCATGCAGTAGCAGCATGTTGCAGCCGCAGTTTGATCAATTGAGCATGAGCAGCAACAGTGTATCAGCTAGGTAAGTTATTAGTTTAGTTAGTTTAACTAGTAGTTTAGTTAGCTAGTATCTTGATGTATAGTTTATTAGTTAGCTTGATAGTTATCTAGTTAAGTTACTAGTTGGTAGTTATATATATGTATATATGTATACATATAGTTATATATTTCAGTGAGCAGTACAGTAGCAGCAAGAAGAGAGCAGTGAAGGCAGCAATATCATGCAGCAGTTGCAGCTAGCAGCAATTGCTAGCTAGCAAGCTAGCAGTGAGCTAGTAACTGCAGTGGCATGTGCAGCAGCTAGTAGCACGCAGCAAGGAAGTGAAGCACTGCACGAGCAGCTGCAACAGCATCACCATCGCAGCAAACTACAGGCAGTACAGTGGTAGCAGCCAACTGCAACAGCAACAATTGCTCGAGCCGCTCCAGCAGCAGCAGCAACTTTGGGTAGCATGCAGTAGCAGCATGTTACAGCCGCAGTTTGATCAGTTGAGCATGAGCAGCAATAGTGTATCAGCTAAGTAAGTTATTAGTTTAGTTAGTTTAACTAGTAGTTTAGTTAGCTAGTATCTTGATGTATAGTTTATTAGTTAGCTTGATAGTTATCTAGTTAAGTTACTAGTTGGTAGTTATATATATGTATACATATGGTTATATATATATATATATATATATATATATATATATATATATATATATATATATATATATATATATATATATATATATATATATATATATATATACTTGTTACTAATAGTGATATGTATGTATGTATGTATGTATGTATGTATGTATGTATGTATGTATGTATGTATGTATGTATATGTATCTCTAGTAATTATATATATATAGGTATGTACATATGTATATATGTATTAGTGGTTAGTGGTTAGCATAGTAGTTTGGTATAAGTAAATACATGTTAGTTTATAGTTTAGTTTTTGGTAGTTAGTATATGTTAGATTTGAATTTATAAACCCCCTCATCCAAAAATTAGGCCTACTTGGCTTAGATAGTGAAACTAGGGCTAGTTTAAACCCAATTAGAATTAGAACACGACATTTTATATAATTAAGCAATATTTATATCACTTAGCGCGTCTTACCGTTGCTTCGATAATTGGAGCACTACACTAGCCATTGTCTACCTGCAAATTTTATACTCTTTCCCTAGACATGACCACCTTTTATTCTGACCTCGGTATAACTTATAATTATACTCTCTTGTGCTACATTTTAGTCACACAATAAACGTCACGGACGTTATTTTTTAATTCCAAATAAATTCTAACTTTGTACCCTTGTGCGTGCCAATCGAAAATAGAGACACAATCTTGACCCATTTTGTGCAACCTAAATTATGATAAAATTCTACTCTGAGCCCTCTACGTCCATGACACTTGTGTCCCACCAAATTTTAATCACATGTACTTCTAATTAATTCCAGAACATCTTCCGCATTAATTTTAATTAAATTAAATCTAATTTCCATCTTTGTGCAATTTTTCTAATTGTTGGGCATTTTTATGCAAAAATGTATTAAGGTGTCCACACTATTGGACAATATATGAAAAAATCAATTTTTCCCTTCAGACAAATTTTTCTCATAGTTTTCGGAATGTACAACGCGCAACATCGTCCCTTATTTTAAACCTATCCTTGCATTTAAACAATATAAATTATGGCCCTCCAAATACCCCATGCCAAGCCAAGGCCCAACTCCAAGGAGATGTTGACCAAAGCCCACATTCTTAGGTCAACAAAACCCTAGTTTCAAATGTATAAAATAACTTTTTTCTTTCCTTTCTTTATTTTCCTTTTTACCTAAAACTAAACCTAATAACCATCACCTTCCCCCCATCTCCTGTACACGACCCCCTCTGCCAACCGCCGGCTGGAGCTGCCCCCAACCGCCGGACATGACCTGAACCACCTCCTCCCTGTTCTCTCCTTCCCCGCCTCGATCTCCCTCGACCGGAGCCCGCAGAGCCACCATCACCGGAGCCACCACTGCATCTCCTTCTCCAGTTTCCTCCGCTCATCGACTTCCACTCTCCCCCGCACCCTCGTCGTCCCCGTTCTTCCCTCGACCCACCTGCGTCGAGCCGCTGCCAACCCGACCGTGCACCCCAGTGCCTCGTCGGAGCCGACTCGCCCGAGATCCTCCGCCAGAGTCGATCTCCTCCACCTCTTTCTCTGGTTTATCACCAACAGCAGCACCAAACGCTGCCATCTCCCGACCTCCTCTCCTTCGACCAGTGCAGCCCGACGTTCACCTCTTCCCCGCCAAAGCCGACCGAGCCTCGCTGCCCATCTCCTCCTCCTCGTCGACCGAATCTACTGTCGACCCTCCCTTCTTCGGCCAACCGCCATTAACACCATCACACCACCAGCACTTCACCATCCACCATTGCCATCATCATCACCACCATTAACTCCAGCACAGCCACCCCAGTCTCCTCCTCCCTGCTTCCTGCCATCCTCCTTCTCCTTTTGGCCGGACCTCCCCCCACTGGCCAGACCTCCCCCCACTGGCCGGAGCATATCAACACCTCATCATCACCCCTCCATCACAATCATCATCTCCATTAATCATCACCCCTATCATAATTAACATCATCCACATCATCATCCTCGTCATCACCATCCTCCACATCATCATCCTCGTCATCACCATCATCATCCTCATCATTACCATCATCCACATCATCATCCTCGCCATCACCATCATTATCATCTCATCCTCATCATCACCCCATAATCCCAGTCACCATACACATCATCACCATCGTCCCAGTCACCATCCACATCACCACCATCATCCCAGTCACCATTCCCATCATCATCCACATCACCACCATTATCATAATTTCCATCATCATCACCATTGTAAGTATTACCACCTTAACCCTAATCAATATATATCATCACTATCATCGTCACTGTGGACCCGTCACCCTTGCCGAAGACAACCCACAACAGATACCCCCGATTCCTGTGCCTGTGCACGCTGACCCAGAGGACGTTAGATTTTTTTATGCGACTTCCGGAGCAGGATATGGGGACTACATAGCTTCTGGCCAGGCAAGTATACCTTGCGAAATTGTCTACAGTACTTTTGTATGCTATTTATATTTCTGTATATTTATTGCATTTCTGTATATTCATTGCATGTGTAGTTTCTTTCGGTCATTACTTTATATTAGATATGTTGACACACACATGACACTTAGTATCATGAGAGGACAATCAGTAGGCGTATGGACTTTAACTACTCTGGTGAACCGTAGTATCTAGCAAGCACTATGGTAGTCGTGTCCGACGGTCGCTACCCCCGCGGTATGTCGATTGATGGTGTCACGAGGGTCGCTACCCCCGCGGTATATCGGCTGATGATGTTCTAGACGTGTGTGTGAGTTGTGAGGCTTAGATCGAGTAGCCTACCCTTGTCCATATGTCAAAAAGTTGTCCTCATTTGCATTCATATAGATTGTCTTGTACAGCGTACTTATATCTTTTCAAATATTATGCATGTTTAATGTATTCAATTGGCTTGCTTTTATGTATCTTGTTATGTCCCTCTGAGAACCTAGTCCCTTGCCAGGTATAGACGACCATGAGTACCCGCAGGAGTACGGACCCGGACCTGACGCGTTACTTTCTGCCGAGGAGACCTTACCCACTGAGCATCACTGATTATCTCTAGCGATGGATACTTTAGCTGACACTCTTATATCATCACCTTATTTTATATTGGTGATTTACTCTTCTCTCTTATTTAGTTTGATATAGTCATTGGTAGTGGATTTGTCTCCACCAAACTATCATTTATGGATTATTCAGACTCATTATTCTAGTTTAGTTATTTCCTCTCTGTGACTTGTTGTGTGGATGAGATTAGTATTTCCTGTGACTTATGATAGTATATATACCACATGTGAGTTTTATTCATATTACAGCATACATGTGTATTATGGTATCCATATATTGGAGTTGCCATATACACACGGCTGGCATGCTTACGTGTTCCTAGTCCTTCGTATTTTGGGACTGGAGCGTGACATATTTTTGTGGTGGCCCATGCAGGTCTCGATAGCATATTGCCTCGGTTATGTTACTGTACCGAGCAAGCCTGCAATTAGGATTAGAGTATAGTATCTCATCCACAATTGACTATGACTCATCCTTCTTCCAATCTGTTCTATCTAAATAATCGCATCCTGCTTGATTTCTGTGCTTCCCTAATAGTTCCTTGAGTATAGATTTCTCCTAGAACGTAGGAACCCTTGTGGTTAGAATAATAATTAGGGTAATAATCCTACAAAGAATACAACTAGAGTATTGACACATCACTAAGTTTAGAATATCTAGTGAGCCCTAGCATTCCTTATCTATAGATTGGTCTACTATTACCCCTTGAGATATTTATGAGGACTTGAGAGTGGTGTAGACACTACTAGAGTTAACTAGAAATTTAACCATATTGTTTGACCCTAGTATTGAGGGACCACTAGGAATCCAAGGTTGAACATTAGGACTAAACCTAACTTTCATAGTGAAATAGTATTATAAAACTATACATTTCGATTCTTGTCTTGATGTTAGCAGACAGTACACTAGGAAGCCAAGAGGAATAAAATAATATTTCCCTAGATCATACCCCGAACACAGAGATTAGCATACCACATTCCCCTTAGACAACCATGATATTATCTAGAGCCCTTCAATTTAAATTCAAATCTTATTCCTCTGAAAACCTAGCACTCGCTATTTATGCGACGACTAATTATGTTCTTCTTTTCTTTCAACTCGTGCCACCTAACCCTTCCATTCTTAATGTTAACCCTTTTGTTCTATGAGCACTATGATTAAGACTTAAGATGATCAATACCTTTTAATGCAATAAGATACCCTAATAAGTACCAAGACCTTTTTTCGTAAACCTTAACAGGAGTTTCTGCTGTATCCTTAAGACGATACAGTATTAGTTAATTCTTTTAAGTTGGGTAGTATGTCTCATAACATAGTATCACCTAGTCCTATTGACCCATTGATGTAGTGTAATGGAATGACACCAACTATAGACTTGCATAAGAAGATAGTATTTATTCAGACAGTATAACTTAGAGGCCCATACCCCTATTTGGTCAACTAACAACTTAGACAAGGAGTTAGTATAACAACTGTAGAGACTGTAGAGTCTTATCTTCTTGTGAAATTAAATTATTATGTACCTTCTTTCATCGTAATCCAGCGTATTTATATTTTTGTACTACCTCGACTTATGCTGCTATTTTATAGCCTAGTTTTACAAGCTTATCCTTTTATCAAGCTTGATCATGATATATGTATTATTGAGGACCCTACTAATACATTGTCTAATCAGAATCTGTGTATTAAGGTCTAGCTAACCTTAGTATATTTGGTTCGCCCTTCGTAATACTACTTTACGTGGATTGAGATAAATTTACTTAGCTTCTTAGACGAATATACTTGCCCCCTAGACATGTCTGAGTGTATCGTATCGATTACATAACTGTATTGATATGAGCATGCTAATAAGAAATTACCAAATAGAATTTCAATCCACAACTGCCTTGACAATTCCCATTTGAATTCTTTAAATGCCTTGACCTCCATACTTCCATTCTATGACCTCCCCCTTTGAACTATTTATTATTGCTTTCCGTCTTCCCTTATTCCGAAAAGACGAACGCTCATGCCAGGTATAAATTGATACACTGATAAGTACTAGATATATCCCATAGGCTAATCATATGACCTGGTGACTCTCTTTTATAATTGATTAAGGGCATGTCATAGATGATATATTTGATGTTAAAACCTTGAGGATTAAATAACAGGATTAAATAATTTGAGGAATAGCTTTTCTAGATGTATAGCCTTAGGTGATAGATGGATAAATTCTAAGTTGGGTAGAAACTGCATTGTTAAAACTTGAGGTAAATTCTTTTAGACTGTGGCCAAGTGAGATTAGATAGAGAAAAACTATGCCTTATTTTAATTTCGAGGACAAAATTATTTTAAGTTGGGTAGATTGTAAACTTCCTCACCCAAAAATTAGGCCTACATGGCTTAGATAGTAAAACTAGGGCTAGTTTGAACCCAATTAGAATTAGAACACGGCATTTTATTTAATTATGTAATATTTATATCACTTAGTGCGCCTTACCGTTGCTTCGATAATTGGAGCACTACACTAGCCACTGTCTACCTGCAAATTTTATACTCTTGTCCTAGACATGACCACCTTCTATTACGACCTCGGTATAACTTATAATTATGCTCTCTTGTGCTACATTTTAGTCGCACAATAAACGTCGCGGATATTATTTCTTAATTCCAAATAAATTCTAATGTTGTACCCTTGTGCGTGCCAATCGAAATTGGAGACACAATCTTGACCCATTTTGTGCAACCTAAATTATGATAAAATTCTACTCTAAGCCCTCTACGTCCATGACACTTGTGTCCCACCTAATTTTAATCACATGTACTTTTAATTAATTCCAGAACACCTTGCGCATTAATTTTAGTTAAATTAAATCCAATTTCTATCTTTGTGTAATTTTCCCAATTGTTGGTATTTTTATGCAAAAATGCATTAAGGTGTCCATACCATTGGACAATATATGAAGAAATCCATTTTTCCTTCATACGATTTTTCTCATAATTTTTGAAATGTACAACGCGCAACAACGTCCCTTATTTTAAACCTATCCTTGCATTTAAACAATATAAATTATGGCCCTCCAAACACCCCATGCCAAGCCAAGGCCCAACTCCAAGGAGATGTTGACCAAAGCCCACATTCCTAGGTCAACAAAACCTTAGTTTCACATGTATAAAATAACTTTTTCCTCTCCTTTCTTTATTTTCCTTTTTACCTAAAACTAAACCTAATAACCATCACCTTCCCCTCATCCTGTGCACGACCCCCTCTGCCAACCGCCGGCCGGAGCTGCCCCCAACCGCCGGACCCGACCTGAACCACCTCCTCCCTGTTCTCTCCTTTCCCGCCTCGATCTCCCTCGACCGGAGCCCACCAAGCAACCATCACCGGAGCCACCACTGCATCTCCTTCTCCGGTTTCCTCCGCTCCTCGACTTCCACTCTCCCCCGCACCCTCGTCGTCCCCGTTCTCCCCTCGACCCGCCTGCGTCGAGCCGCTGCCAACCCGACAGTGCACCCCAGCACCTCGCCGTAGCCGACTCGCCCGAGATCCTCCGCCCGAGTCGATCTCCTCCACCTCCTTCTTCGGTTCATCACCACCAGCAGTACCGAACGTTGCCATCTCCCGACCTCCTCTCCTCTCCTTCGACCAGTGCAGGCCGGCGTTCATCTCTTCCCCGTCGGAGCCGACCGAGCCTCGCTGCCCATCTCCTCCTCCTCCTCGACCGGATCTACTGTCGACCATCTCTTCTCCGGCCAACCGCCATTAACACCATCACACCACCAGCACTTCACCATCCACCATTGCCATCATCACTACCATTTACTCCAGCACAGCCACCCGAGTCTCCTCTTCCCTGCTCCCTACCATCCTTCTCCTCCTTCTGGCCGGACCTCCCCCCACTGGCCGGAGCACATCAACACCTCATCATCACCTCTCCATCACAATCATCATCTCCATTAATCATTACCCCTATCATAATTAACATCATCCACATCATCATCCACGTCATCACCATCCTCCACATCATCATCCTCGTCATCACCATCATCCACATCATCATCCTCGTCATTACCATCATCCATATCATCATCCTCGCCATCACCATCATCATCATCTCATCCTCATTATCACCCCATAATCCCAGTCACCATCTATATCATCACCATCGTCCCTGTCACCATCCACATCACCACCATCATCCCAGTCACCATTCCCATCATCATCCACATCACCACCATTATCATAATTTCCATCATCATCATCATTGTAAGTAAACCACCTTAACCCTAATCAATATATATCATCACTCCAATCATCGTCACTGTGGACCCGTCACCCTTGCCGAAGACAACCCGCAGCAGACACCCCCAATTCCCGTGCCTGTGCACGCTGACCCCGAGGATGTTGGATTTTTCTATGCGACTTCCGGAGCAGGATATTGGGACTACATAGCTTCTGGCCAGGCAAGTATACCTTGCCAAATTGTCTACAGTACTTTTGCATGCTATTTATATTTCTGTATATTCATTGCATTTTTGTATATTCATTGCATGTGTAGTTTCTTTCAGTCATTACTATATATTAGATATGTTGACACACACATGACACTTAGTATCATGAGAGGACAATCAGTAGGCGTATGGGCTTTAACCACTCTGGTGAACCGTAGTAACTAGCACGCACTATGGTAGTCGTGTCCGATGGTCGCTACCCCGCGGTATGTCGATTGATGGTGTCACGAGGGTCGCTACCCCCGCGGTATGTCGGCTGATGATGTTCTAGACGTGTGTGTGACTTGTGAGGCTTAGATCGAGTAGCCTACCCTTGCCCATACGTCGAAAAGTTGTCCTCATTTGCATTCATATAGATTGTCTTGTACAGCGTACTTATATATTTTCAAACATTATGCATGTTTATTGTATTCAATTGGCTTGCTTCTATGTATCTTGTTATGTTCCTTTGAGGACCTGGTCCCTTGTCAGGTATAGACGACCATGAGTACTTGCAGGAGTACGGACCCGGACCTGACGCGTTACTTTCTGCCGAGGAGACCTTACCCACTGAGCATCACTGATTATCTCTAGCGATGGATATTTTAGCTGACACTCTTATATCATCACCTTATTTTGTATTGGTGATTTACTCTTCTCTCTTATTTTAGTTTGATATAGTCATTGGTAGTGGATTTGTCTCCACCCGACTATCATTTATGGATTATTCATACTCATTATTCTAGTTTAGTTATTTCCTCTATATGACTTGTTGTGTGGATGAGATTAGTATTTCCTGTGACTTGTGATAGTATATATACCACATGTGAGTTTTATTCATATTACAGCGTACGTGTGTATTATGGTATCTATATATTGGAGTTTTTATATACACACGGCTGGCATGCTTACGTGTTCCTAGTCCTTCGTATTTTGGGACTGGGGCGTGACGGAATTACCTTGTGATACCAAGGTAATGTCAAGGTATTGGGTCAATACTCAAGGTTTTGGGTTTGAGTATCAAGATGGGTGTGTAGTGGTGCGATACCGCATTGGTTCAAAGCTAAGGTATTCTCTTAGCATTAGTTTAGTTAGGAATATTAAATACTATTGATTGTATATACATATTATGATATTTTTATATCTTTAACTTGTGTATCTTACGATACGGTATCCTATTGATTCCTAGTATTCTAGTATCGCTAGTGTGGCCTAGTTACATAGTGTATGGACCCAATATCTTAGAGTTAGACTCATAAAACCAAAAAATAACTAATTTGACCAAGTTTGACCAGTTTGACCAGTTTGACTTAGAGTTGACCTTGTTTGACTGCTTTGACTTGAAAATGACTTTATGACCTAGAAGTTGACTAGGTTAACTTATTTTTATTCCAAAACCTTGTGTTGATGAAATATTCCATACTTAGGTCTTCGAGGCACCGTACCGGACATCTGTAATATTGTTCACCAGATTTTAGGCGAGTACATTCTTTGATACTTTCTCATTTATGATATCCTCTATGTCTCTTGTATCTAGTGTAGATATCCTTAATTTCTTGGCACGATGGTTACACGGACTAGTATATCCGGATCTCGTCATTAGATATTATTCCTTGGTATTTACTGTATATCTTGTGCAAGCCTTGTTTCCTTGTTCTTCTTGTACAAATACAGACATTGGTTCATGAGAAGAGTAGCGCCCTTCTTGTGAAAACCCGTGTCATAACGTACCATTGTTGGATCTACTATACCAGTCGAAGGCGGGGAGTATTTAGTATAAATGTGTGATCATACCCTCCTTGTGCATGTCTTGTTCCTTGTGAGTGTTAATCATACACCGCACATATGATTAACCAGGCCATAATCCTTGTGCAAGTTCCCAAGCCGATCACATGTTAAAGCTGGTACTCACTCACTTAGTTGTAGTATTCTTATTCATTTTCATATTGTTCATCCTTGTATTTATTTTCAGTATTTTATGTATTGCATATCTCTTGTATCTGTATATAGCATCTTGTATATTCACATTTATTTACTGCTACATAGTTTATATCATTTATTAGAACTGCTATCAGAGATGTACTTTGCTCATTTCCTGACTGGATATTTTTTTTCCAGATGACACTGAGGAGTGGTATCCCACTCACTATGGGCCTCAGGACGTGGTTGGCTTAGAGCCAGAGACCTTGGCTCATGAGGGTCTTATTCCGACTGAAACAAACGACCCAGGACTCATAGCTTAGTTGTTAGTTTTCTTTTGTACTAGATTTATCTCCAGCATTGTTATTAGTATTTCTTGACTCATTGGATATTATTTTGTCTCATAAGTTGTATTTGTGACTCTTCTATTCTTTTATCATATTCGTGCTTATTCTATCTTATAGATCTGTGATTAAGTATATTCATTGTTGGTGGCATATTTATATTCGATAGATAGTTTATCCAAACAACGTTCAACCGCGGATGCTGCGGTGTAGGCTGAGCGTTGTTCACTACTTGCATCCCTACACCGGGTGCGGGTCATGACATAATTTTAGTGGTGGCCCATGCAGGTCTTCTAGGTCGCAATTAGTGCGATTCGTAGTAGTGCTCTAAATTGAGTGCTATTATGAGCCTGTTTCAGGATATAGGATATATGCTATAGGCTGTGAATACTCAATCACATCTAGGAAAAACTTCTTTGATTCAGTTCAATTATTCTTCCTTGATATTGATATTTGATCTTTAACTGTCCTTCTTTGAATGTCTTATACCATGTGCCATATTGATTCTTTCCTTTCGCTTTGCCTCAGGATGCCGCCTAAGACTAGATCACAGCAGGGGAGAGCTTTTGAGAGATCTGCGACTTTTCGAGGGCCTGCACCAATCACTTCTCCGGTGATTGGCGTATCAACTGCGTTCGGGGGTCCACCTCCAACTCAGAGGACTGTTCCGGCTTTATCTGAGGGACTTCCATCTCCACCTTCCGTGCCGACAGATGCGACTCAGATATTCACACTATTTTGTGAGATATTGGAGGCTCAGAGGGCTTAGTTTGAGGCACACTAGAGGCAGACCAACGTGTTACGGCAGCACATTGAGAGTGATCATCATCTTTTCCTTGCCGTAGTAAAGAGAGGAGTTCCGGTCCAGCAGCAGGTTGCTCTGCAAGTTGCCCAGCTTCGGCCAGACAACATTCAGGACTTTAAGAAGCTGGAACCTCGGGTCTTCAAGGGGACAGAGGGCATCATCTACGCTGATGATTGGCTCGAGGATATTGAGCATCTCATGCGGGTGTCCCATCTTGCTGAGGATCTGAAGGTTGAGGCAGTAGGACTTCATCTATTCGACATCGCCCATACTTGGTTCAGGAATGAGCCACTTCTTTCCGATGTAGGACAGTCTTGGGAGGTATTCAAGGACCTCTTCAAGAGGAGGTTCTTTGCTCGGGCAGACATATTAGACTTGTGGAGGCAGTTTGAGAGCCTTATTCAGGGGAGCATGTCTGTGGAGGAATACGCCGCAGAGTTCGGTAGGTTGAGCCGATTTGTGGAGTATTTGGTGAGGGAGCCGGAGGTTCGAGCTATCCGTTTTCATGAGGGTCTGAACTGGGAAGTGAAGATCCTCATTCCATCTTTATATGAGACATATTCGGAGATACTTGCAGAGGCACGCAAGGTTGAGCGAAAGTTGGGTTTGAAGCCCAAGAGAGATCGTAATTCTTTTCTGGGGGCTAACAGCAACACAGTGACTACTAAGCGTCCTTATTTCTAGTCCAGACCTTTTTAGCAGCCGCAACAACACCAGACTCCAACTAGGGTGCCATTTTACCAGGCGCCGCAGTAGCAGAGACAAACACAGCAAGCTTCCTGCCACTTCTGCAAGAAGCCCGGCCACATATGGAAAGTTTATAGGAAGAGGTTGGGAGTTTGTTTGTATTATGGTGCCGAGGGGCATCAGCTGAGAGAGTGTCCTTCCAATCCTCGTCGTGCAGTTCATGGAGCAGCTCTGAGGACACATGCGAGGCCACCTGCAGTACAGCCGAGGGGACCGTCGCTTCCGACCCAGCAACATCATTATGTCCAGTACCAGCATCAAGAAGGTGTACGTCAGGGACGAGCATTTGCTATGACAGTCGAAGAGGTCGAGCCTACCAGAGATGTCATCGCAGGTTCTGTTCTTCTTGATTCTATTACAACTTTAGCTTTATTTGATACTGGTGCTTCCCATAGTTTTGTATCTATTTCTTTTGCTCTGAAGCATCGTTTGGTAACTGAGTCTTTGCTTAGGACTTGCAAGATCATGACCGGGGGAGATATTATCCTGGTTAATGATATTTGCAAGGATCCGAGAGTTTCTCTGGGAGGCCGGGAGCTAAGTGCGTGTATACTTGTAATGCCACTTCTGAGCTACGGACATTGTACTTGTGATGGATTAGTTGAGTAGGCACCGTACTAGTATAGATTGTAGATGAGGTAAAGTATTGTTTAGCCTTCCAGAAGAGCCAGAGTTTGAGTTTACTAAAGGAGCTGCAGAGCAGGGAGAAGGCATTATCTGTGGAGCTATGGTGGAAGACAAGGAGTTGCCGCATCCATTAATAGCAGAGTTCTTGGATGTGTTTCTTGAGAAATTGCCAGGATCGCCGTCAGATCGAGATATTGAGTTCTCTATAGACTTGGTGCCAGATGAAGAACCAATTTTACAGCATGTCTATAGAGTAAACAACAGCGAGCTGGTCGAGCTGAAGAAACAATTGGAAGAGTTGCAGGATAAGGGGTTTATCAGATCTAGCTCTTCACCATGGGGAGCCCCAGTATTGTTTGTACCGAAGAAGGATGGATCGGTGAGCATGTGCATTGATTATGTAATACCCCGTTCCACTCAAGCGGACTGTCGATTCAAACGGCAAAAGTACAATGTCCCGACCCGCTTTGCTCAGGCGAGAATACTCGTTTGAGACAAAGAATATCCATACTTGTCCTTACAGGATTCTGGCTTAGGCTTTCAGAGGCTCGCTTGACGTATCGCTCAACCGAGGCGAATCGTCGCTAAGGTGGGTGGCTACGGTGAACTTGTCTTTGCTTAGCCAACACACTTAAAATCTGGAATGATACATGCTAGTCGCTAGGTGAATCACCCATGCATGCTAATAAGAATACAACGCACCTAGCTAAGGGAATAATCCCAACTTGTATTGCTTGTTTAGAACATAGAAATAAAATATTGCTTATATTCAGACCCTCACATGCTACCCTATATAATGTTGCTCGAAAAGTCCCTTACGGTTTCACCTCTCGGTTTACCTTCGGGCCGAGCCAACGTGTTTGCTTAAAGTTCCTTAGAAACGTTGCTTGCCTGCTTACAAATGTCTAACGTTATTCGTATTGTGCATGCATTCTAGTTAGCCAGGAGACTATCAAATAGCTCTTCTGTGAAATTGAACCTGCAAGTATCCGGGACCGTTAGGTCACCCAAGGCAATCCCCGAACCAGGGGCATGCATCAAGGTAAGTGAATATTAAACTCAAATCACATCAAGTTTACCTTTGAACGAGATCCCTGTTCATGCTCGTTCATAGCGGAAATTCAAGATTGTACTCGTGTTATTGATTGTATTGTGAAAGATGTGAATTTGGACAACCCTAAAAACCTGCATGTCGCGGACAACTCAGAAACGAGGTATAGTTCCACGACGGTCACCGAGGCACTGGGACCGTTCCGATCCGGATGGAATTCACGTTTAGTCTCACATTCTTGGACGGGATGGTTTATAGCGCCTCACGTTCTTTCGTTGCATTCCATCCTCGTCATTGACTAGTATCCTTTATGTCTATGCCAGTGACTCATGTCATATAGCTAAGTCATCCTCGCTTAGCGGCTATCCGCGTGCGAGTCATTGTATCGCATCGAGAGTAACTGAGTACTCAAAATATGGTCCCATTCATGACTCTCGTGTTTGCATATGTTGTTGCCTTGATTTTCATATATGCTGGTCGTGCTTGAATTAACAATGTTTGCCTTGGACAGGGAAGGTCAAATGGTAAGTTGGTAAGTCTCGCCGTGTTTTCTCTTATATAACACGGTGCACTGCCACACGAGTTAGGCTATTCAATCTTTGCATAAAACTGATCCTAAGGCAACTAGAAAGACAATATAATAGTTGGTGCACGGAACCTATATTACGTGTTTGGATTTGTCGAGCGGGCGAGTAGCCTCCCCACTAGTGCATTCAATGTACTGATAACCCAACAGATCGTTTGCAGGGTGCAGGAAAACCTCGTTCGGTGCGGATGCCTCCTCCGTGCGTGCTAAGGCGTGGAGATCACTCCGGAGCCTTGGAGCGTTACGTCCGAAACTGAAGTACATATACAAGACATAATGTTGGAACATTGCCTGAACATCGCCCGTATAATCATTCCACAATTGTAGCCACTTGGCACACTTTTATTATTTCAGAGAGAGAGGCTTGAGCGACTTGTAGTCTCGGCCATGCGCCTCCTGTAACACTTGTTTATATCAATAAAGAGTTGCTTTACTTCAACTTGTGTTATTCATGCTTTCACTATTGTCGACTCAGTGAACTTGTTACCAACTCGCCTATGCGTTTATGATTCCGCTGCACTCGGACAATCTGTGCGACTCTGTGGCTTAGAACTCTTACCGCCAGCCAATGAACCATAGCCTTGCACGGACGTGGCTCACGCTCGTGCGGCATCACACCCGGATGGTCAAAGCGATCGTTCCGCGGGAGCGCCGGCGCGGTGATTCTCGCCTAGCGGGAACGGCCAATTTAGCCTGCAGGAGATCGGTGCGTGACATGTTGGTATCAGAGCCTGGCTTATACGCCTTTGTATTTTGTTTCGAATGTCTCAGTTTCGAAAGCTCGTTCGTGGGTTATGTGCACGCTCTCTCTTAATGTCCCAAACGGAATGTTCCAACAATGAGTCTAAATACTTTCAAAAAGCGCATTAGAATAATGTGATTGCTTGTATGAAATTGTGATGCTATGGCCTTTGTGCCGACCTGTGCAAACCCTTGAGATTTTTGCAAAGTAGCTTGTCCGATTTTACTATCTTTAAGTTTGGTTGAATGCATCTGTTTGAGGGACGCCTTGAACTTATGTACGATCCAAGACTCAAGAAAATATGAAACTCGAGTGCTAAGACTTCGCTATCGCTAAGTTGGTTGGTGTGCATGTGTTTGGAGCGCTACGAATACGTGTACGATCCAGACTAGCGATATGCTGATCTCGAATGCTTGTGCAATTGAATATCCAAATAAATAAGTACAACGACTTGTATAGGTTTACCTCAGCCTTATATCATTAATCATGATTTCTATGCTTGGGATAGGTTCCATAATGCGTTAGTACTGCTTGTCCTCAGTAAGTCTCGAGGACGAGACTTTTTTTGAGTTGGGTAGGATGTAACACCCCATTCCGCTCAAGCGGACTGCCGATTCAAACGACAAAAGTGCAATATCCCGACCCGCTTTGCTCAGGCAAGAATACTCGTATGAGGCAAAGGATATCCAGACTTGTCCCTACAGGATTCCGGCTTAGGCTTTCAGAGGCTCGCTTGACGTATCGTTCAACCGAGGCGAATCATCGCTAAGGTGGGTGGCTTCAACTACCCTTCTGCCATTAATAATACTAGGTTCTACATATTATAGTTCCACCTCCTCCTGGATCTCCGCGGGCTTGCATAGATCTGCCCACACGACCAGCTTTGGTATTGATCATGTACTTTTTCTCCCCTCCACCGACATTAGTTTTGCATTAGGTCTCCCTCCCGAGTGCCAACCATTCACCGGTCCACTCGCTCGCGCTCCCATCCTCTGTTTATCCTTCTGCCCACTCGTCGTTCGGTATAGGTTGGCATGGGCCTCCGCTTGATTCACCGCCCTTGGACGACGCTGACCTCACTGCTGCATATCCCATGGACCTCGTCTGTTTTGCCCCTCTGCATGCCCCCCTCCATCCGTCCTGATCCTCCTTGACATTGATCCAAATCTCCTCCTTCTTTCTACCGTCGTCCATCCCCCCTGGGTCTTTGATAGCGGGATCGCCCGAGTTTGGAAGTCCTTCGTCCTCTTCATCTCTCTGATGTCCCGCTGAACTCCCCGCCCCCGGATAGCCTTTGCTCGGAGCGAACATCGGCGCCGTCACCGTTCCTTCCCTTGGATCGCCTCCCTCGAGAGAAAACCCTAACGCCGCCATATATATATATTTTTTTTCTTACAGACGAAATAAAAAAAAAATTTGAAAACGTCTTTAGTAAGGACGTTTTGATTTTATATTATTTTAAAATCTGGAAAAAACTAAAACGTCTTTAGTAAGAACATTTTAGTTTTTTTCTTGCAATATTGTCAATTTCTTTCTTTTTCTGCAAAATACTAAAATTTTGATGTTTTATAGAAAAATTCCTGTATTTAGAAAAATATCTGATTCCAGTCAGCACCAAGTCTCCAGCAAAAGAGAAAAAAGAAAAAGCTACTTTGGATTCACTCATTAAATGGTTTAAACTCGTCAGGTCAGGTTGAGCCGTTTTCAAAACAAATCTGGTTTGGGTTTAACCGTAATTGACCCAATCTGAGTCCGACCCGACCCGACCCAAAGGTTAAAGTAAGTGCATTTTCCCCCCTAATAATAGCAAAGCCTACAACCATATCAACTAAAGATAAATTAAACTCCATTAACTATGCAGTTAGAGCATCTCAAATACTGTTGTTAGTTTGAAAAAAATAGTTGTCATATAGAATCACAATTTTTGATTTCAAATTCTAATGCAAATATAAAATAAATTATAAAGTTGACATAGTAATAACATGTCAAAAATAATGTAAAGTTGGTTGTCTATATCTCGACAATATACTTCACAATACTATATTTTTATATTATCAATTATAAATAAAAATATTTATAAAAAAATAATAAAATGGACAAATTATCTTAGAAGTTGAAAAAAAAAAAATATTGTTTTCGGTAAAAAACAAACCAATAGGATTGAGATGCTCTTAATAAATCCTAATCACTACTGACAAACACCAGGTGCTCGGTAAAAAAAAAAAAATACCCTCCTCTTTTCACCGACCAACTGCCACGTGTCAGATAAGAGCCCAACCGCTTAAAGCGGAACCGGCTCGATAACCCAAAACCCTCATCCCAAAGTTTTGTGCCCGTCGCGTTCGTGCACCAACGAGTTCACCCTACAAATGGCCATCACTCGCACAAGGCCCCACCACACCCTGAAACCACCTGTATATGAGTCCCTCACCCCTCTCTTCTCCACTTCACTTCACTTCACTTCACTTCACTCTTTTTCTTTCTGAGGAGACTCTCTCTCTCTCTCTCTATAGAAAGAAAAAGAAAAAGAAAGGAAATGGATCGGGTTACCACCTCCGTTCTAGCCCTAGTATTCCTCGCGATATCCTCCTCCGCCGCCCAGGCTCCCGGCGCCGCTCCGACCAAGTCCACCGCCATCCCCGCCCCCGTGGCGTCACCTCCCGCTACCACCGCGAAGCCGGTGACCGCACCCCATGCGGCCGCACCTGTCTCCACCCCGCCAAATTTTCCCGTCGCCGCTCCGACCAAGTCCACCGCCATCCCCGCCCCCGTTGCGTCACCTCCCGCCACCACCACGAAGCCGGTGACCACACCCCCTGCCGCTGCCCCCGTCTCCACCCCGCCGAATCCGCCCGTCGCCTCTCCAGCCATTACGCCGGTGGCTGCTCCCATCGCGGCCCCTCCTGCTCCAGTCGTTTTCTCACCGCCTCCCACATTGCCCCCACCGACTCCCGCTCCGGTTGCGGCGGTGACCGCTCCGGTTCCGGCGGCGGAGACTCCACTCCCGGCTTCCTCTGTCCCCGCTGCTGCTCCGAGCAAGTCGAAGAAGAAGAAGCCGGCTATGTCCCCCGCGCCATCGACTGCTTCCACTGCTGTTGCTCCCGCAAGTGCGCCAACCGGATCCACCGCCCTCTCTCCTGGACCAGCCGTTTCTGATGATACCACTGTGAGTACACTCAACTTTTCTCTGTTTTCTTTTCTATCGTGCGCCTGGAGCATGAACTGTCGTTCTCAACTTCATTATCGAGTTCCGGCGCACGATAGCGGTTTCGAACGGCGATCTAAAGTGCGCCAGCGTCTGCACGTACAAATAGTATGTCATTTTTTTTTCTTCTGCCCTGCTCGTCTCGCTAAATTTCGCCGGGATAATTGAACTGTCCTTCCGGCGCACGCTAGTTGTTTGCATTGTTGTTTTAGTAGTGCGCCGGAAGAATGTATTTCGAACCGGTCTTACTCACCGTCGCCAGATGCCGAGATCTTGGCCATCTGGCTCCCGTTAGCGGATGAGGCCTAATCGTCGTTCTAACGTGAGCCGGTGGCGTTTTTCTGGCCCGTTCGATCTGGAGCAGACGTCGTCTCTTATCCGCGTCTATTAGCGGCGGAGGGACGTGCGGATTCCGCATGTCATTTTTCTGCGCTATTCAATATCTGCCGTTCATTATAAGAAAGGGATGGCTGATATTGCACGACCGTTTGAAATGTTTATGCGGAGGGCGGCAAGTTAGTACGAGATTTTAGGGATAAAACACAAACAAAAAAGCAACACAGTATGTGCGTGCTTTTTCTTGACTTGTCCAGGACGTTTGAACCTGTTGCGACTCCTGACAACTGCCGACTGAGGGATTTCAAATACACGAATTAAATCCGACATTTTAGTGTTTGAGTTCCGGTCGGTTTGGCCTTTAATTCCTTAATCGGTGCCCTGGCCGTCGGATTGGACTTGTGAGTCAGAGATTTGTGCCGGGACCTCGAGATCTGGACTATTTTTATGGTGTGTTTCAAAATATGTATTGGATCGGTCCGGGGGTCGGTCCGGGCTCAACCCGTTCGGCTTGGCACCCGATCCAATCTGGATCCATGACTCGGTCTGTGGTGGACCGAGCCGATTCACGGTCGGGCCGGGCCGGCCCGATCTGATTTTAATTTTTTTTTAAGTTTTTATATATAATTTATATGATATAACTAATATGTTAATAAATTCAAATTCAAATTTATAGATTTTTTTGTTAATAAGTTAATTTTGTATAATTTTAAATTTATAAGTTATTTGTTATAATTTTTTTTAGAATAATTTATGTAAATATTTATATAAACATTAAGTAAGAAAATTTTATTTGATTTCTTTATATCAATATTTATATAACTTTAAGTATAAGTTAAAATTTAAATATTTAGAAGTTGAAATTTTTTTTTTTTCGATTTTTTTTGAATAACTTATGTAAAAATGTAAAAATTATTTTTTAAATTTAAATATAAATTTATAATTTGAAATTTAAAGAAGTTATTTATATAGAAATAAATAAGTTCAATGTAAACAACTTAGAACATTAAGTAAGAAAAAGTTGAATTTTTTTTATTAATGACAATAAAATTATAAATGTATTATAACATTAAGTAACAAAAAAATATAGAAACTTGTAAATGATATTTTATTTGCATAAAGCTTATAAAAAAATGTACCAGTCTTTTAAAAAAATTTCGTCGTCTGTCTTTTGTTTAAGTTTATTGCTCAGCTGCTCCTTTAGTAGTGTCATCCATAGTAAGAGATTAAAAGTCCAGCTCTAAGATATCGGTACTTTTATTTCTTGAGTCTTGAGTTCTTTTTTCAGCATTAGTCCAATCATGAACGTAAACATAAGCTTTTAAAATATCTGGCAGCAACCGACTTCTTTTCTTGCTTAGCATCCTTGTACCTGCACTAAAACAAGATTCCGATGGTACCGTGGACACCGGAACCATTAGAATATCACGTGTTATAGAAGAAAGTATATGATAAGTTTTTTCGCGTCTTTTCCACCATTCTAAAATTTAATAATAAGTTGAAGAGTCATCTTCATAAGAATTTAGATATAAGGATAATTCTTGAGTGGATTAGGAAGATTTTTTTTGTTTCTTCCTTTACAGTACAATTTTAACATATGATAATTTAAACACAAAATCAGTACTACTACCTTGAACGATTGTACCGGGTCGGGTGAATACAACTATTTCTTTATATAAAACAATTAAATTATCGAAAATATCCTTAATTTCTACCTTCAAGCTACCTACGTCAACTCTCATATTATGTTCAAATTCGTCTAATAAAATAAATACATCATCTAATTTAATCTTAGGATCAAAATCGAAGCCAAACAATATAGAAGATGTATATTACCCCAATATTTTTTAAATTTGGCTTATATTTTGGAAACTACATAATCAAAATCAGGGACATTGTAATAAATGAGACATGTTAAGAATTTTTGTTAAAGCTAAAGGAGAAATTGGATAATTAACTCCAGATAGAATGGTTGTAGCATTGTAAAATAATTCTAAAAATTTAAAAATAGAAGTAACAATTAACCAATCATCTCAGTTTTATCTATGTGGTGCATCTTTAACAAATCGCCTAAAAGTAACACCATATTGTGTACATAAAATTTAAAAACTTGTTGCTACTTGCAGAAGTGTTCATACTCTGTAAACATAATATAACATTTTCGAAATTTAGTTGAAAGAATTCTAGACATTCTTGTATAATCAAATTAAAAATATGACAAACACATCTAACCTGAAAAAGTCTACCTGAAAAAGTCTACCTTCTAACATAGACGTAAATTGTACTTTCAAAACATTAAAAGAAATGTTATTACTAGCATTATCAAAAGAAATCGAAAATATTTTATTGTGAATATATTCACGCACAAATTGTATTATCGCGCCACCGATTACAGCGCAAACATGTGAAAATTCTAAAGGCCTTAGACAAATGATACATTTTTGCAACATCCATCTTTGATCTATATAATGTGTCGTGGTACAAATATAAGCATAATTTTGCTTAATAGTCAATATATCAGAAGTTAGAGCTAATTTAGTAACATGCATAAAATTTTCTTTCAAAGCAGCCTTATCTTTTTGGAAAAATTTCAGAGCCTCTACTCTAGCAGTAGATCTAGAAACTTTAGAAAAACGAGGATATTACTTGCATAATTATAATAGAAATCATTCTCACCAAATATAAAGGATCGTTCTTAACAAATAATATATTTTGTTAACTCAGCCTTGTTACGAGCATCAGAATAAATAAATGTAACTATAGAAGATCCTTGACCACCGATACTTAGCTGTGTTTGTCTAGCCTACAGTGTGTTTTTGTCATAACAACTTTCGTAGTGTCTTTTTAAAGTGTCTGTGCCATTTCTCATATTCCACAGCCTTAGGTATTGGTTGTTGATTTTTTGGATCTAAGCCCTCACTATCAGAGATAAATTTTTTTGTAAAATAATTTCATAAATTTTTTTTTTTCTATTATCAGCATTTGTAGCCGTAGCCATATTCCTAACTTCAGGAGGTGACATTTGTGTCGGTGGCACGAAATCAAGAATAAGATTATTTTCAAAAATATTATTATAATAATCATAATTTTCAAAAGGTTGGGTTGAACCTTGTCCATCCATATTTAAAAAAAATTAATTTCAAAAAAATTTAGAGCAAAATTAATTACTTCTCTAAAAAAAGTGAGGAAAGAAAAATCTCAAATCAGTTTTTTTCAGTATTATTAAAATTACTTGTAACGTCTGCTAGAAGCCTCCAAAAGAAATCACAAGAAAATGTGTTGAGAGGAAAGAAGTTGGACTCCAGTAATTGCTTTGCTTCTAAACTTTGTAATTGCTTTTCTTCTAAATTTTGTAAGAGAGAGAAATAATTTTGTAAGAGGAAAAAAATTGTTAGTTTTCATGAATTATGGACTATTTATAAAAAAAAAATTGGGGCCAAATACAACATACCCTCAAAATAGAGTTATAATGGATATTTTGGTCAGTTTTAGCAAAATGACCAAAATATCTCTAAAACATTCAAAGAAAGCCACCACTAAAATGGGGATATTATCCCCCAACGGATATATTCCCAAAAATAATAATAATTAAAACTCAGCCAAACTGGACTTGACCGGGCCTGAACCGGGCCGATCGAATTCGATCCGGCCCAAAAAAGTCGAGATCGGGCTGGCCGGGCTTGCGGGTTGGATCCTTCGATCCGGCCCGGACCGTGCGGTGGAGCGGGCCGCAGACCGGATTTGACCGGGCCGGATTTCGTGCCGCTCGCCCTTTTACACACCTTGAGGTGTGTTGGGAATTTATTTTTGGGAGGTAGTGGAAATTTTGAAGGAAAATAAAATAAAGTGAATTAAAATCAGGGAGAAGTTAATTTGAAGGGTAAAAAGTACTAAAAGAAGGTGAAAAAAATAAAATTTTATTTGTTTGTGAAATAAAGATATAATTACTATTCAATGATTGATTTTCTAAAATTATATTTTATACTTTGGCTAAATTACAATTTGATATCCTCTACTATTTGAAATGTTCAACTTGGTACTCTCCTTTGATATGCAACAACTTATTATCCTTCATTTTTGAACTAACGGTGTTAACCGAAATAGAAAATACCCTTCCCAAACTCCTCTCCCCTTTCTCCGGCAACCCTCCTCTCTTTCTCCAGCGTCGGCAGCCGGAAGGGGGAGGGAGACAACAGAGAGCAGCATCAGAAACCGCGAGCATTAGCAACCGTCGACAGAGTCGTGCAGAGGGAGAGGGGGAGGGGGTTGAGGGGAAGAAGAAGATATAGTTTAGGATTTTTTTTAACCTAAAAATTAACGTTAGGATAAAGAAAGGAACAAAGTTAAAAATATTTGTTGAGAGAGAATATTAAGTTAATACCTATCAAAGTTAAAAATCATCAAGTTGAACATTTCGAGTAGTTGAGGGTATCAAGTTGTAATTTAGTTTTATATTTTTTTAGGGGTAGTTGGATAAATTATTCCTAAATTTTCTCGTCTTTCCCCTCTTTTTTTACTTTTGGAAGAATATTTTTTTAGTGTGGCCCACATTTTTTTTTACCTCAAAATTTTCTTCTACATTTTTCATCCCTCCTTCCCAAACACTCATTTTTTTTAATTTTCTTCTTTTAACTTTTTCCTTCTCCCATTTTCCTCTCTTCCCAAACATACTGTTTTCAAAGCCTACTAAAATTAAATAATTGTTTGGGTGTGCATAATAATTGTTTGGGTGTGCATTTAAAGTATATTCGAACTATAACAATGATGATTATTTTATTATTGGATATACTTGGATTTTGGGTTGTGAATTTTGTTATTTTTTTGTTATTTAGGCTTTAGACGGGTTGGCAAGTATTTGAACCCGGATACTATTTTAACCTGGACATTCGGATCTGGCAAAGTATTGCTCCTGCCCTGGCTTGAATCTGAATTTTATAGATCAATGGGTTTTGAACCCAAACCCTGAATTGTTTGAAAATCAGCTTTGCATTTAGGTTTTCTGTTTTCATCTTTCTGGAGTTTTCTAGGCCATGTTATCTATGTTATGCTCGTTCAGTGTTTTAGGGTGATCCTCTCTCTAGGGCTGTCAATGGGTCGGGGGTATGGTTGGGACGAGATGCATGTAAAACCTGAACATGGTACGACATATTTTGTTTTAAAATTATTTACTCAAGGTGCTTTTTGGATTGGTATAACTTTCAGGAAGTGTGAAAGTGATTTTTGTCTCCTGAAAGTAAAATGCGTATGATTATGAACTTTGTCTGCTAGAACTACTTTTAATGTTTGGATAGATATATTTTGTATGTTGGAAGTTGCAAATGCCTACTTATGTTTTTGGATGTTAAATATGAAAAAAAGTAAAAAATAAAATAAAAACAAAATTACAATAATAAAAAAATATTTATTTTATCTGAGAAAATTGATAATTATATATTAATACTCATTATTTAACTAATTATGTAATATAAGTACTATAAGTAAATTCCTCAACTATATAATAATCGAAAATTTTGAGAGCATCAAAGTTTTCTAAAATTTTATCGAAAATACAGTTTTAAAAAATTTCAAGAAAAACACAAGAACGTCCATCCAACGGGCATTCTCTAATAAAAAAAAACATAAAAATTACAAAACGTCTTTTGGATCGGTATTTTGCATTATTAAAATACTTCTTTCAACCTCTTCCCTCATTCCGTTATACCAAAAAAAAAGAAGGGCCATACCAAAAAAAGAAAAAGAAAAAGAAAAATGCATCTTGGAAGGACGTTTCTCAAAGAGAAAGCGCCCTTCCGTAAGCCGTTTTCTAACGTGGCACCTATCTCTCTCTCTCTTTCCTCTCTCGTCTCTCTCTTCTCACTATGTCACATCTCTCTCTGTCACATCTCTCTCCGAAAACATCATAAGCTATATTTCTTGTATAACCAAATAAATGCATGGCTGGATTGATCAAACGACGCTAACTAACTTTTCTCTGTGAGAGGAATATGGAATCGAGCCACTTAGTCAGTTGGTTCCCCTGCAAGTTGATGGTAGCGAACTGGACGTCCTCGAAGGATTTAGGGATGGGTCATGTTAGTTTGGTTTCCGACATGTCAAGGTCGACGAGCAGTCCCTTGCTGACTCTAGCGAAGAGAGAGCGGAATGCCAAAGCTCAGCTGGTTCCGATACAAATCGACCTTGGGAAGAAGGGATGGCCCCCATAAGAACGCGTTGTTGTCCAGCTAGAGCACGCGGAGGGAAGCGAGCGGGGAGAGGAAGGGAGGGACTGGGCCAGAGACTGGTGCGGGTTATGGTCAAGTAACACAGCTCCTTCAGCCACGCCAGCTTGGGAGGGGGATAGGGCCCACGAGGATCGGGAGGCCCCTGAAGACGACAACCCTGAGCGCGGATAGGTCCTCGATGGGGGGAGCTGCCGAGGTCGTAGATTTGTGAGAGAGAGAGAGAGAGAGAGAGAGAGAGAGACGAGAGAGGGAGAGTGACTGAGAGATAGGTGCCATGTCAAAAAATGTCCTATGGAGGGACGTTTTCTTTTTGAGAAACGTCATTCCAAGTTGCATTTTTTGGGTTGATCCGATAACCGAACCGATTACAGAGAGGGGAGAGGTTGAAAGCAGTATTTTAATAATGCAAAACGCTAATAGGCGTTTTGTAAATTATATATTTTTTTATTAGAGAACGTCCTTTGAATGGACGTTTTTGTGTTTTTCTTGGAATTTTTTATAACTTTGTGCTTTGGTGGAATTTTAGAAAATTTTGATTCTGTGGATGAAAATTTTCATATAATAATCATGAATCCGGCCATACTCACTATTTGTTGTTTCCAACAACAAATTTCTCATCCCAATAAAGAAGGTCCGTCATCTCCGCCTTCCATATCATCCAATTGCAGCCATTCAAGCTTATCATTCGAATGCCACCAATGAGAGTCTCCATCTCAACATAATAAGTTTAGCAACATGTCCTCTGATACTACTGTTGGGAAAAACAAGACCTTTTCCGTCTTTGTGATGGGTTGAGAATAAAAAATAAAAGATGGAAGAGAAGAAAAAATAAGCGAGGTTGCACACACAAGATTTATCGAGGTTCAACTCAATTTGAGCCTACGTCCTCCGCCCACCTCTTCTTCGCCGTTTTCACTATAATCAAATGAAAGATTACAAGGGCCTTCTCTCCAGTTGATACAACTTAACTTGATGATCACTTTCTCTCACAAACTCACTTGAGGTGGATTACAAGTGTAAGGATTACAAGTTGTGTGTTGTTGTGTTGTTCATACACTTCATTGTGTTTCAACCTTTACCATCCCCCCTTTATTTATAGGGAGGATATGCCTCTTGGGTACACCACATTCGTTGCATGGAGAAGTCCAAAGGGCAGTCCTTTCATTCTCCCAAGATTCGTTTTTTCATCATCAATGTTGCATATAAGCTGAATGCATGCAAAATATGAACATGTAGGCTACTTCAGATGGTCATAACTTCATCAATACACCTCCAAATGATCTGGTTCAAAATCTGGATAAAAGAGAGAATATTTCTCTACAACTTTCGTATTGAAGACCGAACCAAATAATGTCTGCAACATATCCAAAATAACATCCCAAAACTGAATTGTCACAAAAATTGCACCCAAAAAAATAGCTGAATACTTGGTCGAACCGAATCTTGGGTGACCGACTTCCATGGATTAAATCCATGTTGTTTCATCATAGGGATTGACCCCGTTCCAATCAATAACAAACCAATCTAACGAACACCAAACATAGATGAAGACAACGTATATGACGGTGACTACGTCACCTGGATAAATCCCAATCTATATAACTCAGATGAAATTACAAGATTGAGAAGAACCAATGTTGAACCCTTTGTCCTAATAGGTTCAACCCCCTCACCACATCGAGAAGAAAAGACAGAGATTACAATTGAAATCACTCATTACGTCAGCAGAAGATGTGAAAGTTGTGCAAACTTGAGTAAGCTTGAGTAAGCTTGCAAAAGTTGAGTAAGCTTGCAAAAGTTGTGCACCAAGTGCTCTACCAGCTGACAACCTTGCTAAAGATGTGCGTTGAGTGCACTACCAGTAGGTAACCTTGCTAAAGATGTGCATTGAATGCACTACCAACAGGTTTGCCGCGCATGCTACAACGTTGTTAAAAGAGCAAAGCTCTGAAAGTAGTAGAAACTGCATAACGAACTTATTGCCATGTTAATTAAAATGACCGTTTATGAAAGCGAGATTTGACCATTTACGTCGGTTTGCTTGTAGTAACCAACAAGTTCGGTAGAACTTTTGGAACAATTGAAATTGTCACCTTGATCTTTAAGTCGGACAGAGCACAGATCACTCCATGGTTGCTGCTGCTCTCTCTTTTCAGGTTCTGATTTCTCAACATTCTGTTCACAAGATCTCACCAAAGAGTGCTGAAGTAGAACTTATGTAAGTCTCCTGTAATCGTCCCACAAGATCACATGGGCGGTTGACTAGAAATTATTCCCTCTAAGTAGGACGGTTACCAACTACACCGTCCTTGAGCAATACCGCGGTGGAACTACAAAACCTCACAACTCGCGTAACACACGGACACAATGGTACCTTGGAACTTGCAGATGCATGGAACCGTGGCGAATCACACCATTCAACGTCCGATGCGTACGTGTGAAATACGCCATCAAAGCGTCACTTTGTACAAAAAATATTCTCTAAGTAGGATAGTTACAAACTACACCGCCCTTGAGCCCTTGCAACTCGCATAACACGCAGACGCAATGGTACCTTTGAGTTAAAATGTGGTAGAATATTTTGCTTGACTTTATTGATGTGAGGAGCTACATATTAATTATAGGAGGGGCCAATCCCTCTCTCTTCAATTCTATCCGATGTAGGACTAAAGTCCCTTTCATACTCTCAACACTGCCCCTCAAGATGGGTGATAGATAACAATCATTCCCACATTATTTCATAGTTTAGAAAGATTTGATGAATTAAGACCCTTGGTCAGACAATCTGCAACTTGTTCTTCTGAGCGAACATGATCGAACTTTAATATCCCTTTTTTCTAGCTTCTCTTTAATGAAGAACTGATCGATCTCGATGTGCTTAGTTCTGTTATGCTGAACTGGATCGTTAGCTATACTTATTGCAGCTTGACTATCGCTCAGAAGATGCAACGGTGTTTTCTGGTCCAGTTTCAACTATGTCAGCAGTGCTCTTACCCAGACACAACAACTTTGACACTCCCAGAGCCATAGCTCTAATTCTGCTTCAGCAGTCGGCCGTGCTACCACCGACTGTTTCTTGCTTCTCCATGAGACTAGGTTACCTCTCACAAAGACACAGTGTCACGCCCCAATCTCCCGCAAGCTCAAATGTCCCTGCTGAACGTGAATCACCACGTTGCAGCTCTCCCGCAGAACAATCATTCTCATCGGGAAGTGATGCCGTACGAGCCTGGAGTTGCGCTCGTACAAGACGATGTTGTCAAACACCAAAGTTATCATCGAAACAACCAAGTTACAGCGGAAGTCGTTTTGTGTACCAAGCACACATCAGAGTAATACGCAGCGAAGCTCTCGATAGGGTCCAAATAGAATGCCCCGAAGGCAATGCCACAAAGGCGATGCCACGGAGACGATGAAATACTCTTGCTCTTTTCTCTAGCCCACAAAGGTACTTACAGTTCATACATCATGCCTCGTATATCCAAGCAGCGCCACTACGCCTGCGTACCTGAAATATTGCCCACAAACGTGGGTCAGTACACAACCGTACTGGTGAGCGGGGTAACCCACTCGTCTAAGCCGACACTAAGTAAAATAGTGAATGCAAACAGTTATATGGTGATCTTTCTAGTTGAATCCTAGATTCATTTCATGGCATATGGATGACATGTTAAGGAAAGCTGTAAAACAGTTTAAGCATGCAAGCATTTATATATATCCAACCCGAAGTAAACTAGCATGCAACCCGTCCTACTCAATGCCATCGCTTGCACGATAACATATCGAACCAACAGTCTCGCCTCAATATCCATCCTCAACCAAAGTTTATATTCCAATCTCGAGTGCACACTCTTGCCGAGGCAAGGTGAAAGCCAAACCAACAAAAGAAAAGCAATCCAACTCTTATCTATATGAAGTCACTGGCAAAGCCATAAAGGACATTCCAAGCATTAACGGTGCGCCCTATCAGCCCGGGATGCAAGCCCCGCTGGAGGTCCCGCAATGCATCGTGACTAGCACGAATCAATATTTCCCTCCGGATCGATACGGTCCCAGTGCCCCGGAATGCCGTTTCGAGGAAATGTCAAACCCTGTGTACACAGGTTGTCCGTGACATGCAGAAAGTAGGTATGACGAGAGGATCGAACATTCTCGTCCCACCAAGCGATCCTAGACTCGTTCAATCGATATCCAACCAAAATATCCATAACCACTCTTCCAACATATCCAACCAAAGAATCCAAATCTCGACTTCAATATATATAGCCCAAGGCACCAAAATATCAAGTGTTTCATAGGCACGATGCCTCTTCTCAATACAGAGTCCGAATTGGTGCAACACCCATGCTCGAAGCAATCCTATGGCACAATGCCGTTTCAGTGGTATTCGTGGCACGATGCCCCATCAAGCGGCACAACACCCTCGCCGATGCAGTTGTTCGGTTTCGAACCACAACTGCTCGCTTTGCAAGACAAAGCGACTAAGTGATACTCGCGCACGGATGCACGCTCGCTCGCCCGAATTTCCGATATTTCCGCTTGCCTCATAGTATCATTCCAACTTGTATAATTCCAACCGTCCAAGTATAATCCCAAGTATCCAACCGACTGCCTCAAATGCATAATCCAACTATCGCCTCAACTATCCAACGCGTAAATCATTTCAAGCCACAATCCTACCAAGCCAACGACGTACACTCTATGCACGCCTCAGTGTAGTGAATCCCGATGTTTCAGCCCAAGTGTTCAAGCCTTTATCGTGTTTTCCATATTATTAGGCATGGAGTAGAGGAGAAGGGAAAGAGCCCACTCACAATGTTTGATCCCGTTAGGCATCCTGTCATGCCAATACGGCTAATCCTTTGAACCCGTGGTCTGATGCAAGCGCGATCTACTCAACTGGTATGACCGTGCGAGCAGGCCGTGCTCTCCAAATCATCCGACCGATCGGACTAAGGAAGACGGCATTATCGCTTCCATCCAGCTATTCAGTACTGTTCTGAACGAACACCTGATTTCCATTGAACCCGCTAGCCATCTGCACATTGAAACCAACTATTAATCCTTCTTCCCAAAATCCAACATTTCAAATGTAACCAGAATTTGATTTATTCAATCCGACTCAGTGTAACGCTCCGAGCGGTTGCGGGGCGTTACATAATATACCACTTAGAATCAGGTTCGTCCACGAACCGTGCTGGTACACATTTCTATCACCTGCCACAATCCAATTCCATGGATCTGCTCTATGCAACTCACATATTCACGATCCTGACTCAACATCTCGCTCTACTGAATGCTCGTACAAATTTTCACGAATTCCCACATCCTCCTTGCAGCTTAATACGAATTCCTCGTATCGCTTAGTTTTGGATCGTATATATATTTAAGGCGTCCCTAAAATACATGCATTTCAGCCGAGCTTTGAGATAGCAAATTTGAACAAGTTACAAGGGTATCTTTATGTTCGAGGCATCCATTTGCTTTGCTCCCAATTGAATCAATCCCGATTTCCTTTCCAACATTTTTGATTGAGCACTATTCTCAAATATGATGATTTCTCACTGACTCAATCAGTTCGTATTCCAACTCAATCCAACCAACTATTTCTGAATTCGCACTAGCAACATCTCGAAATATATCTCATGCACCGAACGATCATCACGACTGATACTACCCCAGCTATGCAACTTACCCAATTATCAAACTTTTGTTTTGATCAGCTCAGTCCAACACCTTTTTCAATACCTCGCTGGGTGAATATCTATATCGAGGTTCGTGTGATCCACGAAGATCTCGCCGCCACGCCAAAGGGATAGTGTCGCCACGATTTCAACGTGGACACTCGCCACAATTCCTAGGTTGCGCATGGAATAGTCCTTCGCGCTGCTTCCACTGCTTCGAAGCATAGAATATCACCTTTGCCTTCCGAACGAGCACGCTTCCCAGACTAAGTTCCGAGACATCTTGTAAATCTGAGACAAATCTGTCCCTTCCAGTATTCGCAAGGATTTGATCTGAACGAGCCGTTGCTTTAACTTCACGAGCTAGTTTCACAGTCGTCAATTCATATGAATGCTATGCCCTTCCAGGGCACGATGAGTCAGAGGCGATACCATCGATAAAAATCTGCGACTCTGAATCTCATCAGTTGACTAGGCTACATCCACCATCGCTTCGATCTTCTGGCTGCTTCTTCAGCTGAAGACTATCCCAAGGGTCTCTCGAATCCAACACTCAGTCAATAAGCCAAATCTCCAACACACATCTGCCCTCGACGCATTCCCAAATACGCCGCCTCAAGTGTCGTTTTATGGGTCTACCATATTCATTCTCTGATCTGGCGGGCAAGTCGCTAGGGTCAGCTGTCCCGAAGCTACGCTCGATAATTGTAATCATCACGATGGACAGTTACTATAAATCATGCTATATCTCATCTGTAAATCCGAATCAAAATTCCAACCATCCATCCGAGCGAACTTTTCGAATCCGAGACATGCGCTCGTTGAAACCGTCTCCCATCAATCGTCGTTCTGCCCTGAATCCATCAAATTTCCGAATTGCATGTTCGATTTTCGCACTACAAATTGCAATGATTCTCAAAACTCAAGACTTGCTCAAATTCTTATCCGTTTGTCGCATCCCACAATGCACGTCCAACTTACTCGAGCAGCACAGTGATTTGTTCCGACGTTGCTCCCACATTTAGCTATCTTTAACAGTCTGTCCGCCATACTCTTTGCCTTCCGTTGTTGCCATAATCCGTCCACGTCTTCCAGAGAATCCGTCTACCATTGTTGCACCATTTTGCCCAAAATTCTATTTCCGCTAAACCTGAGTCGACTTTCTCGAGCAGCAATATCCAAAATCTCCAAGTTTGTGTGAATCCATCGCATTGTCTTTCCAAGTCAGATCATGTTTCATTGCTCAACCAACAGCTCAAATGCGTTGCCCAAAATCGTAGTCCGTGCTCGCTATCATTCGATTCACCCATCGCTCGTTCAAGCGTATCCCAACTGTTCGTTCCGATCTCGTCCATCTCTTAAGCCCAACGATACTTCCATTTGCACAAGTCCGTTCTCGATATACTCAACTCAATATTCGCTTGCTTCATTTTCATTCTTTCCAACTCAGCCGGCTTGCACCAACCAACTTGTATTCCCAAATATCCGAGTCCGTTCAGGCAATTCCCATTGATGTCCAACTTAAGTATTCCAATGCCTTGCTCACAATGTGGTATCCCATATACCACTCCGAATCGAGTCGCTACTCGCATTACGATTTCTTGCACTTATCCAAAATTCGTTCGAACCGTCCCTTATGTGTGATCATGCCTTTCCCAACTCGAGTTTGACCCAAAACTCAGGCAATGCTTGAATTATCCATCTATTCCCATAAATCTTGCGATGCGACTCGTGCTATGTTCCATTCTCGATGCTTCCAACTATTCCCATACCGTCTGATACTTTCGCAACACGAGCAATCGTGCAACGATTGTCTTCCAAGTAGTCCAACCCAATACCCAATGGTTTTCACACATTTGTTGTACGAGCAACTCGTGCCAACTTATCCAGATATTCCCGAGCCAAACTCAAACCTACTCAACCAAATGCGCCACAGCCAAAATTTCAACTTCTATCCAACACAGTCGCTACACGAGCAACTCGTGCAACGATCCATTCTCATAACGAATGCTCCTACTCACAATATGCTGCATAACCAATCTCGTCTGCCAACCAACTGATCCACTGATGCAATCAGAAACTCCCCAAAAGACAAGCCAAGCCAACCCAACGAAAGCTCTCAACTTGTTGCACAAATGCAACAACGCCACCCAACTTGCTGCAAGAATGCAACAACGCCTAACGAGGCTAAGCGATCCTACGAAAACCAAACTAAGGCAACCCAACAAGAATAACATGCAGCCACAACCAGCAATATATAGAATTATTGCATGAAACATCCAATGCGGCACCGAGTAGAGTCAAGAGCTAAACGACACGCGGAAGCTATTTAGAGTTTGTGATGAAGCCAAGGACCAAGTCCGAAGAAATGAACCGGGCGCTCTGATACCAATTTGTCACGCCCCAATCTCCCGCAAGCTCAAATGTCCCTGCTGAACGTGAATCACCACGTTGCAGCTCTCCCGCAGGACAATCATTCTCATCGGGACGTGATGCCGTACGAGCCTGGAGTTGCGCTCGTACAAGGAGATGTTGTCAAACACCAAAGTTATCATCGAAACAACCAAGTTACAGCGGAAGTCGTTTTGTGTACCAAGCACACATCAGAGTAATACGCAGCGAAGCTCTCGATAGGGTCCAAATAGAATGCCCCGAAGGCAATGCCACAAAGGCGATGCCACGGAGACGATGAAATACTCTTGCTCCTTTCTCTAGTCCACAAAGGTACTTACAGTTCATACATCATGCCTCGTATATCCAAGCAGCGCCACTACGCCCGCGTACCTGAAATATTGCCCACAAACGTGGGTCAGTACACAACCGTACTGGTGAGCGGGATAACCCACTCGTCTAAGCCGACACTAAGTAAAATAGTGAATGCAAACAGTTATATGGTAATCTTTCTAGTTGAATCCTAGATTCATTTCATGGCATATGGATGACATGTTAAGGAAAGCTGTAAAACAGTTTAAGCATGCAAGCATTCAACTCAAACCAATCGACAAGCATTTATATATATCCAACCCGAAGTAAACTAGCATGCAACCCGTCCTACTCAATGCCACCGCTTGCACGATAACATATCGAACCAACAGTCTCGCCTCAATATCCATCCTCAACCAAAGTTTATATTCCAATCTCGAGTGCACACTCTTGCCGAGGCAAGGTGGCCGCGCCTACACGAAAGCCAAACCAACAAAAGAAAAGCAAGCCAACTCTTATCTATATGAAGTCACTGGCAAAGCCATAAAGGACATATTCCAAGCATT
This sequence comes from Iris macrosiphon, assembly GCA_036927795.1. Lineage (NCBI taxonomy): Eukaryota > Viridiplantae > Streptophyta > Magnoliopsida > Asparagales > Iridaceae > Iris > Iris macrosiphon. The sequence continues at coordinate 165,501,448 of JAYESA010000002.1, forward strand.
AACGGTGCGCCCTATCAGCCCGGGATGCAAGCCCCGCTGGAGGTCCCGCAATGCATCGTGACTAGCACGAATCAATATTTTCCTCCGGATCGATACGGTCCCAGTGCCCCGGAATGTCGTTTCGAGGAAATGTCAAACCCTGTGTACACAGGTTGTCCGTGACATGCAGAAAGTAGGTATGATGAGAGGATCGAACATTCTCGCCCCACCAAGCGATCCTAGACTCGTTCAACCGATATCCAACCAAAATATCCATAACCATTCTTCCAACATATCCAACCAAAGAATCCAAATCTCGACTTCAATATATATAGCCCAAGGCACCAAAATATCAAGTGTTTCATAGGCACGATGCCTCTTCTCAATACAGAGTCTGAATTGGTGCAACACCCATGCTCGAAGCAATCCTATGGCACAATGCCGTTTCAGTGGCACAATGCCCCATTCGTGGCACGATGCCCCATCAAGCGGCACAACACCCTCGCCGATGCAGTTGTTCGATTTCGAACCACAACTGCTCGCTTTGCAAGACAAAGCGACTAAGTGATACTCGCGCACGGATGCACGCTCGCTCGTCCGAATTTCCGATATTCCCGCTTGCCTCATAGTATCATTCCAACTTGTATAATTCCAACCGTCCAAGTTTAATCCCAAGTATCCAACCGACTGCCTCAAATGCATAATCCAACTATTGCCTCAACTATCCAACGCGTAAATCATTTCAAGCCACAATCCTACCAAGCCAACGACGTACACTCTATGCACGCCTCAGTGTAGTGAATCCCGATGTTTCAGCCCAAGTGTTCAAGCCTTTATCGTGTTTTCCATATTATCAGGCATGAAGGAGTAGAGGAGAAGGGAAAGAGCCCACTCACAATGTTTGATCCCGTTAGGCATCCTGTCATGCCGATACGGCCAATCCCTTGAACCCGTGGTCCGATGCAAGCGCGATCTACTCAACTGGTATGACCGTGCGAGCAGGCCGTGCTCTCCAAATCATCCGACCGATCGGACTAAGGAAGACGGCATTATCGCTTCCATCCAGCTATTCAGTACTGTTCTGAACGAACACCTGATTTTCATTGAACCCGCTAGCCATCTGCACATTGAAACCAACTCTATCAATCCTTCTTCCCAAAATCCAACATTTCAAATGTAACCAGCATTTGATTTATTCAATCCGACTCAGCGTAACGCTCCGAGCGGTTGCGGGGCGTTACACACAGTACCCTGAGGTAGACCTTCTGTCGTCCATGCAGTTTGTCCAATCTGCATCGCAGTACCCCTCAATACCCAGGTGTCCACGCAGTACCCCTCAATATTCAGGTGTCCATTTTTCTTGAACTATAGTCCTCTTCCAGGAGTTCCCTTCAGATATCTAAATATATGAAAAATTGCGTCCATGTGGTCCTTCCTTGAATCATACATGTAGCGACTCACTACACTCACAACTAATGAGATATCAGGGCGGGTGTGGCCTAGATAAATTAATTTGCCTACAAGTCTCTGATATCTCTCACGATCAACCGGCTCTCCTGCCTCTGTCCCCAACTTATCTCTCTGATCAATTGGAGTGACTGCCGATCGACGTCACAACATCACAGTCTCTGTGAACAGATCTAGTATATACTTCCTTTGAGGATGACGATCCCATCTCTTCCTCGAGCCACCTCGATCCCGAGAAAATACCTCATCATTCCCAAATCCTTCAATTCAAACTCCTTGGCGAGTTTTGATTTCAGCTGGGTGATCTCATTATCACCTGTGATCACTATATCATCCACATACACTATAAGTATGGTGATGTAGCCTCTTGCATGCTGGAAGAAGACCGTGTGATCTGCATTGGTCTGGCGGTACCCCATGCCTGTGACATCCTTCCTGAATCTATCAAACCAGGTTCGAGAAGATTGCTTGAGTCCATATAGTGATTTCTTCAGCTTGCATATTTTTCACCGACTGTTTCGTACAAAACCCCGGGGTGGTCTCCATGTATACTTTTTTTTGTAGATCCCCATGAAGAAAGGCGTTCTTAACATCTAATTGATACAGCTGCCACCCATGGTTTGCTGTAAGAGAGATCAGGGTTCTCACAGTGTTTATCTTGGCTACTGGAGCAAACGTCTCATCATAGTCGATGCCATATGATTGAGTGTATCCCTTTGCAACCAACCTTGTCTTGTACCGCTCTACTTTACCTTCTGGCATCTCCTTTACTGTGAAGACCCATTTGCATCCCACTGCTTTCTTTCCTTTAGGCAACGGAACAAGCTCCCTTGTCTCATTTCTTTCGAGTGTCCTAAGTTCTTCTAACATTGCAGCTCTCCACCTTGGATCTTCGTTTGCCTCCTGCCAACACTTGGGCAAAGAGGTGATGTCTAACGATGCAATGAATGCTCGATAAGTAGGAAATATATTAGAGTAGGATAAGAAATTGGCAATGTCATGTTCATAACCATAACGATTAGGAGCTTTTCTCGCATTACTGCGAGAAGATCTTCTTAAGGGAATATGAGGAATATGAGGTAGTGGTGGAGAGATCATACAATCCGAATAAGAGAGATCCGCATCCGAATCAGAGGGATCCAGTGCAGGAGAAACATCTTCAAGAGTTGGGGCAGGGACTTGGCACAATAGGCGAGGGACACGACACAGTATTGGACTGCTGCTTTCTCCTTCTGTAGATTTGGAGCTCTGTAGTTTGTTTCTCTCCCTGCACAACATCACTTTCTTTTTCCTGATTGTCACCACTTTCTCCCTTCTCATTCTCACTACTTTCCTTACCCTCGCTATCTCCCCCTTGTTTTCTTGTACTAGCTTCCATTATTGGGTATAGAACCGACCCGACAATCACGCTTGGGCCCATCTCCCCCTCACTCCTAACACCTCCTGTGCTAGGTGTGTCAGCAAATGCAGACCCTTCACTTGAACCATTGTGGTAGTATGGTTCCATCTCTCTGAATGTAACGTCAATGCTCACAAAGAGCCTCCGCTCCACCGGACTACAACAAAAGTATCCCTTCTGAGTCTCTAAGTAGCCAACAAAGATGCACTTCAATGCTCGAGGTACTTCCAACAGGTGCCTGTTATCTTTCACAATGCATACACACCCAAATACCTTTAGGGGAACAATGTACTTATTTTCTCATGTAAGCATCTCAAATGTTCTCTTCCATCCCAACACCTGAGAGGGCATCATGTTGATGAGATATGCAGCTGTCAACACAACATGCCCCCACAAGTGTTTAGGAACATTCATGGCAAACATCATTGTCCGTGCTACTTCCAACATGTGCCTGTTCTTCCGTTCTGCCACGTCATTCTGTGCTGGTGTATTGGCACAGGAAGTCTGATGTTGTATCCTATGGGTTGATAAGTACTCTTTAATACTCTTGTTTGTATATTCTGTCCCATTGTCAGATTTCAAAATCTTTACTTTAGCATTATACTGGGTCGTAACTCTGCGATGAAAATCTTGAAAGCATGCAAAGACGTCACTCTTACTCTTCATTAGTTATACCCAGGTGACACGAGTGTAACAGTCAATAAATGTGACAAACCATTTAAAACCATTAACACCAGTTGTAGGACAAGGTCCACACACATCTTGAGTGTATCATATCAAAAGCAACTAAACTTCTATTTTCAGAACTCACATAAGAGCTTCTGGTATATTTTTCAAGCTCACAAGCATCACAAACCAACTTTTGTTTATTAGCCTTTTGATACATAGATGGATACATCCGATTCAGTAGACTGAATGAAGAGTGTTCCATGCGCTGATGTTGAAGTAATAATTCTGCTTCTACAGTTCTTCGTTGCTCTTCCGGTTGTGCTTCCTCCACCAGTGACGCTAGTGCTGCGCCCAGTCCACCCTTGTCCAAATACCATAGTCCCTTATGTCAAGTGCCAGTCTCCAGCCGTCTTTCTGTTCCCTTCTCCTGAAAAGTTACCTTAGGAATGTCAAAGGAAACAATACAATTAAGTTGAAGAACAATGACACTAATGGACAAAAGATTAACAAGAAAAGATGGAGCATGCAAGACATCAGTAAGGGTCATTGAAGGGGTGCATTCAACCGTGCCTTTATCCAGAATGGGTCTGGCAGTACCATTAGCAGTCTGAATACTTTCAGACGTTGTCAGGTGAGTGTATTCTTGGAACTTACCATGAAAATCCATGACATGGCGAGATGTCCCAGAGTCAATTATCCAACCTGGCTGGTGGATAGATGCAAGGGCATGAGCAGGTATACCTGTGCTTGTTTGGACATAATAGGTGATGTTACCCCCGGAGGTGGTTGGAGTCGATGCCCCAGGGGTGGTGGCTTTACTATCGCCGGATCCAAGCCTCATGCTCCTTCACATCTCGAGCATTTTCCTCTCACTAGGGGTTATTCCGGGTGACTGATTTTCACTTCCCTCTTCTGCTAGATTTGTCTTGTGCCCTCCAGAATGATTACTTCTGCCACCCCTACGTCCTCCACGGCTGTGTTCGCGGCTGCTGGACTGGTATCTCAGGAGTTTCGTACAAAATCTGATGAAGTGTCCAGGGTCTCCACAGTTGTAGCACCCACCCCTTTCGGAAGAATTTGGGTTAAAAACCACTAGGGCTGATTTTTCTCCCGGAGAGTTAGTGGTGCTAGGCATCAGCTTCAATCGTGCCTCTTCTTGTGCCATAGCAGCTATGGCCCCCTCCAGTGATGGTAGCCTGGGTTGTGGCCTCCTCCAGTGATGGCAGTCTGGGTTGTGCAAGTAGGACATTCCTTCTCTGCTCAAATGCTGGGTTGAGCCCCTTTAGGAACTTTATTATCCTCTGTCGCGAGACATACTCCATGAACTTCTTATAACGTTTCGCAAATGCCGGTTCCACTTGCTCATCCTTCATGCCAATAGGATCATAGTGGTCGAGATCTGACTAATACTTCTTTAGCAGAGCCGCATACTCAGAGATGGTGTGATCTTCCTGGACCACCTTATCAAGTTCATCTTGTAGTTGGAAGATCCTCATAGGGTTGCCCGACCCTGAGTACATGTCCTTTAGCATCCTCCAAATGTCATCAGCACCCTCCATCGCTTCCACATTGCCCGACACTTGGTCAATGAAGCTGTCAACCATCCAGCTACCACATTGTTGACGATTTTCCACACATCAAACTCCTGTGAGGAGTAATCTTCAGGTGCCTTGGTTTGACCATTCACATAGCCCACCAAACCTCTTCTCTTCAAAGTTCGCATCGCCTGACGCGACCACTTCAAGTAGTTGGAAGTGCCGTCCAACTTATCTCCAGTTTCTCCAACTTTTTCATCTTGTACGGTGAAGAATCCACATCAGTGCGTGCAATATGGGAGCTAGTTTCGGTCAACCTCTTGGAGAAGAGATCGTCTACCAAAGCCACTCTTGGGTCGTCAGCTTGCTATAGATCGTCTCCATAGTCTTCTCCTTGTTCTCTATCATCAGTGAGGCGGCGGCAGATCTAGGTCGTCTCTACCTCTGATCTCCGACCTCTCTTCGTCTACACTATTCTTCCTTCAGCGGCAGCGGTGTCCCTGAGAGCCGCTGTTCATGTCCCGTGCAAGGCTTCGACCCGAGGCCGCATGATTGTGCCATAGCAGCTATGGCCCCCTCCAGTGATGGCAGCCTGGGTTGTGGCCTCCTCCAGTGATGGCAGCCTGGGTTGTGCAAGTAGGACATTCATCCTCTGCTCAAATGCTGGGTTGAGCCCCTTTAGGAACTTCATTATCCTCTGTCGCGAGACATACTCAATGAACTTCTTATAATGTTTCGCAAATGCCGGTTCCACTTGCTCATCCTCCATGCCAATAGGATCATAGTGGTCGAGAACTGACTAATACTTCTTCAGCAGAGCCGCATACTCATGATCTTCCTGGACCACCTTATCAAGTTCATCTTGTAGTTGGAAGATCCTCATAGGGTTGTCCGACCTCGAGTATATGTCCTTTAGCGCCCTCCAAATGTCATCAGCACCCTCCATCGCTTCCACATTGTCCGACACTTGGTTAATGAAGCTGTCAACCATCTAGCTACCACATTGTTGACGATTTTTCACACTGCAAACTCCCGTGAGGAGTGATATTCAGGTGCCTTGGTTTGGCCATTCACATAGCCCACAAAACCTCTTCTCTTCAGAGTTCGCATCGCCTGACGTGACCGCTTCAAGTAGTTGGAAGTGTCGTCCAACTTATCTCTAGTTTCTCCAACTTTTTCATCTTATACGGTGAAGAATCCACATCGGCGTGTGCAATATGGGAGCTAGTTTCGGTCAACCACTTGGAGAAGAGATCGTCTACCAAAGCCTTCATGTCTTGGGTCGTCAGCTTGCCATAGATCGTCTCTATTGTCTTCTTCTTGTTCTCTGTCATCAGTGAGGCGACGGCAGATCTAGGTCGTCTCTACCTCTGATCTCCGACCTCTCTTCGTCTACTAATCTTCCTTCAGCGGCAGCGGTCTCCCTGAGAGCCGCTACTCATGTCCCGTGCAAGGCTTCGACCCGAGGCCGCATGACCTCACGAGACGACAATTGTAGTCGAGATCAGGGGTCACACAAATGTTTTCTCACAGATATACTTCGATTCAACTAGCAACTATATAATTAATATCCCGTTTACAACTGACTTGTACATAGCAATAATCAGAAAACCAATTTTTTCGTTCATCCCTGCAATCGCAGTTGCATGCGGACAAAACCGAGTTACAAATTTCAGAAAAGAAGATCGCCGAGATCGAGATTGAGGTCGATCGAGGTCGTCGGGTCGCCGAGCAGTCACGACAGCACCTACGACGGCAGCGGACAGTCGCGAAACAGCCGCAATAGTAGTCACAGCAGCCGCCCGACAAACAGTAGCAGCAGCCGCCCGGAAGGGGGCGGAGGGGAGGGAGGTGGAGGGAGGGGAAGGGGGCGGAGGGGCTGTGGTAGGGGGGGTGGGCTGTGGGAGAGGGGAGGGGGATTAGGGTACCAAGTTGAAATGTGGTAGAATATTTTGCTTGACTTTATCCGATATGGTACTTAAGTCTCTTTCATACTCTCAACACTTTGGAACTTGCAGATGCATGGAACTACGACAAACCGCGTCATTCATCGTCCGATACGTACGTGCGAAATACGCCATCAAAGCGTCACTTTGCACCCTTTGTCCATGCCCATGCCTGAGTATCCGAGTTCGAGGGTGCTTTTAGCTCCAATGGAAATCCTTCAAGGAATAGTGATAAAAACTAATGTTTATTGTGGGATTTGAACTTTTCCCAAAAAAATTCCTCCACCTAAACTTGAGCTAACAAATCTCATGTGTCCAAGACAATAAATGATAGTCCAAATATTGAAATAGTTGGTTGCGGTGGCCAAAGAGCAGCTCTAGAACCGCCAACACTCTAAATGGTTGGTCGGGGCGGCTATAGCTTCTATCATTGTTGCGCACTCCTGGGAGAGTTTCATCATACCAAACAACCCCTAAGCCAATCACAGTTCTGTTTTAATATCTGAAGTCATGTTAACAAATTATTGATTATCATTGAATGATCTACTCGCAATTGAGAACTTTTAAAACAGGATCTCGAGAGAGAAAATTTGATGAAGAGAAAGAAGGGAGGGTGAGTGGAGTGTTGGGGTAGAGTGGAGTGTTGGGGTAAGTTTAGAAGAGGTTTTTGACTACCATAAAAGAGAGATCCTCTTATATATGCTTGCCCCTGCCCCGGTTCTTTAGTACAATGGTAGCTGAGCTACATATCTTTTGTTTGTTATGCTTGCTTTGCTTGTTTATCTATTTTCTGGTAGCCCCGTTCCTGCAAACTGCCTGTAGAGTCACCTTTAAAATTGCAGTTGGAAACTACAAATTTTCTTTTGATTTAGTTTGATCCAAATCAATAAATCATTTCCCCCTGTTTAGCTATGTTAGTAACCTAGTTATACCTGAGAAACATTTGAAAATGTAAGACACAAGGCCTTAACCTTTTGGAAGAGCCAAACATCATGCAACTTGCCTGCAAGTGAATAAGTTCGCAAGTGTGTGGTCGTAGCTTGAAACTTGCAGCTGGTTGGAACATTTTCTGCCCATCTCAAGCTGTGCGAGTGTAGTTGTGCTTCTTGTTGCTGTTTGGCTCATTCTTGCCTTCCCTGTCAGTTGTGATGCGTAACTGTATATACAAATGGGTGCAAATTTCTACTTTAAGGTTGGAAGTGTGGTGTTCTGGGGTGTTGGCTGGGAAATGCCTCCACATCTGTGGTGTCGACAATCCCACCATTTTCTATGTTCCGTCACTTACGATTCAACAAAGCATCACAGGGGTGGTGTTGGGTATGTATCCAGTTCTTCCCTACCAACAGAACATTAATTAGGTAATTGTTTTCTTGATTACAGTATGTCTCTTGCTAATATTTCATTTGGAGTCGAACAAAATTATACATTCTTTCTTCTAGCCCTTGGCTAATAGTTTCTATAGTGACTTGTCACACTTGACTCTCCTATGCAGATCTATGATAACACTACCCCTTTTATCATAGGGTTTATTGTCCAATGTTTTGATGAACATCTTTTGTTTGTTTGTCTGACACAGAGTGGAGCAGCAGCTACGAGGAGCACCGTTGGAGCAGCAGCGTTCATCACTGGGCTTGTTGCCATTGCAGCAGCTCTTGTCTAAACTTTTGTATTGTGGTGGCGAAGCAGAGTAGAATAGGAAGTGTCAGGCCTTATTCTGGCTCTTCTTTTTCCATTTTGTTGTGGCTGTGCATTTCATTCTATATTACATTCACCTGATGTTTGGACCGGGACCCCTTTGAGCATGTTTAATTTGAGTACTTTTCTTTCGAGGAGATTGTAGCGTTGTATTGCACATTATATTTGTTACATTTAGTTGTTGATATTTCTATATTTGATCTCGTATAGAAGTGAAACAATATTGCGGGAATTTGCAGCTGGAGAAGAATTGCGGGCTCAATTTTTTGTTGGAAACGGGCATGATCAGCATGATCAGTACAGGAGTTGCTCCATGAGGACCAATATTGGACCGAGCCTATATGTCTTAAAAGTGAATTTTTATGTAAAATCTAAACCAATTCAAATTATCTATATCTCATTGTTCTACTTTCTATCCGATGTGGGACTAAATTATCAATTTCATTGTCATCCATTTTTGAGACTACTGGAAATGAGATGCAATCCAATGATCTCCAACTTAGCTCGTTTTTGTTGACCGAGCAATCAAGCACACTCCGGCTACCTTTTGCTCGTTTTTGCTAGTTGAGCACTCTTGTTCGGTTGTTTGAGCTTCAGAACCAAACCTACACGTTCATCTATACCATCATTTTGTGTGCCAATCGCAATGTTTTGCTCCGCCTTGTACGTGTCGTTTCCTTCTTTCATGACAATTCGTGTAGTTGTCTCAAACATTAGCTCTGATCCATACTCAACCGAATGTTTCGAGAATGTTATTAACTCCATCTTGAGAAGAGAGTCTGATATAATCTGGTTATACGTATGAATGTTCAGCACAATCTGTCTCGAACCAATTAGAGCTGTCCAAATTAGCTCCGTAAGGTTGAGCTCTGATACCACTTGTTGAAAACGTGGTGTGACCTGAACTGGAATTGGTCCATGAGTTGCATTATTGGACTGGACCCATGTCTTTAAAAGAAATTTTTTATGTAAGACTTGAACCAATTTTAATTATATATACCTTATGATTCCACGTTCTATCCGATGTTGGACTAAACTATCAACTCCATTGTCACTCTTATTTGAAGGAAACGCGATGTGACCCGAGCTGTAATTGGTCCAAGAAGTACGATATTGAACTGGACCCATATATCTTAAAAGAGATTTTTTTTTGTGTAATGTCTGAACCAATCTCAATTATCTACATCTCATAATTTTACTTTCTGTCCGATGTGGGACTAAACTATTAACTCTATTGTCATTCGGCCTCTTTTGAGGGTCAACTAGAAATGAAATACAATCCAACATTTTAACGTGAAGCAACCCAATGCATACGGGAAGAATTTTGAATTTGAAGTAGTGTATAATGTAATAATTCATTCAGAAAATTACCTACATGACGACAAACTTTGAAGGAACTAGTAGAGAGATACTAAGTTTCACAATTTTGAAGATGGAAATACATATCGTCGTTGGCCATGAGCGATGTGTGTGCTTTGCACACAACTCGTCATAGACTATGGTGATGTTTGTTTGTTTGTCTGCTCCTCTTTGTTTTATTTTTTTTCTTTTCTTTACTCGACCTGTCTAAATCTCGTAATTGGCAATGGCTAGTTAAGTGCTTGCAAAAATCTCGCCAAAGTCTATCACTAGTTTTGTGCAGACACACATATCGCAATGTGTATAATTTGACGATTATGTTACCTAGTCGGTAACTCAATCTTCCTCTTTTATCCAGATATGGAATGGACAAGGAAAATGCAAAAACATTAAATACAACAAATAAGAACTGAGTTTTTACGGTGGAAGTGTCAAAACTTATAAAAAGGGAAAACAATGCTTAATCAGCAAGAGCCCGAGTAAGGGAAAATTGAGTTCTCACTCGTAGGAAGAGTAGTTAACAGACCTAGCTGGTTATTTAGCAAGAGTCCAAGTCTACAAGTAAATTATTATTACTAGTACTTGTACGTGCATAAAATATTATTAAAAAATAAATGAACAAAAAATTACCATAAATATTATTATTTTTAGGAGTTGAACTTAACAAACCAAGAAAAATATTTTTCACTTGAGATAAAATTATTTAATTATAAATAAATTATATTAAATAGTTAAATAATAAATTAATATTTTTAAAAATAATTAAAGAAGTATTTATAAACAGTTTAAATGGTTCAATTTTAAGTTGCTTTTTCATGTGTGTGTGGTGGTGCATGTGTGAGTGGGGTGGGGAGGAGGGGGATTGAATTTTTACCACCGATTATTTACAAAATACATGTAAGAACTTCCCAACTTAAATATAAAATAGAAGGAAATCAATTTCTATTGAATAAGTCAATTCAATTGTTATATATTTGGGGATATATAGTGATAGAGAACCTTTTACTCCGCGCCCACGTATGTCATGTCACAGTAAACTAGGGTTAGTTAAGACAAGCACACTGGGGTCCATGTCTGAAATTACTCCAACCAAATCCATTTTTATTCCTTTACGTTTTTCATAGAGAGAATAACAAAATATTTCTATTCTGCTGAAATTGAAATAATCTTCATTGGAATAGAACGGGCTTCTTTCCCTCATATAATTAATCACGACCATCCATTACTAGTTTTGTTATGCCCTTCAATTCCTTGACCATGCCTCGGAAATTCTGAAAAGTGAAGAAAATATGTGGTCTAGCGATCGATTGGCTTTGAATCCAAGACAACAACATGTTATTGATTTTGTTCGTTCGATAGTTTCATAATGACCGAACTCGAGTGGCTCTTGTTGTTATCGAGAAGAGATATAAGATCCCGACTGAATGACAGAAGATCAGTGGATCGAGTCACGAGAGCGTATTATTTCTTCCATTTATAAATAGCAGGAGTTGGAAGACAGTGGGTTCAAAAGACATGTAATACAGTATGTTTAAAAATTTCGAATGTTACGTCGGATTCCGTACGTTATGCCGGAATTTGAAAAAACAAGAAAAAAGAGACGTAATAGAAATACCATTAGACATATTATTTTGAGGCGTTTAGCCACCGAGCACGTGTTTAGCTCGTTTTCGGGCCATTGACATCTAGCCTATGGGCATGACATTATTGGCATATTATAGTCTATAGTTAGAGGTGATCATGTATAACTTTACTCTTGATAGTTTTTTTCTTTTGTATGACTAGCTTAATGATCATCTGTATATGTATAGTATGTGACGTCTTACTATTATATGTGTGATGATGATAAATCTTGTAACATTTGCTTGTCTGTGATTAGGACACCTAGGATTGTCTTGACCTGAGATTGCCTGTTGGATTCTAGTGAACCCTCACATGTCTTTAACACCCGTGACTGTATACTCGGAATATGGAGTAATCTGATATACATAGCTGGCTTTGTCTGCTCCCGCTTTCCAGTATTCTGGTTCTATGACGTAACATGTAATTATTGTGGATTTATGGATATTTAATCTGATTCTGGACAACATATATGTATTCAAGTTGGAATAGAGTTCACTTGATATATAGTTGACCATTGTCATGTATTTTAGTACTACATATTTTGAGACTAGATGCGACAATTTTAAACCTCGAGAGTCGATACGATTCTGAATAGCATTATACATACATAACTTCCATTTAACTGCGTCTCCTTTTACCCAAGCGAATTCTAACTCGACATGAGATCTCGTCTTGAATTGATCAAATGCAACACGAAAGGTAAACTTCCCGTAAGTGACCCTTCCTGCCGCCAATGATTAGTACTTCCATCCGTAGAAATAGGAACTGCGGCAATGTCAGTGTTGTACGACTTACTAACCTGTCCAGTTGAGACATTTCATTCAACATTTTGAATCAGACTTTATATATGAGAGGTTTAAAAATGATTCAAAATAAACCGTTTAAATTATATATATATTTTCTCATAATTAAAAATTAAATAAATAAATATGCACACAATGCACGGTGGACGTTACTAAGTATGTTGGTTCAAAATCAAATTTTGTTTTGCTTTCTAAAGTCATATGTGATATCCTAATCTGCTGAAATAATGTCATTTGATGTCTTTGTGCATAAAATTCTATGCATTCTCAATAAGCAATTAACACGAGCAATACTGTTAAGTTGGCTCATATATATAAATAAGCAATTAACAAGAGCAATACTGTTAGGTTGACTCATATATATAAATAAGCAATTAACACGAGCAATACTGTTAAGTTGTCTCCTAAGCCCTCATTTTCCGCAAAGATTGTGGGGAATATGTCATTGTCATATTTTCTTGGAGAAATGAAGCATTCTTCAGTCGCATAAATTTGTTCTCCAGCATAAGTGGTGAATTGTCCAGATATATCTACTATTATAAATTTGCTTAGAAACGATTAAAATATGGACCATCTAAATCGTATATATATTTTATTTTTTTATTTTTATGTATTTTTTTTGATTATCTTTTGCCAAATTTGTAATAACCGATATCTGTTCTACTTCTTTTTCTATTTTTCTTTTAAGTAATGTTATCTATCCCTTCAGAGTATTCCTCTAAACTATTTTTTCTTATGTGACAGCTGACGTGATATGTTAAATAACATTATGTGACATCTAACATTACAATTGACATGAAAAAATTTAATCCAAAGATTAGTCAACAAAATTTTTAAATATTAATGCTAAATTTTAATTTTATTATTAATTTTAAATATAATTTTAATATTATTGTTAATTTTAATACTAATTTTTATTTTAAAATTTGTCATATCAGCTACTATATTAACCGTCACGTCAGCTGTCACGTAAAAAAATAATTTAAAAGGACACTTTGGATAGATGAATAGCATTATTTTTTTTCTTTTAAATCCGATAAATAAAAATGTTTCCTATCTGACCCTTCCTGAAGTCCCCCATCCATTTCGAGTGCAAATGCATTGTCCCTCTTAACCCGGACCAAATCGATTATTAGTAGAACCCGTAATATCAGGTTTTCTTGTTCAGGCACTATCACATTAATCTATGTTGCACATATGAATAAGGACAGATAAGGATACATTATAAAAAGAATTCTAAAAGTGGTGTCCTCAAATAGGATCAGTTTATTCGGTTTCAATCGAATCAAAATAGTCAAAACCGAATAAACCAAAATTATAAAATTATAAAATCGAAATCGAACCAAAATTAGCCAAAATCAAACCAGAACCGAACCGAACCGAATAACAATTCGGTTTATTCGGTTCGTTCGGTTAAAATATTTCTATTGTTTAATGGGTCGGATCTAATGTTGGAATCGTGGTTAAATTATATTAAAAATTATAATTTTTATACGCATATTTGTTGTATTTCAAGTTGTGTCTAAAGTTGGACTAATTGTTAAATTATCAAAGTTGGACTCCAAAACATATACATAAAATTGTTGTTTTAAAATTGATATCTTTTTAATCACAAACTATGCATAAAATTGAGGGTATTTACATAATTGTTTTAGTCTTATTCAGTTTTCGGTTTTGGACCGAAAACGAAATCGAATAAGAAATTTTAGTATTTTCAAAATCGAAACAAATTTTTTTTCAAATCGAACTGAATCTCCTATTCGGTTTAGGTTCGATTTTCGGTTCAAAACTGAATAATGCTCACCCCTATCATCAAAGCTTAATGTTCATATAAAAAAAATTATGAATGATGATATAATAGTATTATCAACACAAAATTCAAAAAATAAAATAATAAACAAAATATAATATCCAAAATAATATATATATCACAATGAAATACTAATAAAACTGAAGATGTTTCAACCAAAAATAAAACCGATATTCCAAACAAACAAATAAAATGAAAGCTAATAATATTTGAGGTAGTTCATAATGATAATAATAAAAGGAAACAAAAAATATAACTTGTTATGTTGTTCAATTACCTCCAAGAAGAGAGAGAGAGAGAGAGAGAGAGAGCAACGGAATGGTAGAGGAGATTGACAACAACGGAAGGGTAAAGGAGATTGAGAGCATCAGACTGTAAGAACGACCGAAGGGGGATGATTTGATCGCGATTGCGCCAATTTTTTTTTTTTTTGTCTAACCTACTTGTGTTTTGGTATTCTAATACATAACGTTTAGATATCATATAACAATTTTTTTGGCACAAATTAAAATTATTAGAATGAGTCTGCTAGACCTTTATTTAGAATTAGAGTTACATACATTACATTTTAGACGACCATATATATTCCTCCTCTATATATAGAGGACCCTATAAGAGGAAGGATAGACATTCTCTCACTTTTTTGTATCCCGCACTAAAAAAAAAGTGTGGAGATATATATTCTTCCTCGTATAGAGTCGGACGGATATATATATCATATACCTCATATCAAGTCCAGACTTTGGCAGCTCACAAGTAGCTATATTTGACACCCCAACTTTAGTCATTTTATTTTTGTGATTGTACTTGTCAATTAAACTGCCAATTCTGAGCTAAGGAAGAACAATACAATAAACTACGGAAGAAAGGAAAAAAGAAGAAGAAGAAGAAAAAGTTACAGGTGATTGAGAAGGGGACAGTGACTGATCGACCCTTTGATCCAAAAGGAAAAAAAGAAGAAGGGAGAAATGCTGACAACGGCACAATCGGACAAATGCCAACGATGTCATCTGTTGCTCCATCTTTTTCCAGTAAATAATAGACAACGAAAGGGCCGCGAGTCCCTTGCTTACACAACTCTTCTTTTCACACCAATATGAGACTAAATGACACCTAAGGAGCTTTGGTTTAGATCGACGATTACAAACCTTACGGACGAAAGAGCTCGATTTCGGGACTTCCAACAACAATCAATTACGCGTAGATAGCAGCATTTGTAATTAAACCATTACCGCGTTGAACATTTGTCGCTATAAATGTAGAACGTAACAAAAGACAATTAGGGCCAAAATTATGGTTTTTCTTTTAAACCCAACGGAAGGAGGCGACTTTGCTGAGGTTTATAAGCTAGAAGCAGTGCTAGGTCGATAGTGACGCGATGCTATGTCTACGTTAGGGGTGCAACTCGGACGGGCTAAATCGAAATCCGATCGGATAAACCCGTTAATGGGTTGGGTTATGATTGAAGATACTCGAATTCGGATTCGGATTCGGATTAAAATGTTTGAACCGATCAAAAATCGAATTGGACTCGGATTCATGTGTCGGATTACCCAAAGAATCCAAAACCCGACACACACACACACATATATATATATATATATATATATATATATATATATATATATATATATATATATATATATATATATATATATATTATTGTTTAAATAAGAAGTTAAAAAAGTAATATATATATATATATATTGGAAAAGGTGATTATATTAATAATTGCCAAGATACAAACTAGTGCCTGGACACGGAACAACTAGTCATCATGGCTTTTACATCATGCTCAATGTTATAAAGCAGATCCACACTCGTTGTACATAAACCCTCAAATATGCGATTATTACGCTCTTCACATGTGTCATACCGTCGATGCTAACCTGATGCGGGCCTCGGAGAACCACTTGAAGCCACGACTACGTTGAGCGTCGATTTCCTCCATAATATCAGTTATTGTCACTCTTCGTTCCCGATATACGTATTTGGAATATATTTTTATTTTTTAGCATGGTTGCATGTGCATGGAGACTAGACCCATTCTTTGGTTTAATCTTGTTCATGGTTTATTTTGTGGGTTGGTTCAACTCAAGAGAGCCTTTGGTTCAACCCTCAAACCCTACCATATATAACCCAACATTTTCTCTCTCTCCTCACTTCTTCATTACTTCCTCTTTCTTTAGTTTTCTCTTCCAATTTCTATAAGCAAGTACACCTTGCATGAGAATGGAGAAACCCTCTATATTATTGTTCCATTATGTTTATTATGTGTTCTCAAGTACTTTTAGTTCTTGGAGTTTTATGTTTTGATGGATGGATTAGTGTAGATCTATATTTCTAACTTAGGATTTTATGGGTCTCATGAGTTTTTCTTGGTTTTGATTTATTAAACTTGTGTCTTTGAAAACCAATTTTTGCTTCATGATAGAGCTTTCAATTTAGAGAATTTTGGCTTTTGATTAACCCGATTTGGACTTAAAATGAGGTTTTTATGAACAAAACAAGATTTTAATTTTTTTAGAGCTTTTCCACCTTGGCTGAACCTGCTGTTGGAGAAGACGAAGTTCACATGCGGCCAGTGAGCATATACGGCCGAGAGTATCATACGGCCCGAGAGGGTTATGCGGCATAAACTCTTGCAGCATACTGACAGCATGCGTCCATCTTGTTGGACGCATGACTGTTGATTTGCACAGTATCCTAGAATACCTTGTGCTTTCACTCACTGAACGAATGGAAATTTTGCTAAGTCCTAGAGAACTCCATGCGGCATTGAACCTCATGCGGCACCGACACTCATGTGGCCTAGAGAGCATGCGGCAACTATTTTTCTTGGACGCATGGCTCTGAACCATTGGCACTTATTTATTTAGTTTTATTTTTTTCTCCTGACACACTTTATGGCTTGTCACATCAGTCACATCAGTATTTTTATGTCACATCACTGACACTTTATTTATTTATTTGATTGTCACTTCAACACTAGTCCCAAGGAGTATACTTAATCCTGGGCATGCGACCAAGTGGTCCATGCGGCCTAATTTTTTATGCGGCCTGACTTCATGCAGCCAGGATTGTCATGCGGCCTGATTTTTCATGCGACCTAGAGACCCATGCGGCCTTGTATGTTTGATTGAATGTCTTCTTGATTCATGTGACCCAATGTATAATTGGTAATTGGACTCGAATACTGTATCCGTGCTGATACCACTATTGCCTGATAATTATTAATGATTTAATGTGCGCCGAGGTACAACACATGATTATATTTGGGTTATGCATCGAGAATGCCTCCAAATTCCTTAACGCGTAATATTATATATATATATATATACATTGTTTTTCCAGCACGTGCATAATAAGCGAATCAACTACCAAAGTGTGGCTAGGATATTTGTTTTAATGAATGTTGCATGCACGCTCGGGTGAATCCAGATTTGACTTCCATGGATTCGTATCTAGCGTGCACATACTTTGTACGACATCTTAAGAAAAATTCTCATATGATCACACCTTGAGATTTTGAACACAACATAGGGTTAATTAGGTAACTAAAAGTGATAGTAACATCTGGAGGGAACGGTATCCCGAGATCATGCCAACGAAACTTTCTACGAAGATTCATTCTAAGTGCGTTGTGGGCTGGCCGTCACAGATATTGTATATCATCTGCCTTAGTTGAGTGCAGTATCTTACTTATTATTATGCCAAGCCACTGTTTCAATATAGGAACACTGGAATCGTTAATACCGTGTTTTTAGCGTAGTGACTCTACGGGGGACTGGTGCATCCTGCAAGTACTTATTTTATTATATTAGTTCGGTCAGCTCATGTTCGATACCGACGTGGTCTGTATACTTATTATGCATTATTTCTGAGATAACCTCAAACTCCATAAAATAACATGTCGTACAAATGGTTGGCCGATTTAGGAAGAAATAGAATTGGTTGTGATTGTATTTATACAGCTAGTAGCCTATAAAATTGGACTATCATAGTGTGATGGTTCAACCCTTGTCCTTGTTTGGTTGTAGGGTTGAGCCTTCGCGCTAGGATATGCCATGGACCTAAGTTACAACACTGAACCTATGTATTATTATACGTTTCCTTGGGTTTTTGTTTCTTCATTTCTTGCTTCCTTTGTGGTACTTGCTATTTAGGGTCTAACCCAACTGGTTTTACATGGCCAGATTTTGAGCCAACACTTGAGGATCCAGCGTACTTTTCCCTAACTGATGACGCACATTTCTTCTTCCCTACTCGTCTTGCACATTTACTTCTTTTTGGCATTTAGCCACCGACACCTATTAGCCGGCTCGTTTGGACACTAATTTTCTTACATGATTGTATTAAATCAGACTGCAGCTGATCATTTTCATGTACTTATGTTACTCTTCCAGCTTCTTATTTTGCACAGCTGGACTCTAGAATATTTTAAGAAAGCGTTTGGGACGCCTTATTGGTTATCATATATGCTCTATGCTTACTGTTTCTTGTTTGAATGATTGAGACATAGAAGTTCTTGACCATAGGAGACTTGATTGTAGCATGCCCCCTTGTCTTATACAGTCATGATCGTCGCACGACGTATTTTATCTTGTATGGGGTAGCTGGCCATGTCCGTCTCTGTATTACGGTATTGGGGCGTGATAGTTATCCCTATACTCACCCCGTCTCTCAATTGCATCGCTCTCCTCTGGAGTATCCAGACAAACTCAGTGAACTTGCAATGGAAGAAGAGGTTCTCCCCCGACTCGTCTTCATTATTACATAAACAACATTCTTGTCCACCCGATAGCATGCCAAAATGAATCATCCGATCTAAGGTAAGTAGCCCTCCCATGCACATTTTATACATGCACAATTGAAACTTTCTTGTTAATCCTTTCACCCACATAAATTCGTACCTGTGTGTCCGTGGATGAACTGTTCGACAGCAATCATATGCTAGTTTGTGGTCGAAGGAACAACTAGTTGACCCATCCCAGCGCCAAACATCCGCAGGAGCGATGCTATCAAACTGGACCTCTCCAATTTTATCTCGGAACCGTTGCGTAGCAGTCAGTAGCTCCCCCCTCCCCCCATACATTCACCTTGACAAATTTTTTTGCATACCCGCTCATCTCTTTGCCTCATGCCATAAGCTTCCCATCCAATTTTCTCGCCCAGAATTTTGTGTCTGATCCATGGGTCAAGCTAGCGGTTAGTATTCTCCCCGTCTCTCATTACCTCGGATATTACAAGCTTTAACTTGTCCCGGTACTGCAGTATGGTTTTGTAAGCGACAGTCATTATTGTTCTGACGTCGAGCCCAAATGTTAACCTCCTCCAGATATCTTTGTTCCATCCACATGGCCCATAAAGAGTCATTGGTAAGAAATTTTTATGCCATTCTTATGCCTACCACATCCCGTAGAGTCCACAAAGACCGAAGACCCACTCCTCCTTCCTCCTGTGGGGGACACAGGTTCTCCCATCCAATGGTATGTATGCTCCTGCGCCAAATAAAATTTGCATATATTATCTCTATCTTCCTGATGGTAGCCGTCGAAAGCATGATGGACTGTAGCCAGTATAAGACGACAACACTAATAACGGAGCGAACAAGTTCAATGCGCCCCCTAAACGACAGGGATTGAGCATAACACCCTTCTACTCACCCCTGAATCTAATCGACTAAGCTTTGACAGTTAACTTCCTACGCATAATTCACTGATAGGGGTATGCCGAGGTATTTGACAAGTAACCCCCCCTGCTTATACCAAGTACCCCTGCCTTCTCCTCCTTCTCCGGGCATAGCGAATTGAAGTAAACTTTGCTTTTGTCTCTGTTCAGGTGTAATCCATGATTCGAACCAGTTTGGCAAGACCCTCCGTCGTTGGTTTTACAAAACCAACAAGTGATTCGCATAGATAAGATGTGATATATGTGGACGTATTTTTTCCTTCAATGGTATAATTCTCCTATTGTATACAGCAGAAAACATAAGGCATGTAAAGTACTCCATCACCAAGGTAAAGAGGTACAGTGAAAGTGGATCTCCCTGTACACATGTTACTGCCCAAGAACCCATATGGTTTCCCTTTAATAAGAATAGAGAATGAGGGAGTCAAAATGCATTCCCTTATTTTGTCCACCCACACTCCATCGAAATCCATAGATCGCATAATGTGGCATAGGAACTCCTTATTGATAGTGGCATATGCTTTGCGCAAGTCTAATTTGATACATGCCTTCTGTCCCCCGGGTTTATTGAATTCCCTGATTATGTCATGCGCCAAAAGATTGTTGTCGACAATCTATCTTCCTTTGATGAAAGCAGCTTGGCTGTGTGACACCAGACCTTGCATGATGGTCTTCATACGTCTGCACATCATATGTGTAATTAATTTGTATAGAAAATTGTAGCATGTTAACGGTCAAAAATCTGCAAAAGAAGTAGCTCCCTCCTTCTTCGTTATCAGCGTGAAAAATGTATGATTGAGTTCCTTAAGTAATTTCCTATTGTCAAAGAAGTCCTGGATTACCTCAAGTACCTAAAACTTGATTTCTCCCCAATATTTTTTATAGAACATACTACCAAACCCATCTGGACCTGAAGCTTTGTTAGGGTCAGCATTTTTTATTATGGCTTCCACTTCCTCCATCTCAATCGGAGCCAGGAGCATTACATTGTCGTATGGAGTAACAAGCTTCTTGTATATCAACTCAGGAAAAGTATTAATATAGTCATGTTGATAAAACAGGTTGGAATAATACCTGATAGCTTCTTCTTATAGGTCGTAGTCGGAGGTAGCCTCAGTGTCGTCCAGAACTATGAGTTTGCCAATGTTATTGTGGTGTTATTTCATACGTACTACATCATAGAAAAATTTAGTACATCTATCCCCCTCCTTTTGCCAGGAAAATTTTCCCCGCTGCGCTAGGTCGACGTCCTCCTGAAACCTTAGTTAGTGAACCCTGTCCAAAAGTGACCACTCCTCTACCGCCAGCTCTTCATTATGGATGTCAGTTTGCAATCATTTTGTAGTAGGCGGAGTTTAGTTTCCAGTTCTAACAGTGAGGACATCGATTTGTTTTTCACCCATGTCTTGAGGCCAGCTTTAACATTCTTGAATCTTGCTACAAGTTTGAATTATTTGTTTCCAGATACATACTTTGCTAACCCGCATTGTACCACCTCACTATACCCCTGCAATAGGTGCCACTTATTATTATATCAAAACGGGGGAGGCCGAGAGTGAATGATGTTGTCGGTCGTGAATCTAACACATAATGGAGAATGGTCACTTGTTTTGATGCATAACCTTCAACCTTTACTTCTGGAAATTTGGTGAACCAGACCCGGTTTCCTAATGCCCGGTCTAACTGAAACGCCACCTGCTTTCTGACGGCTTTGTTATTCCATGTCCAGATGTGTCCCGTCCTCTCGAGATTTTGTAGTCCTGAGTATAGTAGACAATGCTGAAAGTCCTGCAAAATATTATCTCGCACCACCCTCCCCCCAACTTTCTCATGCTTATAAAGTAGGGCATTGAAATCCCCCATCAGTAGTAAAGGTAATTTGTGTTGGGTATCTGCTATAATGATAACATATATAATCTCCTACCACAGACTTTCTCTCCTTCTACGATCGTTGTGGCCATATACAGCTCCCATGAGTAACTAAAATCCTCCTTTGTTTGTAAATATGATCACTATAAGTTTTTACGAGCAGTGCATAGCATGTCCTTCCCAATATTTGTTATCCCATCGAACCCAGATTTTAGCCGTTTGGCATAGATACAAATTGTGTACATGTTTCCAATGGGGTGGCGTTCTTCTCTTCAGGATTCTATCAGACTTGATTTTGGTTTCTAACATTGCACATATGTTAAACTTGTCCTTTCTCACCAACTCACCAATCTCCCTCCATCTTCCCAACAAGCATGCTCCTCGTACATTCCAGCTAATCACTGGCATTTATATATCTGCTATATCACCGGAGTTTCCCAGAGCACCATCATCCAGGTTATATATATATATATATATATATATATATATATATATATATATATATATATATATATATATATATATATATATATATATATATATATTACTTCTTATTTAAAAAGTAAAATTTTCTTTTATCAGAGCTATTAGTTCTTGAAGTTCTTTTTCTTCAGCATTTATAGTTTGAATATTAGACTTTCAGAACTGAGCTATTAGCTCTTTGATGTCATCTTTAGTAACCTCAGAGGCTTTGTTTACCTTGTAATTTGTTACCTCTGGTGGAGGTCTAATGGAGATATTTGAGGTCTCATTTAAAAAAGGCATTCCTGAAAGTTCCAAATGCTTTATTGCACTAAATTTGTGCAATAAGTTATCCAAGGCATGCTCTATTCTGGTTAATTTCTGACATATAACTTGGATAAACACATTCTTGTAATTATTTTGCCTTAAGGCTTTCTGTAATTCTTTGATAGTATCTTATTTACTATCAATAGTTTTAATAAAAGAGATAGCATCAATTTTTTTGTCAAATTTTTGACAGTGAGCTTAATTGGCTCATTTGGTGGATACATTGATCTTGTAATATTACTACTAGATCCCACATCAGTATTCTAAACTTTATAATATTCTTCTAGCATATTTATTTGTTCTAATTCAGTATCCACATAATTCTGGATAAACCAATCGGCGAAGGGTTGTATCATTCTTATACTGCTAAGATGATTATAGTATTCATCTTTAAATTTATACCATTTTTCTATTGAAAAGGTTTTTTCAAACCATATTCGAAATTCACAGTTATCATAGTACATCATATTGAGGATGTTCCGTATTACTTGATTTTTTTGTAAAATTCATTAAACATTAGCAAATTCTATTTCTGATATTGTCGGAGAGTCTAATTTACTCTTTGTCTTATATATTGGATGTGGCACTGCAGCATCAGTAATTTTAATTTTATTAAGTTCTTCCTTTTATTTTACAAAGTTGAACCTATTGTAGAAGGTAATTTTTTGTAACTAGAAATATAAAAATTGGTTACATCTTGCGGGATAAATCTTACTTTCACATCTCTATCTTGAGTCTGAATAATTTGATCAATTTATGTGTCCAAAATCTGTCTTGGACTAAACTTGAACTAGATAATATGTCTAGAAATAATGCCAGGTTAATATAAACTGGAGAATCTTTTGCATATTCTTTTAGACCAGAAGAACAAGGAGACAAAATACAATCTGTTCAAATGGAAAAGTAGTTAAAAAGATAAATTTTTTTGCAAAAAATATATTTATTCATTACCTATAAATGGTATATTATAATAAATATACTCATTAATAATGAGTATTATATAGCAAATCTGATAGAACTAGTTGATAGTGGTGCTGATCTTAATTATGTTAAGGAAGATAGCATTCCAATAAAATATTGTGAACGAACTACTCAGACACTAAGTGCTACTAATAATAAAGCACTAATTATACCTTATAAAATTACTGATGTAAATGTTTGTAAGGATGATATATATGTATACTTGTACATCTAATAGTTGTAAAAGAAATTTATCAACATGTTATTCTAGGAACTCCTTTCCTAGAAAAACTTATGCCAATTAATGAGATAAATAGATAAGGTATTACTACTAGTTATAAAGTCAAAAGAATAACTTTTGGATTTATAACTAATCTAATCATTAAAATTTTTAATGAAGTTACTCTTAAAGAGAATCAAATAAACTTCTTAAAAGAAGAAATTGTTCAGGTTAATATAACCCAGCAATTAAAAAAACTAAAACTTTAATAGAAAATAAAATAAGTCGAATAAGACTTTAAGCTACAAACTTGTAGTAATATCCCTAATGACTTTCGGGATAGAAAATAACATATTGTTTCTCTCTCATATGAAGGGTCATTTAATGAAAGAAATATTTCGACAAAGGCAAGACATTGTCAAATGAATCAAGAATATCTTGAATTATGTAAAAAATAAATCCCAGAATTGTTGGATAAAAAACTAATATGCAAGTCATACTCCCCATGAAGTTGCACAGTATTTAATCTTAATAATAATGCTGAGATGGAACGAGGTGTTCCTAGACTTGTAATTAATTATAAACCTTTAAATAAGATTTTAAAATGGATCAGATATATAATCCCTAATAAAAGAGACTTACTTAATAGAGTATCCAAGGCAAGGATTTACTCTAAATTTGACCTAAAATCAGGTTATTGGCAAATTCGAATTGTCGAAATAGACAGATATAAAACCGCTTTTACTGTTCCTTTCGGACATTATGAATTGAATGTAATATCATTTGGACTAAAGAATGCTCCTTCAGAATTCCATAACATCATGAATGAAATATTCATTCAGCATTCTAATTTTATATTACCATATATATATGACATACTTATCTTCTCAAACACAATAGAAGAATATTTGAAACATCTTAATGTGTTTAAATATTTGGTAATCAAAAATGGTTTGGTTATTTCTGTCCCAAAAATGAAGCTTTTCTAACAAGAAATTAGATTTTTGGGACATAATATTGTGAATAACACAATAATTTCAATTGATAGAAGCATAGATTTTGTTCCAAAATTTTCTAATGAAATAACTGATAATAAATAGTTACAAAGATTTTTAGGTATATTAAACTATGTATCTGAGTTTTATAAAAATATAGCTAATGATACAAAATATGTGTATCAAAGATTAAGAAAAAATTATGCTCCATGGAGTAATACTTACACTGAAGCAATAAAATAATTAAGCAAAAGGTAAAAAAATTACCTTGTTTACACTTAGCCAATGCTGAGTGGTTTAAAATTGTAGAAACAGATTCCAGTAATATTGGCTATGGTGGAATCTTAAAACAACTTAATCCTGACACTAAAAAAGAAGTGTTAGTTAGATATTATTCAAAAAATGGAATGATACTCAAATGAATTATTCTAGTATCAAGAAAGAAATTTATTCTATAATACAATATATTCACAAATTTTAAGATGGTTTACTTAATAAGAAATTCTTATTACGTATAGATTGTAGCTCAACTAAGAATGTCTTAGAAAATAACATTAAAAATTTAGTATCCAAGCAAATATTTTCTAGATGGCAAGCCGAATTAGCCATATTTGATTTTGATATTGAATATATTAAAAGAAAAGGTAATTCACCTTCTGAATTTCTTACTCGTGAATTTTTGCAGGACCATGAATAGGAAGGAGAAAGGGAGCAACCATGGGTTCCTAGACCCATGACTTCTGGCTCCAATTAGTCAAAAAATTTCAAGAAAATTGTTCATAAAAAAACTAGAAAATCCTCTGAAGGAGGAATTCAAATTCAAGAACCAGAGGAAACCAATGTGACCTCCTACAAATAAGTTGTTGCAATAGAACAATCTTCACTCAAAAAACTGTTCCGAGGAGATTATACAATTAGAAAAGACAGATATTCCACTAATGAATAGTACGTGAAAGATGAAAGAAAAATATTTGGAAGCTAATATATTTTCTGTGCAGGGTAAAGACTGTAATATCTATGAAGGTATCATGTTGATTACCAAATGAGTTGAAATAGAACATTTCTATCATAAGGCCAATGATCTTCGCAGTGACGTAAATTGTAGCAAAATTATTTTTTGTCACTTAATTACTCCTCAAACATGGGGACTTCATCCCAATAGAACTAAATAATTAGTTCATGAAGAAAAGGAAATTATGTCACGACCCACACCAGGTGTAGAGGCACGAGTAGTGAACAACGCCCAGCCTACAGTGCAACATCGATGGTAGAACGTTGTTTGGATAAACTTATCTATCTAGCAATCAAGATATAATAATGAAATATGAATAATCAATCATAGATCTATAGGATAGAATAATCGCACGAATAAGATAAAAGAACTGAAGAGTCACAATACAGCTCACAAGACAAATAATATCCAATGAGGCAAATCAAGAAATACTAATAACAATGTTGGAGATAAATCCAGTACAAAAGAGTCTAATTACTGTGCTACAAGTCATGGGTCATATGTCTCAATCGAGATGAAACCCTCATGAGCCAAGGTCTCTGGCTCTAAGCCTACGACATCCTGAGGCCCGTAGTGAATAGGGTACCACTCCTCAGTGTCATCTGGAAAAAATATATTCAATCAGGAAATGAGCAAAGTATATCTCTAACAGCAGTTCTAATAAATAATATAAACTATGTAACAGTAAATAGAGTGAATATACAAGATGCAATATGAAGATACAAGAGATATGCAATAAAGAAATACTGGAAATAAATACAAGAATGAGCATTATAGGTATGAACAAGAAATACTACTACTAAGTGAGTGAGTACCAGCTTTAACATGTGATCGGCTTGGAAACTTGCACAAGGATAATGGCCTGATTAATCATACGTGCTGTAAACCCCCTGATTTTTCAAAATTTTAAAAACTGGATTTTTTCACAATTTTCTGGAATTTTCTGGGAATTTTCTGTAATTTAAAAACAGGGTTTTAATTATTCAATGATTTTTAATTGATGTTAAACAGTATTAAAATATTATGAAAATAATATTTTTGGATGTAAAATAAAAAACTGGACTTAGGGCAATTTTTCTGGAATTTATCGGGCCCCGGACCTATTTTTAAATACATAAAAACTATTTTAAATTAATTAATTGTATTTATTATTATTATTATTATTATTATTATTATTATTATTATTATTTAAAGCCCAGCCCAGCCCGCAAACCCGGCCCATCCCAACAGCCCTTGGGCTAACGGGTCGGGTCGGCCAAACCCGAACCCGCAGCCCCCAAACCCGCTCAGCTTGTCGGGTCGGGTCGGGCCCGCCCGACCGAACCCGACCCGCCCAAACCCGTTAGCCCCCAGCCTCCCCGCACGATCGGCTGCGCTCCGCTTCTTCCGCCGCCCCGCCCGGCCGCTCGCCGCCCCCTTCGGCCCACGCCCCCGCGAGCTCCGCCTCCCCCGCCACGTCCTCCGCCTCTCCCGGCCGACCCTCCCCGTCGCCAGCCCTATAAAAGCCCTAGTTTTCTCCCCTCCGGCAAACCATTCCCCCGCCGACCACCACCACTCGCCGCCGTCGTGCTCCGCCCTAGCCCCTCTCCGTCGACCACCGCCCCGGCCTCGTCTCGCCGCCGTCAGCTCTCCTCCTCCCCCTTCGTCTCCGGCGACGAACGACCGGCCACAGCAGCGGCGAGCAGCAGCAGCAGTTCCCCAGCGCCGCCGCCGAGCCACGCCGCGCCGCCTCGCCGCGTTCCCCCGCCCCTCGCCGCGCTGCCCCCGGCCGCCCAGCAGCCGTCTCCGCCGTTCCCGCCCTGAGCAGCACCGGAGCCCAAAACCCTAACCCTATTTCCTGTTCCTGTGTCGGACACGGACACAGGACACCATGTCCGTGTCGAGTCGGACACGGCGAAACCCTGATTTTTCAGCGGGGTTCAGGTACGCGTAACTTTTTGCTCGTAGCTCCGTTTTCGATTCCGTAAATTGCGTTGCGAAGCCTGTATGACCCTCTCGGTGTCCGGACAAACCGTTCGGGGCATCGCGTCCTGTGGTGATCGCACACCGCGGTCCAAAAACAGGAAAAACCCAGACCCTGTTTTACCCCGGAACTGAGTTCGCCCCGCCAAACGGGACAACTTGGTCGCGCGCGGTCTTCACAGATACGTGCGCCTCGTCGATACGGACGTGTGAGATTTCACGGAAGCTGATTCGGGTGTGCGTGCACACCGAAATCAACGCGTATCCGCGGACATCGTCCCGTATCCGCCTTTTTTGCAATTCACCCTAACTTTGTGTACACACGTCAGATCGAGACAAAACTTGCGCCATCGGACTCGTAGCAATACGCTGGTCCTGTGGGTCAAGTTTGGTTCGATTCTGAGAACGTTGACGAAATCGCGTGTCGTGGGCCCCACAGGCCCCGCTCGACGGGCGATTTTGTGAACGGCTCATCGGAATTCAATTCTGAAAGTTCCGTTGG
The DNA here is from genome assembly GCA_036927795.1 of Iris macrosiphon. Classification (NCBI taxonomy): domain Eukaryota; kingdom Viridiplantae; phylum Streptophyta; class Magnoliopsida; order Asparagales; family Iridaceae; genus Iris; species Iris macrosiphon. The sequence goes on from JAYESA010000002.1 coordinate 165,529,733, forward strand.
ATTCGTATCAGCGTTTCTGACCTGTTGACACTGAGTTTGGTGAATTTGGAGACCGTTGACCCTGACGTGTTTTTCGGTGCAAAGCGGGCCCACCGGTGGACCCCGTTTTGGCCCGAAACTGCCGTTTCTGCCCTTGTCTCCAAATTGGACCCAAGGACAGGCGTTTCTAGCTGATTGATATTTTCTGGATCTGATAGTGATGTTTGTTTCAGCAACCGGAGTACCGCCTGCAATTCCCGCCAAAGTCAGAACTGCAAACATAGCCGGAACCACAGGCAAGTGTACCCTGCCAAACTCTGCAGCTTGCTACTTATTTTCCTTGACTTGTTTATGCATTAGTGGGCAAGTAAAGCTTGCCAATTCTCAGTAATTCTTGACATAGTATTGTACTTGATTTTATTAATTGTAAACTTGTTTAACTGCTTAACCTAGGAAACGGGTGACGCGCTTAGTGTTCGATCATAGTCGGGTGCCAACTCCGTACGCGGGATTGTGTAACGTCACATAGACATGGATAACGAGACCCGATAATTCTTGTACTTGTCCTATCAAGTACACCAGAACCCAGGATACTTGACACTATTTCATGAGACAGAGTCTTCCTGAGACATTCGAGGTGATTCTGTATAGGATGCATGGTTATGACATAGACTTTACATTCTTAGACATTTGATTCTTAGATATCAGACTTGCTGCATTAGTTATAATCGTGCGTGACATGGACATGAGGCATCGTGGACATGAGACGTGGGATTACATTGGGTGGGGAGAGACACACAGACTACAGGCTGATATTATATATAAAACATAGTATATAACATAGTGTAGTTCATAGTTATTGCCGCTACCGGCTCCCCGACACAGAGCTTGTAGTGGCTTCAGCCTGAGTTCTAGTGCTGCTCTCATATTGCATATCACTTAGCTGGATATATAGTTTACCCTGTTGTTTCATTCATTGCTGCTTTGCATATATGTTTGGCTCGTATTCTTCTGTACCTTGTTACGTCCCGCTGAGGACCTGGTTTTGTTCACCAGATATAGCAGGAGAGAACTACCCCGAGGTGTACGGTACCGGAGCACTCCTTGGAGCAGAACAGGGAACAGAGGACGAGATAGTGGCCGAAGACTTCTCTTGAGCACCGGCTTCAGCTATACAGTATTTCCACTTTTCAGCATTTCATTCCTTTCTGTTTGTATTAAATGTAACATAATAATTCTCGGATTTGTTTCCCGAGATAACCTTATTTGATATTGCATATTTATTTCCATTGCATCATTTCTGGTATCTATTCTGTGGTTATCTGTTGTGGATGAGATAGATTAGTCTGTGACCTTTATTATTTGCTCTATAAATTGCTAGACTACAGCTTAAGCATGCCCTGATGGATCCATTAAATTGGGTTGTCCATCGGTGCGTGCTGCTGGCCATTGTGCACGTGCTCAGTCCCTCGGCATTTTTGGGACTGGGGCGTGACATGGTTTTTGTGGTGGCCCATGCAGGTCTACGACTAAATTGTTCGGTTTTAACTTAGGGACCGAAGAGGCCTGTAATAAGATAGGATAAGTTTTTAGGATCTCATCCACTTGCTTGAATCATTTTTGATCTCTATATCGACTTCAAATAATTTACTTGCATCTTGCCTTGATTCCTGTACACCTCTTACTGGGTATTTTGGATGCAGGAAAATGGACCCACAAGAATGCAACGAGACTCCCGTCGGAACACCCCAAGCTACAGGTGTCACCTACGACGACGAAGTGACACCAGTCGGAGGAATTCCCATAACTAGCCAGCAGGCAGGTCAACCTACCTCCCGATTCCGACGCGATGATATTCCACCTCCGTTGCAGTTCGTTCCACCAACGCCCGTACTCCCACCGGGACAGCCAATTGACGGGCAGCAGATATTTCAAATGATCTACGCGATGATGCAAGCTCAGCAACAAGTCCAACACGAGGCTCAGCGTCGCGAAGCTAACTTCTGGAGGGACAGCATCGTAACTGTACTGGAGCAGGCCAACCTACCAGCTCGACGGCCATCTACAGGCTCAATCACTGACTTCCGCCAACTGAAGCCCCGCACTTTTTCTGGAAAAGAAGAGCCCACAGAAGTTCATGAATGGCTCACCAACATTCGGCATCAACTTGAAGCAGCTGAGTTACCACGGGAACGTTGGATGACTGCCGTCCGAATGTAATTGACGGATAATGCTCATCACTGGTGGCTATCCGAGGAGACACGACTCGGACCAGACCGAGTCACTTGGGAAGAGTTTTCCAGGCTCTTCCAGGAGATGTACATTCCGGCTATCGCACGATCAGAACTTCGGGACAGATTCAACCGCCTCACTCAGGACTCTATGACGGTGGAAGAGTACAACGCGGAATTTATTCGTCTGAGCCGCTTCGCCCCAACCCTGATCCCGACAGAGGAAGAGAAGGCCGAGAAATTCTTCGACGGACTGAACATTGAACTGCAAAAACTAATTGGGTCCGTCGCACCAACATCATACTCCGACGTTCTCGCTGCAGCTCGACGCATGGAACGCGTCACCAGGAGAGAGTCTCGCCTCAAGCGGCCAATCACCACAGCACCAGACAGATCATCACCGGGAGAATCTGCAAAGAGATCTCATACGCACCAGCCACCGAGGACAGCTTCGCAGACCCTTCCTACCTGTCGCTACTGCGGCAAGATAGGTCATGTCGAGAGGGACTGCAGACGCAAGTTGGGATTGTGCCTGATTTGCGGCACCAATCAACACATAGCCAAGGACTGTCCCCAGCATCGAGATGGAGCACCGAGGGCGAACCAACCAGCTTCACCAGCACCTAGGCCACCTCTGGCACCTCAGGCAGCACTCTTCCAGCAAGCCCAGCAGCAGCAGAGGAATCCACCTCAAGGACGCGGACAAGCTTATGCGATGACTGTGCAGGACGCTGATGCGAGTAAGTGATTCGTAGTTATCCGTTTTTGTCTTGTGTAGTTCGTGCCCGTTGGTTCGTGACCTCAGCCCCAACCTAGTAATTTGCAACTTGTTAATGACAACCTGGTTTTCATAAAAGTTATAGTTTTAACTAGATTTTCCTGGAAAGTGTAAACTTTCAATTTTTAGGGCAACGGTATTTCCCTAAGTATCTTGTGATGTGTTTCGAACGATACCGTGTCATCTCTGCTGACCGATTATTCTTTGATTGTGAGGACGCAATCCTCTTAAGGGGGGGGGGGTAGATTGTAAACCCCCTGATTTTTCAAAATTTTAAAAACTGGATTTTTTCACAATTTTCTGGAATTTTCTGGGAATTTTCTGTAATTTAAAAACAGGGTTTTAATTATTCAATAATTTTTAATTGATGTTAAACAGTATTAAAATATTATGAAAATAATATTTTTGGATGTAAAATGAAAAACTGGACTTAGGGCAAATTTTCTGGAATTTATCGGGCCCCGAACCTATTTTTAAATACATAAAAACTATTTTAAATTAATTAATTGTATTTATTATTATTATTATTATTATTATTTAAAGCCCAGCCCAGCCCGCAAACCCGGCCCATCCCAACAGCACTTGGGCTAACGGGTCGGGTCGGCCAGACCCGAACCCGCAGCCCCCAAACCCGCTCAGCTTGTCGGGTCGGGTCGGGCCCGCCCGACCGAACCCGACCCGCCCAAACCCGTTAGCCCCCAGCCTCCCCGCACGATCGGCTGCGCTCCGCTTCTTCTGCCGCCCCGCCCGGCCGCTCGCCGCCCCCTTCGGCCCACGCCCCCGCGAGCTCCGCCTCCCCCGCCACGTCCTCCGCCTCTCCCGGCCGACCCTCCCCGTCGCCAGCCCTATAAAAGCCCTAGTTTTCTCCCCTCCGGCAAACCATTCCCCCGCCGACCACCACCACTCGCCGCCGTCGTGCTCCGCCCTAGCCCCTCTCCGTCGACCACCGCCCCGGCCTCGCCTCGCCGCCGTCAGCTCTCCTCCTCCCCCTTCGTCTCCGGCGACGAACGACCGGCCACAGCAGCGGCGAGCAGCAGCAGCAGTTCCCCAGCGCCGCCGCCGAGCCACGCCGCGCCGCCTCGCCGCGTTCCCCCGCCCCTCGCCGCGCTGCCCCCGGCCACCCAGCCGCCGTCTCCGCCGTCCCCGCCCTGAGCAGCACCGGAGCCCAAAACCCTAACCCTATTTCCTGTTCCTGTGTCGGACACGGACACAGGACACCGTGTCCGTGTCGAGTCGGACACGGCGAAACCCTGATTTTTCAGCGGGGTTCAGGTACGCGTAACTTTTTGCTCGTAGCTCCGTTTTCGATTCCGTAAATTGCGTTGCGAAGCCTGTATGACCCTCTCGGTGTCCGGACAAACCGTTCGGGGCATCGCATCCTGTGGTGATCGCACACCGCGATCCAAAAACAGGAAAAACCCAGACCCTGTTTCACCCCGGAACTGAGTTCGCCCCGCCAAACGGGACAACTTGGTCGCGCGCGGTCTTCACAGATACGTGCGTCTCGTCGATACGGACGTGTGAGATTTCACGGAAGCTGATTCGGGTGTGCGTGCACACCGGAATCAACGCGTATCCGCGGACATCGCCCCGTATCCGCCTTTTCTGCAATTCACCCTAACTTTGTGTACATACGTCGGATCGAGACAAAACTTGCGCCATCGGACTCATAGCAATACGCTGGTCCTGTGGGTCAAGTTTGGTTCGATTCTGAGAACGTTGACGAAATCGCGTGTCGTGGGCCCCACAGGCCCCGCTCGACGGGCGATTTTGTGAACGGCTCATCGGAATTCAATTCTGAAAGTTCCGTTGGGTTCGTATCAGCGTTTCTGACCTGTTGACACTGAGTTTGGTGAATTTGGAGACCGTTGACCCTGACGCGTTTTTCGGTGCAAAGCGAGCCCACCGGTGGATCCCGTTTTGGCCCGAAACTGCCGTTTCTGCCCTTGTCTCCAAATTGGACCCAAGGACAGGCGTTTCTAGCTAATTGATATTTTCTGGATCTGATGGTAATGTTTGTTTCAGCAACCGGAGTACCGCCTGCAATTCCCGCCGAAGTCAGAACTGCAAACATAGCCGGAACCACAGGCAAGTGTACCCTGCCAAACTCTGCAGCTTGCTACTTATTTTCCTTGACTTGTTTATGCATTAGTGGGTAAGTAAAGCTTGCCAATTCTCAGTAATTCTTGACATAGTATTGTACTTGATTTCATTAATTGTAAACTTGTTTAACTGCTTAACCTAGGAAACGGGTGACGCGCTTAGTGTCCGATCATAGTCGGGTGCCAACTCCGTACGCGGGGTTGTGTAACGTCACATAGACATGGGTAACGAGACCCGATAATTCTCGTACTTGTCCTATCAAGTACACCAGAACCCAGGATACTTGACACTATTTCATGAGACAGAGTCTTCCTGAGACATTCGAGGTGATTCTGTATAGGATGCATGGTTATGACATAGACTTTACATTCTTAGACATTTGATTCTTAGATATTAGACTTGCTGCATTAGTTATAATCGTGCGTGACATGGACATGAGGCATCGTGGACATGAGACGTGGGATTACATTGGGTGGGGAGAGACACACAGACTACAGGCTGATATTATATATAAAACATAGTATATAACATAGTGTAGTTCATAGTTATTGCCGCTACCGGCTCCCCGACACAGAGCTTGTAGTGGCTTCAGCCTGAGTTCTAGTGCTGCTCTCATATTGCATATCACTTAGCTGGATATATAGTTTACCCTGTTGTTTTATTCATTGCTGCTTTGCATATATGTTTGGCTCGTATTCTTCTGTACCTTGTTACGTCCCGCTGAGGACCTAGTTTTGTTCACCAGATATAGCAGGAGAGAACTACCCCGAGGTATACGGTACCGGAGCACTCCTTGGAGCAGAACAGGGAACAGAGGATGAGATAGTGGCCGAAGACTTCTCTTGAGCACCGGCTTCAGCTATACAGTATTTCCACTTTTCAGCATTTCATTCCTTTCTGTTTGCATTAAATGTAACAGAATAATTCTCGAATTTGTTTCCTGAGATAACCTTATTTGATATTGCATATTTATTTCCATTGCATCATTTCTGGTATCTATTCTGTGGTTATCTGTTGTGGATGAGATAGATTAGTCTGTGACCTTTATTATTTGCTCTATAAATTGCTAGACTACAGCTTAAGCATGCCCTGATGGATCCATTAAATTGGGTTGTCCATCGGTGCGTGCTGCTGGCCATTGTGCACGTGCACAGTCCCTCGGCATTTTTGGGACTGGGACGTGACACGTGCGGTGTATGATTAACACTATTCAAGGAACAAGATATGCACAAGGAGGGTATGATCACATATCTATACTACATACTCCCCGTCCCCGACTGGTATAGTAATCCAACTAGGGTACGTTATGACACGGGATTCCATAAGAAGGGTGATACTCTTCTCATGAACCTATGTCTGTATTTGTACAAGAAGAACAAGAAAACAAGGCTTGCACAAGATACACCATAAATACCAAAGAATAACATCTCATGACGAGATCCGGATATACGAATCCGTGTAACCATCGTGTCAAGAAATCAAGAATATCTACACTAAATACAAGAGTTATAAAGGATATCATGAATGAGAAACTATCAGATAATATACTCGCCTGAAATCCAGTAAACAGTATCAAAGATGTCCGGTACGGTGCCTCGAAGACCTAAATATAAAATATTACATCAATACAAGATTTTAGAATGAAAATAAGTTAAATTATCAAATTCTTGGTCATAAAACTATTTCTAAGTCAAAATAGTCAAACTAGGTCAACAATAGGTCAAATTAGTCAAACTTGGTCAAACTAGCTATTTCTAGGTTGTATGAGTCCATCTCTAGGATATTGGGTCCATACACTATATAACTAGGGCATACTAGCTATATTAGGATACTAGAAAACCAACAAGATACCGTATCATAAGATACGCAATTTATTATATATGAAAATATAATAATACCTATATACAAGACAAAATATATATCACTCCTAGCTAAACTAATGCTAAGTGGATACCTTGGGTTTGAACCAAAAGTGGTATCACACCACCTACACTCCATCTTGATGTGCAAACTCAATACCTTGAGTAAAATCCAAAACCTTGACATTACCTTGATATCACAAGGTAATTCAATATCTAACATATTACTACTACCCATACTCCTCACTATACACTAATATGTATTTAAACTTATAACAATAATATACTAAACTCTATACTAACATACCCCTTCGGATATTCAATACCCGTACCCAAGATATCTCAACTCTCATTACCTTGGTGCATCTCAAGGTAATCTAGAAATAATACTAACAAATATTAACTAGTGCGTATGCATATACATATCTCATATATATATATATATATACTAACTTATTTACAATATATACATAAACTACTAGCTTATTAATATAAACTAATTAACTTATATATATATATATATATATATATATATATATATATATATATATATATATATATATATATATATATATATATAATTTACTAACTTATCAAATAAGCTAGCCAGCTTATCGAACTGCTACTGCTGCTTATTGCCGCTGCCGCTACTGCTTTTTGCTTCTGCTGCGGCTTTTGCTTCTGCTGCTTATGCTTTTCAGTGCTTCTGTTGCTGCTGGTTGTGCTTACTGCCACTATTGCTTTTTTGTACTTCTTCTCACTGCTTTTAATTGCTTTTCTCCCTATTTTTCATTATTTTCTTCACTATTTTCCATTGTTTTTTCTTTCCTCTAGCTAAAATACATATATGCACACATACACACACACACACACACACACACACACACACACACACACACACACACACACACACACACACACACACATATATATATATATATACATCTATACACAAATATATATATATATACATCTATACACATATACATATACATATATATATATATATATATATATATATATATATATATATATATATATATATATATATATATATATATATATATATATATATATAAAATATCATTATACATATATATATACATATATCCATACTAGAGATGCACATGAACTCCTACTCTCCCATGATCACCAACACATTAACAAGAATTATAGAACATACATATAAATATATATATATATATATACATATATCTCACATAATAATTATAATTACAATAATATAATATCGATAACCAAGGCAATTGAATTAAAATGCAAAGGAACAAACACGTGAAGTGCATTGCACCCGTATCATACTAGATCTATGAATCATACTAGATCTATGATACGCTTGCGATACGGCTCCACCACACAACCAAATGTATCTTGAAAGACACAAGCAAATCTAAAATCATAATTATGAACAATACGAAGAGCTAGCTACTCAACTACGTGACCGTGTCAAAATGTGACATGCTCAAACCCCCCGTGTCGGAAGAAAACCCCAAAATTAACCCATATCTGCAAATTATCGGGATATGGCCTACACGTATCCAATTGTGGATACATCACTAGCCACACACAACCAAACACATGTCAATTTGGTCTAATAAACCTATTGACAAACACAAGTTGTGTCAATCTCAAAATTCTCCTAAAATTAATACTAAATATCACATAACTTTGTCCATAGGCCTCATATAAACCTAATTCCAATTTTTATGGGTAGCCTTAGCATATGGGGTGTCACATCTCGATCTCTCGCCGGAATCGGTCGTCCCCGCAAGGCACAAATCACCACGATTGCGCTCCCGCAGGACGTACGTTTCCATCGGGATACAATACCGCGTGAGCCTGGGGTTGCGCCCGCACGAGACAAATACCGAAAAGGCCGTTGATAACTAGTTCTCAGAGTCGTCATAATGAAAACATAAAATGAACACAAGTATTGAATCCAAATCAAGCTCTTTATTGATATGAAGTAAAGATTACAACCGGTGCTAGGCCGAGATTACAAGTCGTTCATGCTCTCTCTCTCTCTCTCTCTCTCTCTCTCTTACAATGAATATGCCCTTAGGCTTAGAACCGATACAAACGATCTGGATAATGATGTTCCCATACATTATGTCTCTGTCTCATATATGTGAGCTCCAGGTCCGCGTGCCACGCTCCAAGATGCCAAGTGCGGTCGGTGCCTCACTGTATTAAGTGGTCTCCGAATCCGTACGAGTTCCCCCTGCACCCTGCATGCAGACTGAATGAGTGTCAGTACATTGAATGCACTGGTGGGGAGGCCTCTCGCCCATGCTATAAAATAAGCACGTTCATTACTTATGTGCACCGACTGATTCGTTGTCTTTTTATTCTTTTGCCTTAGGATCAGTTATATGACAATACAAAGAAAGTAATCTCCGTGTCAGCTCAAGAGTGCCATAATAATGAACAATTGAGTTTATCTTACCATTTCTTACCATTCGGCATTTCCTGTCATATGCAGCAATATAAACAATGATCTACTGAATAATAAAGAGCATCTAAGAAACCCAAGTGTTATGTCGAGTCTCTGCTACAAGCCCATTCTACTCATACTAGGTTTGTTACCTTGCATCCATTCTAATTATGTAAAATGTCGTGCAGATGTACTCCTTCCTGTTACTTCTCTTCTGAATACGGATAGCCGCTATGCAAACATGACTTATCTATATGAAGGTCACTGACTCTGTTAGCCATAATGGACATAATTTGCGATGGACGGTTGTCTTCCCAGCTCGGTTGCTAGCCTTGCTGGGCCTCCCAACCGTCTGACGAGTCGGCACCCATCCAGGTCGGTAGCAAGCCTTGCTGGATGTCCCGCTCTCGCCCACTAGTCATCAGCTAGCGTATTTACAAGGACTATACTGGCACTGTCCTTTCGGACTGACACAATTTGGATGCCTCAGTAATCATATCGAGGACTCTATCTACCTAGTGCGCAACCAGTTATCCGTGACCATGCAACTACTACCCACTTCCAATCCTAGCCGAGGACTATACTCGGATCTTTTCTTCTTTACGCAGCTCCCTGATTAGAGACTGCCTCGGTGATCTGCATATCCCGAGTACCTTCCTTTCTTTCCATCTCCTGACTCGGAATGACTACTTGATAGCCTTCCATATCTATGCATGCAACATGATTTTACTCTATCCCGTGTCATATTCCGTCTGGTGCAATGCCTCAGTATGGACTCACACTACTTTGTGGCATATATGTAAGAAGCTATTACATTCCAACTCAATAATCCCGACTACGCAAATAGAAAGTAAGATCTCCATGTTCTATACAATAATAAGGCGGGGTTATCCCCTTAGCTATGTGCGTTTACCTCTTTTATTAGGATGCAAAGGTTATCGTCTGAAAACTAGCATGTAACATTCATTTTCTTAGTGTGCAGCTAAGTAGAGATAGGTTCACCGGGGCCACCCACCTTAGCGATGAATCGCATCGGTCGAGCGAGACTCCGAGCGCACCTCTGCAAGCCTAAGTCTGACTCCATTTGAAGATCCAAGTATGAATGCCTTGCATCGAACGAGCCATCTCGCTGAGCAAGTCGGGTCAGTTCGCTACACTTTGTGTCGTTTGAATCAGCCCTCCGGGTTGAGCGGAGCAGGTCATTACATGGGGTGGTTCCTAATGATTAAAACATATATTTAGAGTTTAATTAGGAAGAAAAACTAAATTGTACCTATTGGGAGATGGATTCCCAATGAAATCTCCAAATTGAGTGAAAAGAGCCTTCAATTTGTAGATCCTTACTCCTCCTTATAGATCATTACTTCCTCTTTATAGATCATTACTCTAATAGCCTTCAATGATGATTTGAGAAGGAATCGAGAAGAAATTTAGGTAGAATTTGATGTGGGAATGAAAAAAATTCTAGATCTAGATTTGAAATAAAAAATAAAGAGAGAGAATTTTCTCTCCATTCTATACTAGGCCGGCCACCTTCCCCCTTCTTCAAGCTACTATAAAATGTCTAAAATATCCCTTGGGACTTCTCATGAAGAAATAATTAAGGAGAAAATGTCCTAGTCTAATTGGTTTAACTTAATTAATCATCCTCCTAATGATTGGCCTTATTATTGGGCTCAATTCTAACTAGAATTAAATATTGGTCCATGGATCTAATCTAAACTAGTTAGGTCCACTAACGCAAGTCCAAAACAAAATACTAACATCTAACAATAAATAAATAAATATTTAACATGCACAATATTTAATTAATTATGAAATGACTAAAATATTATTTTCTAAAAAATATGGTAGTGACAAGTCTACCCCCCTTAAATAATTTTATCCTCAAAATTTAAAGATAAAACTACCCCCAGAAAAAAATAGAACATAATCAGGAAAGAACATACCTCAAGGCACAAACAAATATGGGCAACTCTCTCGTATTTTATCTTCTCTCTCCCAGGTAGACTTCTCCGGAGAGTGATGCCTCCATACAACGCGTACCAAGGGAATAGTCTAGTTTTTCAGCACCTTCTCTCTCTGATCCAGAATCTCAACTGGCTGCTCTGGATAGCTAAAGTAGGGCCTACATCTATCTCCGAGTGATCCAACACGTGACTAGGATTCGCCACGTACCGTCTAAACTATGATATGTAAAATACATTGTGCACTCCCTCTAATGCAGGTGGCAAGTCTAGTCTGTAAGCAACTATACCGACCCTCTCGAGAATACTGAAAGGTCCGATGAATCGCGGACTAAGCTTTTCGCCTCCACCGAAGCGAATCGTGCCTCGTATTAAAGAAATCCTCAAAAATACCAAACTACCAACCTAGAATAAAATACAACCTTAAGAACTTAAATCTATAGCAAACAACAAATATGAAGCATAAAACAAAATCTAAAACTATACCTCAAACTCCAAAGGTCTCTGATGGCTATCGGTCCAATGCCGATGTCTGTCCTGCGCCACTCGAAGTCTGCCTCTGATCAGCTTAACCTTCTCCGCTGCATCCATAACCATCTTCGGCTCTAGAAAATCTCTATCTCCAATATCATCCCATGACAAGGGAGTACGACATCTTCGACCGTAAAGAGCCTCAAATGGTGACATCTCTATACTAGCCTGGTAGATGTTGTTGTAAGCAAACTCTACCAAATGGAGATGGTCTTCCTAAGATCCTTCGAAATCTAGTACACAGGTACGCAATATATCCTCGAGAGTCTGAATAGTCCTCTATGACTGCCCATCTGTCTGGGGGTGATATGCAGTACTGAACTTGAGCTGGGTGCACAAACTCGCATGCAAACTCCTCCAGAAATAATAAGTGAAATAAATATCCCAATTTGAGACTCTGCTGACGGGAATCCCATGTATCATAATGATCTATCTCACATACATCTCTGCCAGCTTCTCTGTAGACAAACCTACCTTGAAAGGCAAAAATTGGGTCGACTTGGTCAACCTGTCAACGAGGACCCAAATTGCATCTTTCCCTCATGGAGATCGTGGAAGTCTGGACACAAAATCCATAGTAATATGCTCTCACTTCCACTCTAGACTGGGTAATGGCTGAAGTAAACCACATGGCCTCTGCTTCTCGGCTTTTACCTGTTGGCACACTAAGCATCTGGATACAAACTGTGTCACTTTCCTCTTCATGCCATACCACCACACACTCTCTCGCATATCCCGATACATCTTATTGACACCTGGATGCATAGAATACTGAAAGCAATGTGCTTCCTGTAATACCTCCTCACGCAGATCCCTACTAGGCATACATAATATAACACCATGCCGCAAAGAACCATCCTCAACAATGGTGAAATTATCCTCCAATCATGCTCTCACCTGAGATCTGATACTCCTCAGAGATACATCCTCATACTGGGCTGCCTTGATCATGTCCATCAACTCTGAGTATAACTGAAACCCCCATATCTGCATAGCAAAACCAAGAACTATTACCTCAATGTCCAAGCTCTCCAAGTCCTCTAACAAATTCTGATCATGCGTCAACAACATAGCTGCCGGATACATGCTCAAAGCATCGGCAACTACATTGACTTTTCCAAGATGATAATGCAAAGATATATCAAAATCCTTTATCAGTTCCAACCACCGAAACTGACTCATGTTCAACTCCTTTTGAGTAAAAATGTACTTCAAGCTCTTGTGGTCTGTGAAGATCTCCATACGCTCTCCGTACAAATAGTATTTTTACAACTTCAAGGCAAAGATGACTGCTGCCAAATCTAAATCGTGGGTAGGATAATTTTTCTCATGAGGACGCAATTACCTGGATGCATAGGCAATCATTTTCCCATTCTGATGAAGAACACAATCCAGACATTTCTCTGATGCATCACTATAAATAGTGAAACCTCAAGACCCTGATAGCAACATTAAAATAGGAGAAGATATCAACCACTTCTTTAATTCCTCAAAAGTAACCTGGCACTTCTCTGTCCAAACAAACTCTGCATCCTTCCTAGTGAGTCTAGTCATCAGATCGACAATCCTTGAAAAATCTTGCACAAACTTTCTGTAGTAGCCTGCTAGACCCAAGAAACTTTTGATCTCTGCCACTGAACTCGGGGTCTTCCAAGACTCCACTGCTGCGATCTTCTTCGGATCCACTGAAATTCCATCACCAGTCACAACATGTCCTAAGAACTCCACCTTGTCCAGGAAGAACTCACAATTGGACAGCTTCCTATACAGCTTCTCTTTTCTCTGTACATCCAACACAATCCGTAAATGCTCCTCGTGCTCCTCCGGTGTCTTCGAGTATATGAAAATGTCATCAATGAATACCACAATGAACTTGTTAAGGTACTGGTGGAACACCTTGTTCATCAAATTCATAAATACTGCCAGGATATTAGTCAACCCAAACGGCATCACCATGAACTTATACTGGCCATACCAAGTCCTAAAAGCAATCTTCGAAATGTCCTCCGGCTTCACTTTCACCTTGTGGTAGCCTAATCTTAAGTCTATCTTAGAAAATACCTTGCTGCCACTCAACTGATCGAACAGGTCATCAATTCGTGGTAATGCATATTTATTCTTGATAGTAAGTTTATTCAATGTCCTGTAATCGATGTACATATGCACTGATCCATCATTCTTCGGTACAAATAATATCAGGGCTCCCCACGGTAAAAAACTGGATCTGATAAATCCCTTATCCTGTAATTCGTCCACTTGCTTCTTCAACTCAACCAGTTCGCTATTGTTCACTCTATAGACATACTGTAAAATTGGTTATGCACCTGGCATAAGTCTATAAAGAATTCAATATCTTGTTCTGGCGGCAATTCTGGCCATTTCTCAGGAAACACATCCAAGAACTATGCTATTAACGAATGTGGCAACTCCTTATCTTCCACCATAGCTCCACAGATAATGCCTTCTCTCTTCTCTGCAGCTCCTCTAACAAACTCAAACTCTGACTCTCCCGGCGGGCTAAACAAAACTCTACCTCCTCTACAATCTATACTAGCATGGTGCCTACTCAACCACTTCATCCCGAGTATAATATTGTAGCTCGAAAGTGGCATTACAAGTAGTCACACAGTCAGCTCTCGGCCTCCCAAAGTAACTCTCTAATCCTTCTAAATTTACTAACCAGAATAATGCCTCCCCCGGTCGTGATCTTGCAAGTCCTAAGCAAAGACTCAGCTACCAAATGATGCTTCAGAGCAAAAGAAATAGATACAAAACTATGGGAAGTACCACTATCAAATAAAGTTAAATCTAGAATGGAATCAAGAAGAATAGAACCTGCAATAACATCTCCGGTGGGCTCGTCCTCCTCGACTGTCATAGCAAATGCTCATCCCTGTCGTGCACCTCCCTGATGTTGGTGCTGGGCATAACGCTGCTGCTGGGTCGAAACTCCTCTCTCTACTACAGCAAGGGCAAGCTGATGATCACTCTCAATGTCATGTCATAACACGTCGGTCTGTCTCTGGTGTGCCTTGGACTGGACCCTCTGAGCCTCCATTATCTCGTAAAATAATACGAACACCTGAGTCGCATCTGTCGGTACGGGAGGTAGAGGTAGAAGTCCCTCAGATACAGTCGAAACAGTCCTATGAGCTGGAGGTGGACCCACGAACGCAGCTGATATACAAATCACCAGAGAAGTAACTGGTGCAGGCCCTCGGGAAGTCGTAGATCTCTCAGAAAATGCTCCTCTCAGCTGTGATCTAATCTTAGGCGGCATCCTGAGGCAAAGAAAAAGAAAAGAATCAATATGGCATATGATATATACATTCAAAGAAGGACAGTTAAAGATCAAATATCAATATCAAGGAAGAACAGTTGAAATGAATCAATAGAGTTTTTCCTAGATATGATTGAGTATTCTCAGCCTATAGCCTATTTCTTATATCTTGGAACAGGCTCGTAATAGCACTCAAATAAGAGCACTACTACGAATCGTACTAATTGCGACCTCGAAGACCTGCATGGGCCACCACTAAAAATGTGTCACGACCCGAACCCGGTATAGGGGCACGAGTACTGAACAACTCTCAGCCTACATCGCAGCATCGACGGTAGAACACTATTTGGGTAAACTATCTATCTAGCAATCAAGATATAATAATAAAATATGAATACTCAATCACAGATCTATAAGATGGAATAATCACACGAATAAGATAAAAAAATTGAAGAGTCACAATATAGCTCACAAGATAAATAATATCCAATGAGGCAAATCAAGAAATACTAATAACAATACTGGAGACAAATCCAGTACAAAAGAGTCTAACTACTGTGCTACAAGTCCTGGGTCATCTGTCTCAGTTGGGATGACATCCTCCTGAGCCAAGGTCTCTGGATCTAAGCCTACGACATCCTGAGGTCCGTAGTGAGTAGGGTACCACTCCTCAATATCATCTAGAAAAAATATATTCAGTCAGAAAAGGAGCAAAGTACATCTCTAACAGCAGTTCTAATAAATGATATAAACTATCTAACGATAAATAGAACGAATATACAAGTTACAATATAAAGGTACAAGAGATATGCAATAAAGGAATACTGAAAATAAATACAAGAATGAGCATCATAGGAATGAACAAGAAATACTACTATAAGTGAGTGAGTACCAACTTTAACATGTGATCGGCTTGGAAACTTGCACGAGGATAATGGCATGGTTAATCATACGTGCGGTATATGATTAACACTATTCAAGGAACAAGATATGCACAAGGAGGGTATGATCACATATCTACACTACATACTCTCTGCCCCCGACTGGTATAGTAGATCCAACCATGGTACATTATGACACGAGATTCCACAAGAAGGGCGCTACTCTTCTCATGAACCTATGTTTGTATTTGTATAAGAAGAACAAGAAAACAAGGCTTGCACAAGATACACCATAAATACCAAAGAATAACATCTCATGACGAGATCCAAATAGATCAATCCGTGTAACCATCGTGTCAAGAAATCAACGATATCTACACTAATTATAAGAGATATAGAGGATATCATGAATCAAAACTATCAGAGAATGCACTTGCCTGAAATTCGGTGAACAGTATCAAAGATGTCTAGTACGGTGCCTCGAATACCTAATATAGAATATTACATCAATACAAGATTTAGAATAAAAATAAGTTAAACTAATCAAATTCTAGTTCATAAAACCATTTCTAAGTCAAAATAGTCAAACTAGGTCAAACTAGTCAAACTTGGTCAAACTAGCTATTTTTATGTTGTATGAGTCCATCTCTAGGATATTGGGTCCATACACTATGTAAGTAGGCCATACTAGCTATACTAGGATACTAGAAAACCAACAAGATATCTTATCATAAGATACACAATTTATTAGATATGAAAATATAATAATACATATATACAAGACAAAATATATATATATCACTCCTAGCTAAACTAATGCTAAGTGGATACCTTGGCTTTGAACCAAAAACGGTATCATACCACCTACACTCCATCTTGATGTACAAACTCAATACCTTGAGTAAAATATAATACCTTGACATTACCTTGGTATCACAAGGTAATTCAATATCTAACATATTACTACTACCCATACTCCTCACTATACACTAATATGTATTTAAACTTATAACAATACTATACTAAACTATATACCAACATACCCCCTTCGGATATTCAATACATGTATCCAAGATATCTCAACTCTTATTACCTTGGTGTATCTCAAGGTAATCTAGAAATAATCCTAACTACTATTAACTAGTGCTTATACATATACATATCTCATATATATATATATACTAACTTATTTACAATATTTACATAAACTACTAGCTTATTAATATAAACTAATTAACTTTTATATATATATATATATATATATATACTAATTTACTAGCTTACTAGCTTATCAATATCAACTAACTAGCTTATATATATATATATATATATATATATATATATATATATATATATATATATATATATATATATATATTCTAGCTCACTAACTTACTAGCTTATTAGAATAATTAACTTATATATATATATATATATATTCTAACTTACTAACTTATCAAATAAGCTAGCCAGCTTAATCGAACTGCTGCTGCTACTTACTGCCGCTGCTGATTTCTGCTTCTACTTCTGTTGCTTACTGTTGTTGCTTCTGCTTCTGCTACGGCTTCTGCTTTCTGCTTCTGCGGCTTACTGCTTCTGCTTTTCAGTGCTTCTGCTGCTACTGCTTGTGCTTACTATCGCTGCTGCTTTTTAGTGCTTCTTCTCACTGCTTTCATTGCTTTTCTTCTTGTTTTTTATTATTTTTTTCACAGTTTCTATGGTTTCTTCTTTCCTCTAGTTCACACACACACACACACACACACACACACACACACACACACACACACACACATATATATATATATGTTTACCATATACATATCTCCGTCACTGATGATAGGAAAAATGCCCCTATAACAGCAACAATAACAACAACTATAGCCGTGACGACAAAGAAAAGCAGACCATTGTTGCTAACTTGACCAAGAAGCCCAAGCAGAAGCTGGCGAAAGCTCCAAAACTGAAGAAAACCTATTATTTTGAAGACGATGACGTCATGAAAATCTTTGACATGTTGATACAGGAAAATAAGCTTTGGCTCCCCGACGTCAAATGTACTGTTGAGGAGGCCGAGGTGAATAATCTGAAGTATTGCCACTACCATCTTTATATCCATCATGCGACACGGGACTGGTATACACTGAAGCGATACATCCAACGACTTCTTGACACCAAGACCCTCACTCTGGACTTCGATGACAAGATAGTCGCCGCAAATATATGGTATCTCTCCAGTTTGACAATTTTTCGGCGACAGAAGCCCATGACGGAGTGATCCTAATTCCCCGGGCAACAATGGAGGTTGTCAATCTCCCGCCAACTCCTGACCAAACAGTCAGGCTGATACCTCTCACTACATCGCGGGAGTCAGTCATGTGGGTCCATCTCGATCCTGCTCCGGACTTGACGCAGCAGACAATATCTTCTGCCACCAAGACTAAGGGCAAGAAGTCTAAATCCCTGCTACACGATTTATATCCCATTCGAAGAAGCTATATCATGAACAACAAGGTCAGGTCTAGCGTACTAACTAGAGTACGACATCCATGACGATGGTGTGTTCCTAATTGTCGCACCTACAATATCTGATCCGGGTCCATCCTAACCTCCAGCAGCGGACAAGTCCAAGCAAAAATAAACTAACTTCGATAAACCGCTGTATAAAGATTTAGCTCAAGGGCTAGAGAAGCCCTTCAATTTTGACATATTGGCCCAGCTCGCCAATACTCCAGCAATGTTGTCTCTATTCAAGCTTCTTCGACTCTCTAAGGACACTCGAGACGCCCTGAGTGAGAAATTACAGAATATCGACACCTACTTGGCGCAGGTCAAGCCGACAGCTGAAGATCATGTGGCATGTCCCCACTGTAACAATATGATAGAGGCTATACCCAGCATCACATTCTCACAAAAAATATGTTGCTGAAGAACAATAGACATGATCACCCTCTATATTACACAGTGTACATCGGCGCCATCAAGGTGGACCAGATGCACATCGATCCTGTTTCGTCCATCAGTATCATCCTATGAAGTATGCTTCAGACCTTGGGTATCCCTATCCACTAGCTCGTTGTAACCAATACTACCATCAGCAGCTTCAACACAGGAAGGAGCTACCTTGTTGGTAAAAATTGCTTGAAATACCAAATCGGTGACTTGAAAACATAGGTCACTTGCTACGTCGTAGACGTGGACATATCCTATGACTTCCTGCTGGGGTGTCCATGGATACACGAATACATGATCGTGTTGTCAACCCTGTACAAGTGCCTAAAGTACGTTGACGACCATGGCACGGTTAAGACGGAGTTCACCGATGTTGACCCACTTCAAAGGGGTAAAGGTCTACTACTCTGATTCACTCATGTACAAACACGTCCGCCAGGATGAAGAAGGGAATGATGCCGACGATGAAGCAAAAATCAGTACGGCATCAGGCAAACCTTTGACGGTCCACCTTAAGAGACGTGCTCGGGATACAACCCCTACCCTCATTATAAAAATACAAAGGAAGGTTCCACAACCTATGACAGTACGACTGCCAAGTTGAAAGAAGGACCCAGTGTCGGCTCCTACCCCCGGACCCTTGGTGGTCAAGCTTCGTAGGAGGTCTCCACAGCCCTCGCTCGCATTGGTGACAAATCCCGAGGAAGACAAACTAGAAGAGTACGTAGTAGCTCATGCTAACGCTCCATCCCTTGATGATGTAATTCTCCTGGAAAAGATCTCCTACTTTATGAATAAAGGGTTATCTTTGAACTATTCTGATATCGTACAGTTGAGCATATTGTACTCCCTAGAGCACGGTATAGGCCTGCAACTGCATACATAGGTAACTACTACCAATACAGTAAACCAGATTCTTCCTAGCCTCCTAGCCAAAGTTTCTACTTTACGGTCCCAGTAAGGAGGGGGGAGACAAACACATCATCTTCGACAAGGTACAATGGCCTCAGTCCTTCGTCCCAAAGGAACAAAAGCCAGAACCTAATACCGACAAAATACAACTTTTTTGGTTCAGTTGTCAAGCCAAGCACCTTATCTAGAAGATAAGTTATGATCTTAAGAGCAATCGAGGTCTGAATCACGGAAAATGTTGACGAGTGCCCTTGCATCTCACCCTCCGGCAGGCAAAGTCGAGGATTACTACCACATGACCCGGCATGGCCTGGGGTACATAATACCTCCATCAACCTCCGAAGCCTCGGAGGAAGAAGATAAGTCAGAGTCACACTCTTTAGAATCCTCCATGTAGGACTCCGATACCAGTATCGGAGACCTCTTTAGACAAATATTGTCTGTCAATATGGCATCAGTTGACCCTGAGGATGACAACGAGGAATCACCGGAACTCTTTGAAGTGGAACCGTGGGCCCAACGCTTAGACTCGCAATGGGAGCAATATTTCGAGCAGCAAAAACCTCCCACCGAAGACGTGGTCGTGCAAGTCGACCTGGGCGAGAAATCTTCCCCAAAACCTATCTTTATCAGCAAAAGTTTATCCGGTGAAGATCGTGAATCCCTGCTATAAATAGTACAGGAATATATCGATGTCTTTGCCTGGAGCTATGAAGACATGCCGGGTTTGGACCCTCAGATCATGATCCACGGGCTCGACATCTTGCCAAATACGAAGCCAGTGAAGCAACAGTAATGGCGGTTCCGTCCGGATATCATGAACACCATCAAAGCTAAAGTAAACAAACTAATAACTAGCAACTTTATCCGCAAGGAACAACATCTCGATTGGGTGGCCAACATCGTTCCCGTCGTTAAAAAGAATAGAAATATTTGTCTCTGTATCGACTTCCATGATCTAAACGAGACATGCCCCAAGGACGAGTTTTCTCTTCCGATCATAGACATAATGATCGATAACACATGCGGCTTCGAGCTCATGTCCTTCATGGACGGGTTCTTGGGTTACAATCAAATCAAGATTTTTCTCAACGATAAAAATCATACATCGTTTCGAACGCCGATAGGGGTATACTGCTACACAGTCATGCCCTTCAGACTAAAAAATATTGGTGCTACATACCAGCAAGCTATGATCACCATCTTCCGTAAATATCTGAGCAAAATAGTGGACTGCTACGTTGATGACATCGCTGACAAAATTCGCTCCAAAGATGATCACCTTCAGGACTTGAGGAATGTGTTCGACCTACTATGTGCGCATTAGCTCAAAATGAATCTTACAAAATCCTTTCTGGGAGTCTCCAGCGGCAAGTTCCTGGGCTTTGTCATAACTTTGAAGGGTATCCATATTGACCCTGACAAGACCAAAGTAATTCTTGAAATACATCCGCCGAAGAACCTCAGAGAACTTTGTGACCTTTAAGGGAGACTAGCATACATTAGAAGATTCATAGCAAATCTTTTTAGACATTGTCAGTTATTCACCAGCTCATAAAAAAGGGAGTCTCCTTTTTTGGGACGAAGAGTGCCAGTATGTCTTTGATGACATCAAGCAATACCTCATAAACCCTCTGGTGCTGGTAGCCCCTGTAGTAGGAAAGCCCTTTCTGCTCTATGTACCAGCAATGAATCACTCTCTGAGCGCTCTGCTAGCACAAAAGAGTGACACAGGTCACGAGCAGGCCATCTACTACCTCAACAGGATGATGGTCGGCGCGGAGCACAGATACAATCTAGTCGAAAAGGAGTGCCTTGCTCTAGTCTTCGCTATCCATAAAACTCGGCATTACGTGACGGGACAAAAGATCCATGTGATTTCATGGGTCAACCCCTGCAGGGTCCTCATGACCAAACCTAGGGCACTCAATTCCCTCTTAGCTACGTAGACAATACCCATGTCACCATACGATATAGTATTTTTTCCACAGAAGGTGATCAAAGGTCAAGCATTGGTCGACTTTATGGCTGCCCATCCAGTGCCAGAAACCTTGAAGCTTTATGAGAAGATCTCGGACGAAGTGGCAGACTCCAACATGACAAGCGCAGAAGCTGTTTAGCGGATGTTCTTCGACGGGGCTTCAAGAACAGCGCCTAAGGGCAACGTCGTTGCAGGAGTCGTGATCGTGTTGATCTCCCCCGACAACCTGGTTATCATCCGTGCTATTCTCTCACAGAGCTGTGCTCCAATAATGTGACAGAGTATAACGCCCTCGTTATTGGACTCCAGCTCGCCAAGCAAGTAGGAGCCGACTACCTAGAGACCTACGGTGACTCTAAGATAATTGTTAGTCAGGTCCAGGGCGAGTATGAATTCTGGCATGAGGATTTAATTCCCTACCACCAAGCCGTGCTTAGTATAATCTCTACCCTCGGGGGGTTCTTCATAGAGCACGTCCCTCGACTACAAAATATCGAGGCTGATACCATTGCGGGTCTCGCTGCCTCCTTGGTCGTCCCTGCCAACACTCATCAGTTGATCACCGTGGTCAGTCAAGAGCTAGTATGCCCGAAAAAACCCTCTATATGTATCTAAGCTACGCCACAGAGGCAGAAACTGGCATTCGAGACTGGAGGCTCCCGTTTATCGACTACGCAGTCTATGGAATCCTCTATGAAGATATGAAGGAAGCTACTTCTATCAGAAGATATTTCTACTAATTCTACTATGATACAGCTAGCAAAATATTGTATCATCGTTCATATGATGGACTTCTGCTACGGTGCCTATCAGATACAGAAGCCAAACAGGCACTTCGGGAAGCCCATGACGGCATTTTTGGTGCCTACCGACCTGGTCCTAAGCTACAGAATTATTGTCTCAAGCGTTTGGGCTATTACTGGCCAATGATGGTACCAGATGCCATCAACTATGCAAAGAAGTTTAGGATGTGTCAGATCCATGCTGACTTTATCCACCAGCCCTCATAGTTCCTGCACCCAACGATAGCATACTGGCCATTCGAAGCATGGGGAATCGGTATCATTGGACCGATTAGTCCACCTTCGTCGAAGGAACATCTGTTCATCTTGGCCATCACTGACTACTTTTCCAAGTGGGCGCAGAAGTTATTTCGCTCGCTGAAGTAAAGACGTCAAACGTGGTCAGCTTTGTCAAGCATCACGTCATATATCGCTTCGGCTTGCCACGGAGGATCATCCACGATAATGGTCCACAGTTTGTAAGCCATGCTATCTATCGGTTCTGTGACAAGCACTGAATTCAGAATGTAGCATCAACTGCCTATAACCCAGCGACAAATGGTCTGGCTGAGGCATTCAACAAAACCATTATCAGGCTCCTCAAGAAGTTTGTGTGTAAGCACCATGATTTTTAGAATTTAATTTTTTAAAATTTATTAATATTGGTATTATGAAATTATTGAGATTAAGAAAAAAATTTCATTTATTGTTAGCTAATTATAATATATAATATTCATGGATTTATAATTATGTTTATTTAATTAATAATTAATATTATGCAGAAAATATATTTTTGGGTGTACAACTATTATTAGTGTATTGCATAGTTTTTCTGGAATTTATTGAGGTCTAAAACTATTTTTAATGGCCACACACACACACACACACACACACACACACACACACACACACACATATATATATATATATATATATATATATATATATATATAAAGAATAAAAGAATTAAACCTAAACTTAACCCATTAACCCAAACCCTACACAAACCCAAACCCATTTAATATAATCTAACTCTAACCTAACTAACTTCCCTCACCTGTGCACAGGAACCACCCCCTCCCCCCCCATATATATATATATATATATATATATATATATATATATATATATATATATATATATATATATATATATATATATTATAAATCCCCTCGACCAATTTAGGATTATTTAATTTAGATTGAGAGACTAGGATTTATTCGAATACAATTAAGATTAATGTACAACAATTATGTGACTTAATACACCTCACCGTTGCTTCGATTTGGAGTGCTACATTAATAGTTACCTTCAAACCAAGTTCATACACATTCCCTAGACATGCCAGACTACCTATCGGACCCTTGGATAACTTTTAAATACTCGATATTGTGCTTCATGTTAGCTGCATAATACTCGTCACAAACGTACACGTATAATCCCAATAAATCCATTTTTTTCGTAGTTGTCGTTTCAATCGAAATTGGAGGCACAACCTCAACCCAATTCCCTATAACCCAAATTAGGGTATTAACCTATTCTAAACCTGCTACGCCCATGACGCTTGTGTTCCACCCAAATTTAATCCCATGAGTTTTCAATTAACAAAAGAGTGTCGCGTTCATTTGTTTGTAATTTAATTAATTGGAGGCCAAGTTCACCCAAAACAAGACCTAATCAAGCCCATGTATACCCTTTTATGTGGACCAGCCCCCACCCCAAAGAGCCCTGGCCGGCCCAAGTCCCGAGGTCAGCCCATAATTCCCCTCCTATATAAATATACATCTTTCCCTATTAAAAACCCTAGATTCATAAACACTACCACCACCTCCACACCTAGCCGAATCCCTTCATCAAACCGAGCATCCTTTCCCCCTTTTCCGACTGGCCATCCACCACCACCTCAGGCCACCACCACCACCACAGACCCCCTCTTCCGCCTGCACAGCCCGCCGGACCACCCCCTCAGGCCGCCTACGCCGCATCATCACCAACCCGACCAGCAACACCTAGATTCATAAACACTTCCCCCAAGCCTCCCGACTGCCCTCAGCCACCACCACCGCCTCCAGCACTTCCAACCCGACCAGCAACACCTTTCCCCCCGACCAACAGCATCCCAGCCCGCCAAGGCTGCCGCTGTCGTCGCTGCTGCAACTGTTGTAGTTACTGCCGCTGCTGCCGTTGTCTGCTGCTCTACACCAGAGATCCGCCTTTTGGAAAGGTCATTCCGCAAGGGCTTAGTCATGCCGTTGTCCGCTGCGTAGCATCTACTGGCGCAGGCGGTGGTGGAGGAGGTACCACCGGGACAACTGGGGTGGCTCTCGGATCAATGGGAGTAAGGGGATCTCCGAGAGAAACTGAAGCTCCCTCAACCGCAGGAGTGGCGAGTGGAGCGGTAGCGGCTGCCGGACGTCGAGCAGGTCGAGAGGTGGCAGACCTCTCGGTGGCAGCTGCTGGGGCGGTGCGCTGAGATCTAGTCTTCGGAGGCATCCTGAACACAGATCAAAAGAAGTCAATATAGTGCAAGAAACGATAACATCAATGAAGGACAATAATATTACAAAAGAAAACAATTTCAGAAAAATTAAAGATAGCAAAAGGAAGTAGGAAGGGTCCTAGTTGTGATTGAGCACACTCTCTCTCAGCCTATATCCTATAGCAGATAAACTAAAAAGCAGACCTGCATGGGCCACCACCAAAAACGTGTCACGACCCGCACCCGAAAATCGGGCATGAGCCGTGGGTACGTCCAGCCTACGCCGCAGAATCGGCGGTAGAACGCTGTAAAGGTCCGTTCTAGGTCAACCATATCTATCTATATCTCACTAAAAAATTCGGCATGACCTTTCCAAAAGGAGGGCAAAACCACGCAATATATATATCAAAATAATCTTCTCCCGAAGGAGGACAACCACGCAATATATATATGAATCTCAATCACAAAATCTAGGGGAAGAAATAAGCACGATATGATATAAACAAGAAACAGAACCAAGAGAGCAAGGCAATCCAAAATAATACAGTCCAGGTCTAAAAGCTACAACATCTCACAGAAGCACAAAAGAATAAGTACAGTCATCCAAAATATAAACCACTGGAAATAACCCAGGAAACCCACCTAGCTAACTAGGGTGCTATCGGCGTCTCCTCGGCGCACTCCTCCTCGGGGTCACAACAGTCGTCAATACCAGGCCCGTAGAACGTAGGGCAATAGTCCTCAGGATCCTCTGGAAAAAATATGCCCAGTCAGGACTGGAGCGAAGTACATAACTCTGAAAGCAACTCCAAATGCATGGTAAGGTGTATATGACGAGCAATAGAAAAGTAATCAAGATGCACAGGAAATAAATATATGCTGGAGCACAATAAGTAGCTGCAATGTAAACTGGAGAACAATACAAGTAGTGGAAAAGTAACTGCAGATAAGAAACATGAATACTAGCTAAGTGCCTTGAGCACAAGTTCGTTATATGATCGGCTTAGGTTGCACATGAAGAACACTACGATAACTCCGTTATGCGTGAGTTGCATAACCGACATACACATGAATACTATTTTGGCTTTGATCATATAACCAACTCCTACTCCCCTCCCCCACTAATACCATTGGATCCAACCACAACACGCTACGTACATGATAATAGCTCGCGCACACGAAGGCGAGAGCACAAGAAGCACATGATAGCACATGATAATCAATACCCGAAGCACATGATGAAATACACGTGATAGAGTACCCGCTGAACACGGTAAGGGGGATAGCACCTCATGACGGGATCCACTAGTACCAGCTCGTGTAATAAAGTGTCAGAATCAAGTATTACAGTTCTAGAACAGGTGATATAAACGCTATCATGAAATGGAAACTATCAGAGGTAGGTACTCGCCTGATGTCCTGAGCAACTGATGAGGATCGAGGTCCGGACCGGTGTTGCAAGGACCTAATGCAAAAAGTAAGGATTAAACAGGGTTCTAAGAATTTAAACTGATATAAAATAATTAAAAACAGGCTTCTAGGGCTATTCTAGGTCGAACGGGTCAAACCGGTGAAATTCGGGTCAAAAAGTCAACCCGGGGTCCAAAAAGTCAACTCTAGGACAAAACTAGGTCAAACGTTGACTTTTACGGTCAACGGGGACAATTATGGTCAAAGCTAGGTCAAACTAGGGTGCCCCTGAAATTCTAGGTCAAACCGAGCTCATTAAGCTACTAAACTCACAAACTCGCCTAATCGAGATACCGGGATACCCTCGGTATCCGATACCTCGCCCTAGGCCACGTGCCCCGCCTAAACCCGCTAAAACCTATGCTAGCACGCGTAATTATATATATATAAACATATAAAAATCACTTCCAAGCATTTCCTAGGCTAATGCTCAAATACCCCGCTCGAAACTCAATACCTTGAATATCTCAAGGTATCGAGATACCTCGGTAACTCAAGGTATTGGGGTTTCGCTCTAAAGCCCTCTAACTAGCTATCTAGCTATTAATTATATACCTAGTTATTAATCTAGGCTAGAAAATATATATATCTATTACATTTATATATATCTAAGTATCTATATACATATATATATAGATATCCACACACATATGCATATACCCATATACCTTACCTATACATAAATATATATTACTATACTATCTAGATATCTCTAGGTATTCATATAACTATATGTATATAGATATATATATACCTTAGGTAGATAACTACCTATCTACCTATGTATTACTTATCTATTATCTATCTATCTAAATACCTAACTATCTATCTATTAACTATCTTATCTATGTATCTAATAACTTATCTATCTATAATACTAATATCTATATAGTTATCTACTCATCTATATATCCATCTAACTAATACTCTAACTATTATCTATCTATCCATTAGTCTATCTAGTTAACTATTAAACCAACTACCTCCCTACGAATGTTGCTGCTGCTCTAGCGCTGCGTACTTCTACTGTTGCCCTTGCATATTGCTGCTGCCGCTGCTCCTACATGCTGATGCTGCTGCCCATGCTGCTGCTACTGCTGAGCAGCATGCTGCTGCTGCTGCAGCTGCTGTGCACTGCACAGCAGCGCGCTATGCGCTGCGGCCTCGCTGCCCCGCTGCTGCATGCTCCCTTTACTGCTGCTGCTGCTGTGCTGTGTCCCCGCTGCGCTGCTGCTACTTGCTGTTTCAGGCAGTGGCTGAACCCCCCTCCAATCCACAACACACACACACCTACATACAAATATATACATAGCTATATATATGTATACACTTAATATATATATATCTACACACACTCTCAACTATATATATATATATATCTACACACACTCTCAACTATATATATATACATACACCTATATATATATATACACATACACACACACAAGCACACTTACACATATACATATATATATATATATATACACATAGACATATACATATACAAGTACATAAATATAAATACACATATATATATATAAATATATATACATAAACACACATACATATATATAAATATATATATATATATAGACACATATCAATACAAACACAACCACGCACACAACACTCAAACCACACGCCCTACTCATGCCCAACGACCCCGACACTCACCAATACCCTAAAATATATAAAATATAGCCCGAAAACTCTAGCACACACTCCCCGATACTAACCCAACGCGCGTACAAGCCCGAAACGAGGAAACTAAGTCGAAATGGCCGTTCAGTCATTTCGACGAACACGTGGTGCGCGGCTCGGAAAACCTCCTGAAACGCACACCAAACGAACTCGGAATCAGCCCAAAATTTACCCACGCGCTCTACACGATGTCTAGATCCTAGAAAATGTGCTCCCACGTCGATTCTAGGCCCGTGGCGGAAACGCACACGCACTTAGAATCGGCGAGGACGAAAAGCCCCAATTTCGCCCGAAACGCCCGTTTCTCCGCGACACGGCTTCCCGTGTCCGAACGGAGACACGCACTTACCCTCTAGACACCCGATAACATCTACCTAGGTCCATCTAACCTAGGGCATCACCCAAAATTGGGCCAAATTCGGATTCCATCCAAATTCGACACAAAACCTAATGTCAAAGTCTCTAAACTCACCCAAACTAGTTCCAACTTCCTCCTACGGGTAGGGTTATGGTCTAGGAGGGTTCTACAACACTAATTACACTACACAAAAATAATTAGGAAGGGAAAAGTTAGGTTTTACCTCTTGGGAGTTGGAATCCCAAGACCAAAGTCTCCGATCTACTCCAAATCACCTCCCTCAAGCTCCAAGCCACCAATTCTAGCTCTCACACTAGATCTAAGCTCCTCACACCTAGGTTAGAGAAAATGCAAGGTGAGGGTTAGCTTAAGGAAGAAGGAATGAAAGAAAGAAAGAAGAAAAGTGGAAGAAAACTTACTTTGGAGGAAGAAGGAGAAGAAAGAAGAAGTGGAGAAGAAGAAGAAGTGAAGAAGAAGAAGAAGTGGAAGAAGTGGAATGCAAGGAGGGGGCTGCTGCTGGAATTCCACGGGTGGGGGTAGGTAGGGCCGGCCTTGGGTAATTAAAGAGGGTTCCACTAAGTCCAAATGACCAAAATGCCCTCCCGTAACTCAGTTTTGGGTTTCGGGTCTCCAAATGCACTCAAACTAGCTCCAAATCTCTCCAACTAACCTCCTAAAAATAAAATAATAAATCTAAGCCCCAAAATAATTCTCACAAGGGTGTGGGCTGGGTCGGACATGGGTCCACTAGGGTCTGACATGGGTCCAGGCTAGCCAAAACCCTAAAACAATCAAAATAAAAATAAGACAAGCACTAATTAATTATAAATATAAATAATTAAATACAATACACTATTTATCAAATAAAAAAAAAATATACCCTATTTTCTAGAATTGGGTAGTGACAAGCCTACCCTCCTTAAAATAATTTCGTCCTCGAAATTAAAAGACGAAACTAGGACAGGAATGCAAAGAAAGAACCATACCTCAGGGCTCAAAGAGATAGGGGTATCGCTCGCGCATTTCATCCTCCCTCTCCCAGGTCGACTCTCCTGGAGAGTGATGCCTCCACGCGACGCGAACCAAGGGAATAGTCTGGTTCCTCAACACCTTCTCTCGCCGATCCAGAATCTCCACCGGCTGCTCCGGATAGCTAAGAGTAGGGCCCACTGCGATCTCCGAGTGATCCAATACGTGACTGGGATCCGCCACGTACCGTCTCAACTGCGACACGTGGAACACATCATGAACTCCCTCCAGCGTAGGCGGCAACTCAAGCCTATACGCCACGGCGTCGACCCTCTCAAGAACACAGAAGGGTCCGACGAAACGTGGGCTAAGCTTCCCGCCTCCACCGAAGCGAATAGTGCCCCGCGTCGGAGAAATCCTCAAGAACACCAGATCTCCAACCTAGCACAAACAAGGTCTCTGCACTTAGTCTAAAACAAGCAATCACAAACAAACACAAGAACAAAATCTAGATTCTAAGCTATACCTCGAACTCCAAAGGTCTCCGGTGGCTATCGGCCCAATGCCGCTGCCTGTCCTACGCCACCCGAAGTCTATCTCTAATGAGCTTGACCTTCTCCGCTGCATCGACCACCATCTCCGGGCCAAGCAAAGCTCTCTCACCTACATCATCCCATGATAACGGAGTGCGACACCTCCGTCCATACAATGCCTCAAAAGGTGACATCTCGATACTGGCTTGGTAGCTGTTGTTGTAAGCAAACTCTACCAAGTGCAAGTGATCCTCCCAAGAGCCTCTGAAATCCAAAACACAGGTGCGTAGCATGTCCTCAAGTGTCTGAATGGTCCTCTCTGACTGACCATCTGTCTGCGGGTGATACGCACTACTAAACTTGAGCTGGGTGCCCAAGCTAGCCTGCAGACTCCTCCAGAAATGCGAAGTAAAGCGACTGTCCCGATCTGATACTATGCTCACTGGAACTCCATGCAGTCTGACTATCTGGCGCACATACATCTCTGCGAGTCTCTCTGTAGACGTACCCACTTTAAATGGTAGAAAGTGGGCCGATTTGGTCAACCTATCCACGATGACCCAAATCGCATCTTTTCCGCCTGGAGAACGGGGAAGTCCAGAAACAAAATCCATGGTCACATGCTCCCATTTCCATTCCGGAATGGGTAACGGCTGGAGTAAACCTCCTGGCCTCTGCCTCTCCGCCTTCACCTGCTGGCACACTAAGCATCGGGATACGAAGCGCGCTACCTCCCGCTTCATCCCGTACCACCATACATGCTGTCTCAGATCTCTATACATCTTGTTGGCACCGGGATGCATAGAGTACTGGGATCAATGCGCCTCCTGGAGAACCTCCTCGCGCAACGACCCACTCGGCACGCACAACCTGGTACCGTGCCGCAATGAACCATCATCAGCAATGGTGAAGTCGTCTGCTAAACCCATCTGAACCTGCTCCCTGATGCTCCTCAGGGACTCATCCTCAAACTGTGTAGCCCTGATCTGGTCTACCAACTCTGACTGAATCTGCAGTCCCCACATCTGCATCTTAACTCCAGGCACTATCACCTCAATGCCCAAGCTTTCTAGATCTGCCAGAAGATAACGATCTGTAGTTAGGCACATAGCTACCGGATACCTGCTCAATGCATCCGCAACTACGTTCGCCTTCCCTGGATGATACTGCAATGATATGTCGAAGTCTTTCATCAACTCCAACCATCTCCTCTGCCTCATGTTCAGCTCTTTTTGGGTAAACACATACTTCAAGCTCTTGTGGTCTGTGAAGATCTCCATACGCTCTCCGTATAAATAGTGTTTCTACAACTTCAGAGCAAAAATGACCGCTGCCAACTCTAAATCGTGGGTAGGGTAATTCTTCTCATGAGGACGTAATTGCCTGGAAGCATAGGCAATCACCCTCCCATTCTGCTGTAACACACAACCCAGTCCCTTCCCCGATGCATCACTATAGATAATGAATCCTCCAGAACCTGATGGCAACGTCAACACTGGAGCTGTCGTCAACCTCCTCTTCAGCTCATCAAAGGCGATCTGGCACTCCTCTGACCAAACAAACTCCACGTCCTTCCGAGTCAGCCTGGACAACGGCTCTGCAATCTGGGAAAAATCCTGAACAAATCTCCTGTAGTAGCCTGCCAGTCCCAAGAAACTTCTGACCTCGGCTACTGAACTCGGAGCACTCCATGCCTCAACTGCCACGATCTTTCTCGGATCCACCGAGATACCCTCTCCAGTCACCACATGACCAAGGAATTCAACCTTGTCAAGGAAGAACTCACACTTCGAGAGCTTTCCATAAAGCTTCTCCTTCCTGAGAGTCTCCAGCACTATCCTCAGATGCTCCTCGTGCTCCTCTGGGGTCTTCGAATACACCAAGATGTCATCTATAAACACCATCACAAACCTGTCCAGATGCTGATGGAACACCTTGTTCATCAGATTCATGAACACTGCCGAGGCATTAGTCAACCCAAACGGCATCACCAAGAACTCATACTGTCCATATCTGGTCCGAAAAGCTGTCTTCGGAATATCCTCCTTTCTGACCTTCACCTGGTGGTAGCCTGTCCTCAGATCAATCCTGGAAAACACCCTCGCTCCGCTCAACTGGTCAAAAAGATCATCAATACGCGACAGCGGATACTTGTTCTTGATTGTGAGGCTGTTCAGAGCCCTGTAGTCGATACACATCCGTATCGACCCATCCTTCTTCGGCACAAAAAGTACCGGAGCACCCCACGGAGAAGAACTAGATCTGATAAATCTCTTGTCCTGAAGCTCATCCACCTGCTTCTTTAACTCTATCAGCTCACTGTTGCTGACTCTATAGACGTGCTGGGATATCGGCTCCGCGCCTGGCACCAAGTCTATAGAGAACTCCACATCTCTGTCCGGAGGTAACCCTGGCAACTCCTCCGGAAAGACATCCATATATTCCTCTATCAGTGGATGTAGCGACCTCGACTCTACCACCAGGGCTCCGCAGAAGACTCCCTCGGTCTGCTCCGCTGCTCCTCTGGCAAACTGAAACTCTGGCTCACCCGGCGGACTAAACAAAACTCTGCCTCCACGACAATCTAT
Source organism: Iris macrosiphon (assembly GCA_036927795.1). Classification (NCBI taxonomy): domain Eukaryota; kingdom Viridiplantae; phylum Streptophyta; class Magnoliopsida; order Asparagales; family Iridaceae; genus Iris; species Iris macrosiphon. Next base: position 165,562,516 of record JAYESA010000002.1, read on the forward strand.
ACTAGCACAATGCGTACTCAACCAATCCATCCCGAGTACAATATCGTAGCTCGGAAGTGGCATTATGAGTAGGCACACACTCAACTCCCGGCCTCCCAAGGTAACTCTCCGGTCTTTGCAGACATCACGGACTAGGATGATACCACCCCCGGTCGTGATCTTGCAGAGTCTAGCTAAAGGTTCAGCAACAAGATGGTGTCTAACAGCAAAAGATACAGACACAAAGCTATGGGAAGCACCGGAATCAAATAAAGCAAGTGCTGGAATGGAATCAAGGAGAACAGAACCTGAGATAACGTCACCAACTGGCTCGGCCTCGTCCACTGTCAGGGCAAAAGCTTGCCCCTGCTGTCCTCCTCGGTGCTGCTGCTGGTGCTGGGCGAACCTCTGCTGCTGAGTCTGCAAAGGCTGACCTCTCTGCTGCGCTGCAGGTGCTCTGGCTGGTGCCCTCTGAGCGGCTCCTCCGCCCTGAGCTGTACGGGCAAGCGCTGAAGGACAATCCTTTAGCTGGTGGTCTGCGGTGCCACACAATAAACATCTGCCCAGCCTCTTTCTGCATATGTCCCATCCGTGCCCTGGCTTCCTACAGAAAGGGCAAACGATGGGCTGCCTCTGGCCCTGCTGCTGACCCTGCCTCTGCTGCTGGGGCGCCTGCCGGAAGGGCGCCCGACCCTGACCCTGGTGCTGCTGGGTCTGCTGGAATGGCCTCTTGGCCGGGCCTGCACTGCTGCCTGCTCCGAAAGTGTCTCTGCCCCTCTTCGTCTTCAGCTCCAAATCATCCTCAGCCCTCTGAGCATCGCTGACAATCTGCTCGAAGGTCGCCTCGCGGTCGCTCCTAGTCAAGGACTTGACCGCCATGACTAAGCCCTTGCGGAACTTTCGCGCCTTCGCTGCCTCTGACAACCCCTCAACAAATCTGCCCAGACGGCAGAACTCCGCTGCATACTCATCCACTAGCATACTCCCCTGGACGAGCGCCTCGAACTGACTCTCTAAGGCACTGAGAGCCATGTCCGGGAAGAACTTCTCCTTGAAAAGCTTCTTGAAAGCCTCCCAAGTCAATCCCGGAGCTGCTATCCGCCTATCCGTGCGGAACCAAGTAAGGGCAAGGTCGAACATCTGGCTGCCCGCTGCCTCTATCTGCATGCTGGCTGGGATCATCGCCAGCCGAAAGATGCCCTCTATATGCTCGATCCAGTCATCGGCGTACAGGATCCCCTCTGTGCCGCGGAACTCCTTAGGCCGCATCCTCTGAAAATCGATGATAGTACCCGGCCTAGGATACTGAGCCTGCTCTGGCTGTGGCTGGATCTGAGCCACTCTGTCGACCGCTGTCAAAGCCACCTGATGAGCATTCTCAATGCCCATCCTCAAAACATCTGCCTGGCGGTGCTGCGCATCCATCATCTCTCGGAAGAATGCGAACAACTGCGTAGCATCTACTGGCGCAGGCGGTGGTGGAGGAGGTACCACCGGGACAACTGGGGTGGCTCTCGGATCAATGGGAGTAAGGGGATCTCCGAGAGAAACTGAAGCTCCCTCAACCGCAGGAGTGGCGAGTGGAGCGGTAGCGGCTGCCGGACGTCGAGCAGGTCGAGAGGTGGCAGGCCTCTCGGTGGCAGCTACTGGGGCGGTGCGCTGAGATCTAGTCTTCGGAGGCATCCTGAACACAGATCAAAAGAAGTCAATATAGTGCAAGAAACGATAACATCAATGAAGGACAATAATATTGCAAAAGAAAACAATTTCAGAAAAATTAAAGATAGCAAAAGGAAGTAGGAAGGGTCCTAGTTGTGATTGAGCACACTCTCTCTCAGCCTATATCCTATAGCAGGTAAACTAAAAAGCAGACCTGCATGGGCCACCACCAAAAACGTGTCACGACCCGCACCCGAAAATCGGGCATGAGCCGTGGGTACGTCCAGCCTACGCCGCAGAATCGGCGGTAGAACGCTGTAAAGGTCCGTTCTAGGTCAACCATATCTATCTATATCTCACTGAAAAATCCGGCATGACCTTTCCAAAAGGAGGGCAAAACCACGCAATATATATATCAAAATAATCTTCTCCCGAAGGAGGGCAACCACGCAATATATATATGAATCTCAATCACAAAATCTAGGGGAAGAAATAAGCACGATATGATATAAACAAGAAACAGAACCAAGAGAGCAAGGCAATCCAAAATAATACAGTCCAGGTCTAAAAGCTACAACATCTCACAGAAGCACAAAAGAATAAGTACAGTCATCCAAAATACAAACCACTGGAAATAACCCAGGAAACCCACCTAGCTAACTAGGGTGCTATCGGCGTCTCCTCGGCGCACTCCTCCTCGGGGTCACAACAGTCGTCAATACCAGGCCCGTAGAACGTAGGGCAATAGTCCTCAGGATCCTCTGGAAAAAATATGCCCAGTCAGGACTGGAGCGAAGTACATAACTCTGAAAGTAACTCCAAATGCATGGTAAGGTGTATATGACGAGCAATAAAAAAGTAATCAAGATGCACAGGAAATAAATATATGCTGGAGCACAATAAGTAGCTGCAATGTAAACTGGAGAACAATACAAGTAGTGAAAAAGTAACTGCAGATGAGAAACATGAATACTAGCTAAGTGCCTTGAGCACAAGTTCGTTATATGATCGGCTTAGGTTGCACATGAAGAACACTACGATAACTCCGTTATGCGTGAGTTGCATAACCGACATACACATGAATACTGTTTTGGCTTTGATCATATAACCAACTTCTACTCCCCTCCCCCACTAATACCATTGGATCCAACCACAACACGCTACGTACATGATAATAGCTCGCGCACACGAAGGCGAGAGCACAAGAAGCACATGATAGCACATGATAATCAATACCCGAAGCACATGATGAAATACACGTGATAGAGTACCCGCTGAACACGGTAAGGGGGATAGCACCTCATAACGGGATCCACTAGTACCAGCTCGTATAATAAAGTGTCAGAATCAAGTATTACAGTTCTAGAACAGGTGATATAAACGCTATCATGAAATGGAAACTATCAGAGGTAGGTACTCGCCTGATGTCCTGAGCAACTGATGAGGATCGAGGTCCGGACCGGTGTCGCAAGGACCTAATGCGAAAAGCAAGGATTAAACAGGGTTCTAAGCATTTAAACTGATATAAAATAATTAAAAACAGGCTTCTAGGGCTATTCTAGGTCGAACGGGTCAAACCGGTGAAATTCGGGTCAAAAAGTCAACCCGGGGTCCAAAAAGTCAACTTTAGGACAAAACTAGGTCAAACGTTGACTTTTATGGTCAACGGGGACAATTATGGTCAAAGCTAGGTCAAACTAGGGTGCCCCTGAAATTCTAGGTCAAACCGAGCTCATTAAGCTACTAAACTCACAAACTCGCCTAATCGAGATACCGGGATACCCTCGGTATCCGATACCTCGCCCTAGGCCACGTGCCCCGCCTAAACCCGCTAAAACCTATGCTAGCACGCGTAATTATATATATATAAACATATAAAAATCACTCCCAAGCATTTCCTAGGCTAATGCTCAAATACCCCGCTCGAAACTCAATACCTTGAATATCTCAAGGTATCGAGATACCTCGGTAACTCAAGGTATTGGGGTTTCGCTCTAAAGCCCTCTAACTAGCTATCTAGCTATTAATTATATACCTAGTTATTAATCTAGGCTAGAAAATATATATATCTATCACATTTATATATATCTAAGTATCTATATACATATATATATAGATATCCACACACATATGCATATACCCATATACCTTACCTATACATAAATATATATTACTATACTATCTAGATATCTCTAGGTATTCATATAACTATATGTATATAGATATATATATACCTTAGGTAGATAACTACCTATCTACCTATGTATTACTTATCTAGTATCTATCTATCTAAATACCTAACTATCTATCTATTAACTATCTTATCTATGTATCTAATAACTTATCTATCTATAATACTAATATCTATATAGTTATCTACTCATCTATATATCCATCTAACTAATACTCTAACTATTATCTATCTATCCATTAGTCTATCTAGTTAACTATTAAACCAACTACCTCCCTACGAATGTTGCTGCTGCTCTAGCGCTGCGTACTGCTACTGTTGCCCTTGCATATTGCTGCTGCCGCTGCTCCTACATGCTGATGCTGATGCCCATGCTGCTGCTACTGCTGAGCAGCATGCTGCTGCTGCTGCAGCTGCTGTGCACTGCACAGCAGCGTGCTATGCGCTGCGGCCTCGCTGCCCCGCTGCTGCATGCTCCCTTTACTGCTGCTGCTGCTTTGCTGTGTCCCCGCTGCGTTGTTGCTACTTGCTGTTTCAGGCAGTGGCTGAACCCCCCTCCAATCCACAACACACACACACCTACATACAAATATATACATAGCTATATATATGTATACACTTAATATATATATATCTACACACACTCTCAACTATATATATATATATATATCTACACACACTCTCAACTATATATATATACATACACCTATATATATATATACACATACACACACAAGCACACTTACACATATACATATATATATATACACATAGACATATACATATACAAGTACATAAATATAAATACACACATATATATATAAATATATATACATAAACACACATATATATATATAAATATATATATATATAGACACATATCAATACAAACACAACCACGCACACAACACTCAAACCACACGCCCTACTCACGCCCAACGACTCCGACACTCACCAATACCCTAAAATATATAAAATATAGCCCGAAAACTCTAGCACACACTCCCCGATACTAACCCAACGCGCGTACAAGCCCGAAACGAGGAAACCAAGTCGAAATGGCCGTTCGGTTATTTCGACGAACACGTGGTGCGCGGCTCGGAAAACCTCCTGAAACGCACACCAAACGAACTCGGAATCGGCCCAAAATTTACCCACGCGCTCTACACGATGTCTAGATCCTAGAAAATGTGCTCCCACGTCGATTCTAGGCCCGTGGCGGAAACGCACACGCACTTAGAATCGGCGAGGACGAAAAGCCCCAATTTCGCCCGAAACGCTCGTTTCTCCGCGACACGGCTTTCCGTGTCCGAACGGAGACACGCACTTACCCTCTAGACACCCGACAACGTCTACGTAGGTCCATCTAACCTAGGGCATCACCCAAAATTGGGCCAAATTCGGATTCCACCCGAATTCGACACAAAACCTAATGTCAAAGTCTCTAAACTCACCCAAACTAGTTCCAACTTCCTCCTACGGGTAGGGTTATGGTCTAGGAGGGTTCTACAACACTAATTACACTACACAAAAATAATTAGGAAGGGAAAAGTTAGGTTTTACCTCTTGGGAGTTGGAATCCCAAGACCAAAGTCTCCGATCTACTCCAAATCACCTCCCTCAAGCTCCAAGCCACCAATTCTAGCTCTCACACTAGATCTAAGCTCCTCACACCTAGGTTAGAGAAAATGCAAGGTGAGGGTTAGCTTAAGGAAGAAGGAATGAAAGAAAGAAAGAAGAAAAGTGGAAGAAAACTTACTTTGGAGGAAGAAGGAGAAGAAAGAAGAAGTGGAGAAGAAGAAGAAGTGAAGAAGAAGAAGAAGTGGAAGAAGTGGAATGCAAGGAGGGGGCTGCTGCTGGAATTCCACGGGTGGGGGTAGGTAGGGCCGGCCTTGGGTAATTAAAGAGGGTTCCACTAAGTCCAAATGACCAAAATGCCCTCCCGTAACTCAGTTTTGGGTTTCGGGTCTCCAAATGCACTCAAACTAGCTCCAAATCTCTCCAACTAACCTCCTAAAAATAAAATAATAAATCTAAGCCCCAAAATAATTCTCACAAGGGTGTGGGCTGGGTCGGACATGGGTCCACTAGGGTCTGACATGGGTCCAGGCTAGCCAAAACCCTAAAACAATCAAAATAAAAATAAGACAAGCACTAATTAATTATAAATATAAATAATTAAATACAATACACTATTTATCAAATAAAAAAAATATACCCTATTTTCTAGAATTGGGTAGTGACAGGGAGCATCATTATCTAGTCAGCCGGTGCCCTAGTCATTACTCTCTTTTTTTATCTGTCATTCAGTACTTTTATTTCGTCATAGTAGTAGATTTGTTCCCACCAGACATTATGGGTTGTACTATGATATTCAGACTGAGGTTTATTCCTAGTATTTATTTTAGTGCTTCTTGCTGTTTATATTGTGGATGAGATTAGATTTTCTGTTGTTGATTGATATTGGACATGTTAGTATTTTAGGATAGCGTAGCACTCTTCTTTAGGATCCATTAAATTAGGATATCCTCAGAGATGTGACAGCTGGCTATTGCCACGTGGCCTGGTCCCGTATATTTTTGGGACTGGGGCGTAACATGATTTTAGTGGTGGCCCATGCAGGTCGACTTTATCGCTTGTGGTATGGTAACATGTCCAGCGAGCCTGCAATAGTATAGAAATTACTAGGTCTCATCCACTTTGATTACGTCTTTGAACTTCCTTCGTATTACTTCTAAATATCTGTATCCTGTTTGTCTGATTCTGTACTCTTTTAATGAAGTTCTATCTCTTGCAAAAAGATAAACTTGCGCAGTGGACGAGGAGCACCCGGTGCCGTGGTGCCAACCGATACCACCCAGAGAGAGGAGATACCCCAGGGACTACCTGGAGAGCAACCACCACTACAGGCCCCGCTGATTCATTGGCGCGAGACTTCTCAGGGCGATCCTACCCAACAGCACACGAGGGACAGACTTCCCAGACGATCCTCACGCAGCATTTTTAAGGCCAGACTTGGGAAGCTATACCGATACCGCAAACTGAGAGGCCGATATCTGAGGAGACACCTACTGCATAGCCAGAGGTTCCATTACCACCACCTCCACCGTATCCACCCAGATGCCACAATCAGATGGACAGCCACAGATGTCTCAGTTCTTTCAGACTATGATACAGGCACAGTGGCATCAGACCGAGAAGTTGAGACAGAGTTTGATGGCAGTTCTAGAGAGGACACCTGTCCCAGCACCCGTACCAGCACCTCCACCAGCTCTGACAGGTGGTACTGTAAGATGGTTCTGACAGATGGAACCAAATACTTTTTCAGGCAACGAGATCGTAGAGGAGATCTCCGATTGGGTCACCAATACGGAGATGCTACTAGAGGCTTCACAACTGCATCCAGACCTTTGGATGATCGCAGTGAGGGCCCAACTGAAAGGCAACGCCCATCACTAGTGGGATTCTATTGAGCACAGTGTAGGCAAGAACCAGACTTGGGAACAGTTCCTAAAATACTTCAATACGAAGTATTTTCCGGCTACAGTCAAAAATGCCCTGTACTCCCAGTTCCTACATCTAGAACAAAAGAATATGACTGTTGACGCATATGACGCAGAGTTTAGCCATCTTAGCAGATTTGGTGCTGTCCTGATACACAATGATCTAGAGAAGGTCCAGAGATTCCATCACGGCCTCACTTTCAAGCTGCAGAGGCATACCACCACACAGGCGAGGATTTCTTATGAGGAGGTTCTTGCAGAGGCAAGGATCCAGGAGGCCATCGGCAGAGGAGCAAGACGTTCTAGCACGACCATACCAGCCAGAGCCCAGCCCGGAGCAGGAGGACCGATCAGTCATCCCGGAGCACAGACACAGCAGAGGACAGCACCGTACCAGAAAAAAGGAGCTTTCGAATTGCCACTACTGTGGTAAGTAGGACATTTCCAAAATGACTGTCGAAAGAGACTGGGAACATGCATGATTTATGGAATGAGCCAGCACCACGCTCGAGACTTCCCACAGTGCAGAGACGTAGTACCGTAGACCGGACAGAGGCCAGCAGCACCAGTTCCTAGGATACTACCCCCGCCAGGAGGACAGCATCCACCAGCACCCGGAGGATATCAGAGGGGACCACCCTGGGCCCCACAGCAGGCACAGTTTAATCGAGCCCGACAGCAGACCGGAGGGCAGAGGCACTGACAGGCCTTTACACTAGCAGCTACTAAGGAGAAAACATAAGAGGAAGCTATCACAGGTACCATTTTAGTTGCATTATTACCTGCGACTGTATTGTTTGATTCTGGTGCTACGCTATCTTTCATATCTAGTAGATTCGTAGCAATGCATATAGTAGCTACTTCCCCCTTACCTAAGAGTTGGAATATTCTTACCGGAGGAGGCATCGTGCCGGTTACCAGCACTATTAGAACGTGCTCGATAGTCGTGTGTGGTAGAGAGATGAGAGCACGATTCTTGGTATTACCTATGCCATACTTTGACATCGTGTTAGGCATGGACTGGTTAAGCCAGTATAATGCCGTACTGGACTGCCGGAAGGGTAGCGTCACTTTTAGACCGCCAGATCAACCGAAGTTTGAGTACATGCGAGGGACCGTCGAGCAAGGAGTAGGACAGATAGCTGAAACTTACATGGCTATGGAGATGGTACCCCCACCGATAGTTGCAGAATTCGAGGATGTTTTTCAGGAGAAATTGCCAAGCTTACCACCAGATAGAGACATGGAGTTTACTATTGAGCTAGTACCCGGAGTAGCACCGGTGTCTTCAAATATATACCGATTGGCGAAGAAGGAACTAGATGAGTTGAAGCTACAATTAGAGGAGTTGCAGAACAAAGGATATATCCGTCCTAGTGCATCACCGTGGAGAGCACCAGTATTGTTTGTACCTAAGAAAGATGGGACAGTACGTATGTGCATTGATTACAGAGCCCTTAATGCTTTGACTATCAAGAACAAGTACCCCCTGCCACGGATTGATGATTTATTCGATCAGCTAACATGAGGAGTAGTTTTCACAAAGATCGACTTGAGATCAGGATATCATCAGGTAAAGGTGCAAAGAGAAGACATTCAAAAGACAGCATTCCGGACTCGTTATGGTCACTACGAGTTCTTAGTGATACTTTTTGGACTGACAAATGCGCCTGCTGTATTTATGAACTTGATGAACAGAGTATTCCACCAATACTTAGACCAGTTCATGGTAGTTTTCATCGACGATATCTTGGTGTATTCGAAGAGCCATGAGGAGCACGAAGAGCACTTGAGACTAGTGTTAGAGACGCTGAGGAGAGAGATGCTTTATGCCAAGATGAGCAAGTGCGAGTTCCTCCTATATCGTGTCGCTTTTCTTGGACATGTTATCTTAGGAGATGGTATTTTAGTAGATCCGACGAAGCTTTCATCAGTAGAGACATGGCCAACCCCTACCAATGTTTCGGAAGTGAGGAGTTTCCTAGGACTTGTTGGATATTATCGGAGGTTCGTAGAGAACTTCGTAAAAATCGCAGAACCGATGACCCGCTTGACCCGTAAGTAGCAGGAGTTCACTGGACAGAGGAGTGTCAGAAGGCATTCGATGAGCTAAAGAAGCGTCTTACTATAGCACCTATCTTGACTACCTTCTGGACCCGGAGGATTCGTGATCTATAGCGATGCATCCGGGAAAGGATTAGGATGTGTCTTAATGCAGCATGGAAAGGTTATGGCCTATGCCTCTAGGAAATTAAGGACCCATGATAAGAACTATTCTACTCACGACTTGGAGCTTGCCGCAGTGATCTTTGCTTTGAAGCTTTGGAGACACTATCTATATGGGAAAAGAGTGGAGATATTCACTGATCACAAAAGCCTAAAGTACGTCTACACCCAGAAGGACCTGAACCAGAGACAAAGACGTTGTCTCAAGGTGATGACAGACTTTGAGATTGAGTTACAATACCACCCAGGAAAGGCCAACATAGTAGCTGATGCGTTGAGCAGAAGACCCATGGCATTCTTCTTGACTACCCAACAACATCTGTTGAGAGATCTAGAGCAGACGGGTATAGATGTCGTTATGCCCGGGGTAGACGGACAGTTGTCGAGTTTCCAGTTGTAATCGATATTAGTGGAGAGGATCAAGGCTGCTTTGCTGCCAGATGCCAGATTCCAGAGGCTTCGACAGAGGACAGAGGCTGGAATACAGACAGGATTATGTATACATGAAGACAGGACTTTGAGATGTGGAGATTATCTCTATGTTCTAAATAGAGAACTTCGTCAGGAGATGATGTCGGAGGCACATAGTTCAACCTACTCTATTCATCTAGGAGGTACGAAGATGTATAGAGACTTAAGACAGTACTACTGGTGGCATGGAATGAAGAGATAGATAGCCCGCTTTATGGCAAAGTGCCTAGTGTGTCAGCAGGTCAAGGCTGAGCATCAGAGGTCTGCAGGGTTACTTCAACCGCTCCCGATACCTGAGTGGAAATGGGAGCACATCAGTATGGACTTTGTTACGGGTTTTCCGAGGAGTCCTAGTGGTCGCAATGCAGTATGGGTAATCGTAAATAGACTCACCAAGTCCGCTCACTTTTTACCCTTCAGATTTGGGCAATCTACAGAGGTCTTAGCAGATATGTAGGTGAAAAAGATTGTGCGACTGCATGAAGTGCCAGTTAGTATAGTGTCTGACAGGGATACGAGGTTTACATCTTACTTTTGGCGGAGTATGCAAGAGAGTCTCGGTACCCGCCTGAAGTTTAGCACATCGTATCACCCGCAGACAGATGGCCAGTCCGAGCACACCATTCAGACATTGGAAGATATGTTAAGAGTGTGCATGCTCGATTTCGGAGGATCATGGGAGGACCATTTGTATTTGGTCAAATTTTCCTACAACAATAGCTATCAAGCGAGCATTCAGATGGCTCCCTATGAAGCATTGTATGGCAGAAAGTGTCGTTCCCCAGTGTATTAGAGCGATGTAGGCGAGAGACAGATTCTTGGGCCAGAGTTGGTTGTTCGTACAGTAGAGAAGGTGAAGAAGATCCAAGGGCACCTACGAGCAGCACAGGACAGACAGAAGCACTGGGCGAATGCACACCGACGACCCTTAGAGTTCCAGGTTGGAGATCATGTATTTCTAAAGATCTCACTCACTCGAGGGACTATCAGATTTGGAGACAGAGGAAAGCTGAGTCCGAGGTACATCGGACCATTCGATGTGTTAGAACGCATCGGAGAGGTTGCCTACAGGTTAGCCTTACCACAGACTTTAGAAGGAGTTTATGACATCTTCCATGTATCTTAGCTAAGGAGGTACATGCCAGATCCGAGTCACGTGCTTGATCATTCAGAGATCACAGTCGGCCCGAGTTTATCATACCAAGAGGAGACTGTAGAGATTCTGGACAGAAGTGAGAAGGTATTGCGAGGTCAGACTATCCTCCTAGTCCGTGTCGCATGGAGACATCATGCACCAGGCGAGTCGACCTGGAAACGTGAGAAGGATATTCGACAGCGCTATCCCCACCTCTTCGAAGGACTAGGTACGTAATAGCATTTTAATTTCAGTCAGTAGTTCTTACCTTACGTATGTTTTAATTTTGAGGACGAAATGCTCTAAGGAGGGTAGATTATAAACCCCCTCGACCAATTTAGGATTATTTTAATTTAGATTGAGAGACTAGGATTTATTTGAATACAATTAGGATTAATGTACTACAATTATGTGACTTAATACACCTCACCGTTGCTTCGATGTTTGGAGTGCTACATTTACCTTCAAACCAAGTTCATACACATTCCCTAGACATGCCAGACTACCCATCGGACCCTTGGGTAACTTTTAAATACTCGATATTGTGCTTCATGTTAGCTAAGTAATACTCGTCACAAACGTACACATATAATCCCAATAAATCCAATTTTTTGGTAGTTGTCGTTCCAATCAAAATTGGAGGCACAACCTCAACCCAATTCCCTATTACCCAAATTAGGGTATTAACCTATTCTGAACCTGCTACGCCCATGACTCTTGTGTTCCACCCAAATTTAATCCCATGTATTTTTAATTGACAAAAGAGCGCTGCGTGCATTTGTTTGTAATTTAATTAATTGGAGGCCAAGTTCACCCAAAACAAGACCTAACCAAGCCCATGTACACCATTTCATATGGACCAGCCCCCACCCCAAAGAGCCCTGGCCGGTCCAAGTCCTAAGTTCAGCCCATAATTCCCCTCCTATATAAATATACATCATTCCCTATTGAAAACCCTAGATTCATAAACACTACCACCACCTCCACGCCTAGCCGAATCCCTTCATCAAACCAAGCACCCTTTCCCCCTTTTCGACCGGCCATCCACCACCACCTCAGGCTACCACCACCACAGACCCCCTCTTTCGCCAGCACAGCACGCAGGACCACCCCCAGGCCGCCTACGCCGCATCATTACCATTTCCTTCACCATCATCAACCTCTTCATCAAACCCGACCCCTAGCCGACTTCCCCCAAGCCGCCCGACTGCCCTCATCCACCACCACCACCTCCAGCACTGCCAACCCGACCAGCAACACCTTTTCCTCCGACCAACAGCGTCCCAGCCCACCAAGGTCGCCTCCAGCACTGGCATATAGATACGTGGTATGCACGTCGAGTATTCAGCTTGTATATTTACATTGGACGGGGAGGATAATTAATAGGCGTATGGAATTCACATATTAGAATACGTAGTATCTGGAGGAGCCACGGATCCAATGACTCCCTTTTATGCAGATTCCAGGTTCTTTGGAGCGATATGGACGTTATAGTTTATGCAGATTCTACGTTCTTCGAAGTGATATGGACGTTATATATACTATGCAGCTTCCACGTTCTTCGGAGCGGTATGGACGTTATGTCTACGCCTACCCATACGTACCAAAGTTGTCCTCACATTGCATTCACTTAGATGGTTAGCACACCCTTTATTTATTTTATTCAGTATTTATATATATGGCATGCTTCTATGTATCTTGTTACGTTCCTCTGAGGACCTGGTACATTTCCAGATTTGGACGAGGCATATTACCCCACAGTGTACGGCCTAGGACAGGAGACGAGGTACGCTACCGCGGAGGAGCTAGAGGTGCTACCGTCAGAGTTTCCGTAGTCAGTTAGTAGACCTTCTGCCTAGGATTGGGAGCATCATTATCTAGTCAGCCGATGCCTTAGTCATTACTCTTTTTTTTATCTGTCATTCAGTACTTTTATTTCGTCATAGTAGTGGGTTTGTTCCCACTAGACATTCTGGGTTGTACTATAATATTCAGACTGAGTTTTATTCCCAGTATTTATTTTAGTGCTTCTTGCTATTTATATTGTTGATGAGATTAGATTTCCTGTTGTTGATTGATATTGGACATGTTAGTAATTTAGGACAGCGTAGCACTCTTCGTTAGGATCCATTAAATTGGAATATCCTCGGAGACGTGACAACTGGCTATTGCCACGTGGCCTGGTCCCGTGTATTTTTGGGACTGGAGCGTGACATATATATATATATATATATATATATATATATATATATATATATATATATAGCTAAACCTAAACCCTAACCCTAATCCCACACACCCTCAGCCATCACCCACGCCTTTACCCCGGCGACCGCCAGCAACCCCGACCGCCCGCACAGTCGCCCGTCATCGCGCCGTCGCATCGGAGCCGCCGCAGATCCGCGCCCCCCCCACCTCCTTCCACCCCGCACGCACAGGCACAGCCGTGCGGACCCATTTCGCACGAAGCTTTTACCTTCCTCGCTCGTCCGTTTTGTGCCCCGTCTTTACTGGTATATTCACAACCTAACCCTCTAGGATTCCTTTCAAGTGTAACGAATTTAGTTACCCGGGTTTGATCAAAAAATTGACCAAAAGTTGGCCGAAAAACTGTTCAACAACAGTTCAGAAATTCAGTCCAAGTACCCATGTTCATGTCCAATTTTCTACCAACTCGTTAATTATTTACAAAATATAATTGAAGGAACTTCTTCACAGTATAACCAAGATTTTTACTATTCTTTTAGTTTTTATTATTTTGCTTTAATGGTAAAATTATTCTTGTTCCAAAACGACCAAAAACTTATTTTTTAAAATACCCAAAATCTCCAATACGGGGTGCATCCCACCAAATGAGGCAACTTCGTCATGTGCAAGTTGCACCGAAAGGCGCATATCGTCAACGCGGATTTGTGAGCTTTCGCAAAACTTGATTTGGATGTGCGTGCACACCGAAATCAACGCGTATCCGTCGAAAAGTACCGTATCGGCTTGTTCTGACACTTGTCCTAATTTTGTGTGTACTTGTCATTTCGTAACGAAATGTATGCAATCGGATTCGCAGCATTATGCTGGTCCTGTGACCCAAGTTTGGTTCAATTCTGAGAACGTTGACGAAACGTTATTTCATGGGCCCCACGATTCCACAGGACGGGTGATTTCGTGATCGGCTCATCGAAATCCAGTTCTGAATATTTTGTTGGATTCGTATTGTCGTTCTGGACTTGTAGACACTAATTTGGATGAATTTGAAAAACTTTATCTCTGACATATTTTACGGAGCAAAGTGGGCCACAATTGGACATCGTTTTGACCCAAAATTGTCGTTTTTGCCCCTGTGTCTAAATCGGACTTATGGGTAGTCAATCCTAGATATTTTAAGTATTTTAAGAATATTGGTGATATTTTTTTCGACATCCGGAGGTGTACGTGTAGATTCCACTTTCCCAGGAGTAGTTGACGGAGTTCAGAACCCAGGCAAGTGTACCTTGCCATGATGTATCACAGTTCCTTGCCTTTATTATCTTATTTAGTTATTATAGGTATTTGATATAGTTGATGTGTGTGTTTAATCTAGGACCGTGAGACGTTGCTTAGCGTCTGAACAAGATTCGGGTGTCGATGCCGTACGCGGAGTCGTGCAACGTCACTTAGAGAGTTGATTCCACGATCCTATATTTTTACGTGCTTGCTTTACCAAGTATGCCATATCCTAGGACACTTGAAACTATTTTATATGAAAGAATCTTTCTTGAGTTATTCATAGTGATTTTATATAGGCTTACAGGATTCGTGATATGAGACTTTCATATTATATGGATATTATTATGACTCGTTGTACTAGCTAGAGGTCATGATCTTACGTGTTATGGATATAAGATATTGTGGACATGAGACATGAGGTTACATTGGGTGAGGAGAGACACACCATACTACATGCTAATTATTGATACATATATTATACTACTGGAGGTGCTTTGGCACATATACTGGAGTTGTGATACTACTTGCTGCTATGAGCTCCCTGACACAGAGCATGTAGTGGTTTCAGCCTGAGTACGAGTGATGCTCTCACGTGCATATCACTTAGATGGTTATAGTAGTTTACCCTTGAGTATGTGGCATTATACTATTTTACTTTTGGCATGTTATTTCTTGTACCTTGTTTGTAAACCCCCTCACCCAAAATTAGGCCTACTTGGCTTAGATAGTAAAATTAGGGCTAGTTTGTATCTAATTGGAAATAGGACACGGTATTTTATTTAATTATACAATATTTATGTCGCATAGTGCACCTTATCGTTGCTTCGATAATTGGAGCACTACACTAGCCATTGCCTTCCTACAAATTTCACATCATTGTCCTAGACATGCCCGCCTTCTATTCTGATATTTGTGTAACTTATAATTATGCACTCTTGTGCTACATTTTAGTCGCATAATATTTGTCGCGGACGTTTACATTTAATTCTAAATAATTCCAACTTTGTATCCTTGTGCGTTCCAGTCAAAATTGGAGACACAATCTTGACCCGTTTTGTACAACCTAAATTATGACAATATTTTACTCTGAGCCCTCTTCGTCCATGATACTTGTGTCCCACCTAATTTTATCCCCATGTACTCCTAATTAATTCCAGAACACCTTGCGCATTAATTTTAATTAAACTAATCCAATTTTTATCTTTGTGTAATTTTTTAATTATTAGACGCTTTTATGTAAAAATGTATTAAGGTGTCCACACCATTGGACAATACATAAAAAACCTATTTTCCCTTCACATGAATTTTTCTATAATTTTTCGGAGTGTGCAACGCACAAACATCGCCTCCCATTTAAATCTATCCTTGCATTTTAAATAATGCAAATTTTAGCCCTCCAAACATCCCCATGGCAAGCCCAAGGCCCAACCCAAGAGGATGTTGGCCAAAGTCAAATTTTTCTAGGTCAAACCATGTAAACCCCCTTATTTATTTTCATAGATAGATTAGTTATGGGTTAAAAAATTTTGGTTTGACATCAGGTATTTGAGGTTTAGATTTAAGGTTGCAGATGTCTGTTTCTTTAATTAAATCCTTGGTGCACCCTACCGTTGTTGCAATATTTGGAGCCCAACATCAGTCCATAATTTCCAACAGATTGTTGCACTCTTGACTTGACACGCCAATTTAGGCGCTAAACTTTTTCGTCACTCAAATCATAATCCATTGTGCTCTAATTTAATTGCACAACTTTCCGTAACCAAAATCTATTATTTAATCCTGTGTCGCGCACCTGTGTCATTGCCATCAATTTTGAGATATCAACTCAACCCGTTGAGCCGGACCAATTAAAATATCAAAGACTGACACCAAGCCAACACCCTTCATGACCTTTGTGTCACTCCAAATTGAGACCCCATGTGCCCCTAATTAATTTAAGAGCACATGATAATTTATTCTAATTAAATTGGGGATACCAACTTTGACTAATCCTATTTTAATCCCAATTTAATCCCAATACCCCCTTTAAATTAAACCCATGCAAAACACACAATACCCCCTCACCCTCCAAAATACCAAACACCAATTTCCCCATAATTTTTTTATCATTTCAGGTGTCTTTGCAAATACCCAAATTTAGGGGACTTATTCGCAAAGTTGCACTAGGTGGCATCACCCTATTGGTTCAAACCAAATGGAGAAGCCCTCCATTCTTTGACTAGTCAACCTCACTCCTCTCTCACTCTTCTTTGTATAAAAATTCTCCATGTTAGATCCTAGCCACCCATTGTTTAAACCCTTATCCTCACCATACACACCCATCACACCTCCCTATAAAACATCAACATCACCCCCTCACTTCTCCCAAGCCGGCCCTAATCCCAACACCTAGGGAACCCCCCCCCCCCCAATTTCTCTCTTCTCCCTCCTCACAAAAAAAACCCACAGCCATTTCCCATTTCTTCTTCCTTTCTTCTTCTTCTTCACCCCTTAAACTGAACCCGGCCGGCCCCTACTCCGGCAACCATCACTAGAACCGGCCGAGCCATCCCCCTCGGCCACTCATTCTCCTCCTCCATCACCGTCCTCTCCACCCGCAGTTCTTCAGCGCCGCTGCAATTTCGGCGGGCCGCTCCAGCATCATCCGCTGCCTCCACCGCCATCACCGGCCTCTCCTACTCCGGTTGCTACTTCCACTTCCACCCACCCTCGACACTACTGCCAACTCCGGTGAGATCCACCTCGACCACCCGTACCTCTCCTCCTCCACCGTATCTCCTTCATCCGACGTTGATCCCCCGCTGCCTCCAGTCACCACCCGCCATCACCTTGTCGTCGACCCACCGGACTGCCACCCCACGTATCCACCATTGCCACCACGACCTCCTCCATGTCGAGCTTCCCCACGAGCCACTGTCGAACCGGTCTACTCCGGTCGAGCTTCCTCACAGCCACCCCACGGCGAGCCTGCACCACCCCACGAGAACCCGACCCCGGCCAACACTCCACCCGAGCCACCGCCTGAACCACCACCTTCCCTGTCAACCTCCTCCACAACCGTCTTTACCATCATCATCACCACCACTTCACACCACCAGCACCACCACTGCAAACCACAGCACCCCTCCGGCCATCATTCCCCTCCGGTCGTCTTCGTCATCTTTATCATCTTCATCATCACCATCAACCCCACACCACCATGACCTCCCCATCATAGCCGAGCTCTACCGCCACGACCCCCCCTCCGTCCAGCAACCACTACGACCTCCCCATCACAGAGGAGCAGGTGATTGATTGTGAAATATTGTGCAATATCAAACCATTAGTCATTCTTTGAGAATTGATAAATAAGGATGAACTTAATTTAGTAGTAGTTTTATTGTGAAATGGTAAAGGTTGTATATAATTGAGGGTTTAACAAATAATTATTCATTTATTTCGAGGATGATAATTAAATATGCATGTTAACGTTTGTGAACATCGGGATAAAATCTGAGGTTTGATCATGGCTTGAACTGCTGATAAATACGGTGATGAATAGTGAGATCGAGGATTTGTCTGATGATGTTATACAAGTGATTAATTGGGTTATATGTAACATACCCTTAGTCAACCTTGGTCAACCCTCTAGCTTAGTGTCTATGTGAGTTGTAACTGAGATTGAACATATGTTAGTCGAGTGTCACATCTTATTTTTAGTCGCATGATAGTCTACTAATTGAGCTTGTACCTCGTCTCTAGGTACTACGGGACCCACGGACTTGGACGTTGTATCGGAGACACATCTTCAGTAGCCGGATCCAGGCAAGTGTACCTTGCCACCCTGTATTTCAGTTACCAGATATTTATTATTTTATTTTATGCATTGTGCACGTGTTTGCTTAGAATCGGTCGGGTCATGGATGAAAGAGCTATCCAGTTCCATCTCTAGTAGCCAAAGCACTGACTATTTTCAAAGCCAGGTGTCAGCCGGGAAACAGTCTAGCTTGCAGTGAAAGACTTTTATTTACTTCGCATCCGTATCATAACCGGGTGCTGTCATTCATCGTAACATCTCGTAACGAGTGACAGATGGTTCACAATACCTTAATGTATGTACCTGTGTATATCGTAACCCTAGGACACATACATACACTGTTATCGTGTCAGATTTTCTGTATCCTGATACTGACATCATGGCCGGAGACTGGGACGACCTTAGGGTCGCGTTTGATGATAGTTACTTATGTATTACGAGACTGCTAGATAGAGGTTCAGGTTCAGCACACAATCGTTGACAGCTTGGGATGGAAAAGACAGTTACTAGACGTTTGGGCTCCTCTGTACGCGCTTATATATGTATATGTATTATTTCTGTAGTGATCCTGTATCTAGAGTAGTTGTATCACACATGTGACTCTTTGCCCGGAACTGCGGTACGTTCCGTGTGTTTCCATGTCCGGAGCTACGATTTTATTTTGGACAGCCCACGCATCGAACATTGTCTTCAAACTGTGTCTCACTTAGTTGGTTATGCTAGATTACACCAGCATTGTACTTGTTTCTTTCTGTTATATTATGGCTTGCTATATTTTTGTACCTTGCTACTTCCCTCTGAGGACCTGGTCCCCTGCCAGTTTTGCAGCATAGATGATCACGGAGCCCTTGGAGTTGCTGATGGAGTTTCTTGTCGTGCGGGCATTGGTACCAGGTACTTATATCATTTCTACCGGCATTATGGTTACTTTATTCTTATTGATTATTCATCTGCTGTTGTAGCCTAGTTTTTATAGACTTATCTCTTCTCGAGTCTATTCAAGTTTGTGTGTTTACTGGGCGGCCGACTGTAGCACATGTAGCTCATATTCTTGTGTATTTATGTTTATTGTGGATTGAGACATAGATGTTTATATTTACTGGATTTTTAGATAGTTGCCAGTAGTTTACAGCTTATACGTATTCGAGTCGGACCAGAGTCTGGTCGAATGCGTAGTTGGCGTGTCGTGTATTCCTGGTCCTACGTATTTTGGGACTGGGGCGTGACATATTTTTGTGGTGGCCCATGCAGGTCCAATTTAAATCGTCTTGGTCACCTGACTGTGCCAAGCGAGCCTGCAAATTAGAAATAGATATTATGATTTATTGTTGAATAGGCTTTCAATCCATAATCGATTTTAAAAACTCCCTTCGTAATTGATTATCGCCATTGGACTTCCCAATTGTATTCGTGCCTTTTTTATCAATATCGTTATCATTGTTTATCATCTCCGTTTTCTGCGGAAAGACGAATGCTTTAGCCTGATGGTTCCCTCCAGAAGAAGATCGAAGTCCAGACGACAGAAGACAGAATTTGTGTACTATTCTCTGAGAAGATTGTTACCCTTAGTAGGATAGATTGATAGGTTCTTTTTGGATTCTAGAACTAGTATGGAAGGTTAGCAAGAGAATTGGACCCAGAAGTACCCTACCCGTACTTGAGATAGCAGTGATTTGGAAAGTACTGGGAGCTGGAAAGATTGTTGATCATAACCCACTAGAATAAATTTTGAAAATGCATAGCCAAATGCTAGAAATTAGTTGTTGTCTATGATAGCAATACCAGGAACGAAAATATGAACTAGAGGAGATAAAATTTTAGGCTCTCACCTGGCAGAGGATTATCAGATACTAAAAAAATTTGGCGTGGGCTTGGGTGATATGTGACTCAGAGCAATAAATAATGGAAAGAAGAAATTCGAGGAATAAAATTTTAGGCATTGAAGAGAAGGGTAACTATACATTAGGCAAGAGAGAATTTTATTTTGGAGGATTGGTGTTGAAAATAGAACGGGAGAATTTATTAGGAGGTTAAGTCTAGACTATGACATTGTCCTAGGCATGGATGGTTTGAACCAATACCACGCGACGCTAGATTGTCAACATGGTTGCATTATTTTTTAAACCACCAGATTATCCTGAGTTTGAGTTTTTTCAGGGAGCCCGGGAGTATTGTGCCCATCTACCTTAGGGGCACACATTGCAAAAGGTGAACCACTGTACCCCCGTATTATATCAGATTTTGAGGATGTGTTTCTAGAGAATCTTCCAGGCCTACCACCTGACAAAGAGATAGAGTTTGCTATAGAGTTGACTCCAAGAGCCGAGCCAGTTATTTTTTCGTCTTCAGACTAGCACCGATAGAGTTGGTTGAGTTGAAGGTCCATAGTAGAGGATCTCTTAGACAAGGGTTTCAGTCGGGCTAGTGTTTCTCCATGGGGAGTACCCATCTTATTGTGCCGAAGAAGGACGGGATGGTATATTTGCGTATCGATTACAGGGACGGTATGTTTGCGTATCGATTACAGGGCGTTAAATGTTGTAACGATAAAGAACAAGTACCCTTGCCACACATCGATGATTTATTTGAATCAGCTAAGTGGGGCATATGTATTCTCGAAGATCGATCTCAGATCAGGCCATCATCAGATCAAGGTATGGAGAGAGGACATTCCGAAGATGACTTTTCGGATGAAGTACAGGCACTATGAGTTTCAAGTCATATTGTTTGGTTTAACCAATGCGCCAGCAGTATTTATGAGCCTGATGAACAATGTTTTCTTCCAGTACTTAGATAAGTTTGTGGTGTTATTTATCGATGACATCTTGGTATATTCCAAGAGCCAGGAGTAGCACGAGAGGCATCTCAGGATAGTGTTGGAGACGCTGAGGCAGGAGAGACTGTACGCCAAGCTCAGCAAATGTGAGTTCGGTTTGGATAGAGTACCCTTCCTGGGACACATAATCACCGGAGTTGGACTATCAGTTGACCCAGAGAAGATAGCTGCAGTTGAGACATGGCCTACCCCAACATCAGTTACAGGGATTAGGAGCTTTCTCAGAATTATCGGATATTATCGGAGGTTCGTAGAAAAAAATTGAGGATTGTTGCGCCTATGACGCGACTGACGCGTAAAGGCGAGGAGTTTATCTGGACCAAAGAGTATCAGAAGGCTTTCGATGAGCTGAAGAAGCGTCTGACATCAGCACCAATTTTTGACACGTCCTTCAGGATCAGGAGGATTTGTAGTGTATAGTGATGCATCTGGGAGCGGATTAGGATTTGTACTGATGCAACACGGCAAGGTGATAGCCTACACATCGAGACAGCTGAGAGTTCATGAGAAAAACTATCTGACGCACGATCTAGAGCTAAACGCAGTGATAATTGCACTAAAGCTATGGCGGCACTACCTTTATTGAGAGCGTGTTGAGATTTATAACGGATCACAAAAGTTTGAAGTATGTCTACACTCGAAGGAGCTCAACATGAGACAGAGGCGATGGCTAGAGTTGATGACAGGCTATGATATAGAGTTACAGTACCACCCTGGCAAGGCGAATATAATAGCAGATGCCTTAAGCATGAAGCCCGTGGCATACTTTTTGATGACTCAGCGCCAACTGTTAGAGGATCTTCAAGAGCTCAGGATTGAGATTGTATTGCCAGGCATGGATGGACATATGGCCAGTCTCGAGGTTTAATCTATATTAATTGAGAGGATCAAGGCAGCCCTACCTACAGATGCGAGATTTCGACGATTGTGAGAGAGGACAGAGGCCGGCATGCAGACAGGACTCAGGATTCATGAAGACGGAACATTGAGGTATGGAGATCGCCTATACGTTCCGAGTGGTGAGCTACGTCAGGAGTTGATGACCGAGGCTCATAGCTCTATTTATTCTATTCATCCCGGGAGTACGAAAATGTACCAAGATTTGAGACAACATTACTGGTGGCATGAGATGAAGAGAGAGATTGCAAGATTCGTGGCGAGATGCTTGGTATGTCAACAAGTCAAGGCTGAATATCAGAGGACTGCAGGACTATTACAGCCGCTTCCCATTCCCGAGTGGAAGTGAGAACACATTACCATGGACTTCGTCTCAGGATTCCCGCGGAGCCCTAGCGGGAAGGATGCAGTTTAGGTTATCGTAGACAAACTCACCAAGTCTGCACATTTCTTGCCCTTTAGAGTTGGGCAATCCACGGAGATATTAGATGACATCTATATGAGACAGATAGTACGACTACATGGAGTTCCTGTCAGCATTGTATCGGATCGTGATTTTATGTCATATTTTTGGCGAAGTATGCAGGAGAGTCTAGGAACTCGTCTCAAGTTTAGCACTCACATCATCCACAGACTGATGGCCAGTCAGAGCACACGATACAGATACTAGAGGATGTGTTGAAAGCGTGCATGATCGACATTGGAGGATCTTGGGAGGACCATCTACACTTGGTAGAATTTTCCTACAATAACAGCTACCAGGCTAGCATACAGATGGCACCTTATAAGGTACTATATGACAGGAAGTGTAGGTTATCGGTATGTTGGAGTAACGTGGGAGAGCGTCAGATACTTGGTCCATAGTTAGTGACATAGACAGTCGAAAAGGTAAAACAGATTCAGAGCCACCTAAGTGCAGCACAGGACAGACAGAACCATTGGACAGATGCGCACCGCAGACCTTTAGAGTTCAAGGTAGGTGACCATATATTTTTGAAGATATCGCCTACTCATGGTACCATCAGATTCGGAGGCAGAGGCAAGCTGAGTCCGAGGTACATCGGACCTTATGACATCTTGGAACGAGTTGGCGAAGTGGCTTATCGTCTTGCATTGCCTCCATCATTAAAATGAGTGCACGACGTATTTCACGTATCGCAGTTGAGGAGATATATGGAAGACCCTAGCTACGTGCTTAATTATTCGGAGATTATAGTCGGACGCAGGTTATCGTATGTCGAGCAGTCAGTGGGAATACTAGATCGTAATGAGAAGACTTTGAGAGGTCAGACTATTCGACTGGTCAGGGTTGTACGGAAGCATCAATCACCAGGCGAGTCTACCTGAGAGCGCGATGATTCCATTCGACAGCGGTTCTCGTATTTATTTGAGGACCAAGGTACGAATTTGCGTACCGCATTTGATTACCAGTTTGTTTTTAAAAATTTTGTAGCTATTATCGTGCTTTACTTTTAATTTCGGGGACGAAATTTTTCTAAGTTGGGAAGGATGTAAACTCCTTCATTTATTTTTATAGATAGACTAGTTATGGGTTAGAAAATTTTGGTTTGACATCAGGTATTTGAGGTTTAGATTTAAGGTTGCAGATGTCTATTTCTTTAATTAAACCCTTGGTGCACCCTACCGTTGTTGCAATATTCGGAGCCCAACATCAGCCCATAATTTCCAACAGATTGTTGCACTCTTGACTTGACACGCCAATTTAGGCGATAAACTTTTCCGTCACTCAAAATCATAATCCCTTGTGCTCTAATTTAACTGCACAACTTTTCGTAACCAAAATTCATTATTTAATCCTGTGTCACGCACCTGTGTCGTTGCCATCAATTTTGAGACACCAACTCAACCCGTTGAGCCGAACTAATTAAAAGGTCAAAGACTGACACCAAGTCTACACCCTTCATGACATTTGTGTCACTCCAAATTAAGATCCCATGTGCCCCCATTTAATTTAAGAGCACATGACAATTTATTCTAATTAAATTAGGGATACCAACTTTGACTAATCCTATTTTAATCCCAATTTAATCCCAATGCCCCCTTTAAATTAAACCCATGCAAAACACACAACACCCCTCACCCTACAAAATACCAAACACCAATTCCCCCATAAATGTTTTAATATTTCATGTGTCTGTGCAAATACACAATTTAGGGGACTTATTTGCAAAAGTTGCACTAGGTGGCATCACCCCGTTGGTTCAAACTAAATGGAGAAGCCATCCATTCTTTGACTAGTCAACCTCACTCCTCTCTCACTCTACTTTGTATGAAAATTCTCCATGTTAAATCCTAGCCACCCATTATTTAAACCCTCATCCTCACCACACACACCCATCACAGCTCCCAATAAAACATCAACATCACCCCTCACTTCTCCCAAGCTGGCCCTAATCCCAACACCTAGGGAACCCCCCCCCCCCCATTTCTCTCTCCTCCCTCCTCGCAAAAACAAAACCACAGCCATTTTCTATTTCTTCTTCCCTTTTCCTTTCTTCTTCTTCACCCCTTCAACTGAACCTGGCCGGCCCCTACTCCGGCAACCATTACCAGAACCGGCCGAGCCATCCCCCTCGGCCACTCCTTCTCCTCCATCATCGCCCTCTCCACCCACAGTTCTTCCGTACCGCTACAACTTCGGTGGGCCGCTCCAGCATCATCCGCTGCCTCCACCGCCATCACCGGCCTCCCCTACTCCGGTTGCTACTTCCACTTCCACCTAGCCTCGACACTACTGCCAACTCCGGCAAGATCCACCTCGAACACCCGTACCTCTCCTCCTCCACCGTATCTCCTCCACCCTACGTTGATCCTCCACTGCCTCCAGTCGCCACCCGCCAGCACCTTGCCGTCGACCCACCGGACTGCCACCCCACGTATCCACCATTGCCATCACGACCTCCTCCACGTCGAGCTTCCCCACGAGCCGCTGTCGAACCGGTCTACTCCGGTCGAGCTTCCTCACGGCCACCCCACGGAGAGCCTGCACCACCCCACGAGCCCGTAACCCGACCCCGGCCAACACTCCACCCGAGCCACCACCTGAACCACCACATTCCCTGTCAACCTCCTCCACAATCGTCTTCACCATCATCATCACCACCACTTTACACCACCATTCCCTACCACCAGCACCACTACTGCCAACCACAACACCCCTCCAGCCATTATCCCCCTCCGGTCGTCTTCGTCATCTTCATCATCACCATCAACCCCACACCACCATGACCTCCCCATCACAGCCGAGCTCCACCGCCATGACCTCCCCCCTCCGGCCAGCAACCACCACATCGTCGAGGTAAATCCCTCCCCCTCTACTTATGTATAGTTTAGTAATAATGTATATTGTTGTATATAACTTAGTTAGTTTTAGGGTTTAAGAACTTGATATGTTGAGTTTTAGGGTTTTTAGTGCATTGAGATTTTAGAGTTATTGTCTTTTAAATATAAGCTATTGATGGTTAAATGCAAGGTTAATATTTAGGTTTATTTCAGGTTATAATATGCACTTGATGTTGGGGATGATATAGATTAAGTGTAGGGTTTATGAATGCATCAAGTTTTAAGGTTTGATTTAATCGTTCCAAGCAATTGATGGACATTGAGGAGCAGGTGATTGATTGTAAAATATTGTGCAATATCAAACCATTATTCATTCTTTGAGAATTGATAAATAATGATAAACTTAATTGAGTAGTAGTTTTATTGTGAAATGGTAAAGGTTGTATATAATTGAGGGTTTAACAAATAATTATTCATTTATTTCGAGGATGATAATTAAATGTGCATGTTAACGTCTGTGAATACCGGGATGAAATCTGAGGTTTGATCATGGCTTGAACTGCTGATAAACATCGTGATGAATAGTGAGATCGAGGATTTGTCTGATGATGTTATACAAGTGATTAATTGGGTTAGATGTAACATACCCTTAGTCAACCTTGGTCAACCCTCTAGCTTAGTGTCTATGTGAGTTGTAACTGAGATTGAACATATGTTAGACGAGTGTCACATCTTATTTTTTTAGTCGCGTGATAGTCTACTGATTGAACTTGTACCTCGTCTCTAGGTACTACGGGACCCGCGGACTTGGACGTTGTACCGGAGACACATCTTCAGCAGCCGGATCCAGGCAAGTGTACCTTACCCCCTGTATTTCAGTTACCAGATATTTATTATTTTATTTTATGCATTATGTGTGTATTTGTTTAGAATCGTTACTTCGCGTCCGGATCACAACCGAGTGTAGACGTTCGTCCTAACATCTTGTAACGAGTGACAGATGTTTTACAATACCTTGATGTACGTACTTGTGTATATCGTAACCCTAGGACACATCCATACACTGTTATCGTGCCAGATTTTTTGTATCCTGATACTGACATCATGGCCGGAGACTGGGACGACCTTAGGGTCGCTTTTGATGATAGTTACTTCTGTATGATGAGACTGCTAGATAGACGTTCAGGTTCAGCGCACAATCGTTGACCGCTTGGGATGGGGAAGACAGTTACTAGACGTTTGGGCTCCTTTGCATGTGCTTATATATGTATATGTATTATTTTTGTAGTGATCATGTATCTAGAGTAGTTGTATCACCCGTGTGACTCTTTGCCCGGAACTGCGGTACGTCCCGTGTGTTTTCATGTCCGGAGCTACGGTTTTATTTTGGACAGCCCACGCGTCGAACATTGTCTTCAAACTGTATCTCACTTAGTTGTTTATGCTATATTATACCAGCGTTGCACTTGTTTCTTTCTGTTATACTATGGCTTGCTGTATTTTTGTACCTTGCTACGTCCCTCTGAGGACCTGGTCCCCTGCCAGTTTTGCAGCATAGATGATCACGGAGCCCTTAGAGTTGCTGATGGAGTTGCTTGTCGTGCGGGCATTGGTACCAGGTACTCATATCATTTCTACCGGCATTATGGTTACTTTATTCTTATTGATTATTCATCTGCTATTGTAGCCTAGTTTTTATAACTCATCTCTTCTCAAGTCTATTCGAGTTCGTGTGTTTACTGGGCGGCCGACTGTAGCACATGTAGCTCATTCTTGTATATTTCTGTTCATTGTGGATTGAAACATAGATATTTATATTTACTGGATTTTTAGATAGTTTCCAGTAGTTTACAGCTTATATGTATTCGAGTCGGACCAGAGTCTAGTCGAATGCGTAGCTGGCGTATCGCATATTCCTGGTCCTACGTATTTTGGGACTGGGGCGTGACAAACCAACCCCCTTACATATGTATAAATACAACTTTTCCTTCTTTTTCTTTATTTTCTTCAAAACCCCAAACACCTAGCCGTAACTCAACCCCACTTCCTATTCATCTTCTTTCCCGAGCCGTCGAAACCCATGTCGGAGACCGCAGACCTCCACTCTCCTCCTCCTCGATGAACCACCACCCACTTCTCTCCTCCACCGCACCATCACCGCTGAAGCCGCCGCCGTTCTCCTCCAGACCCGCTCTCCTTGTCGACCGAATCTTCCACTGCCCCTCGCCGGACTCCCCATCACCATCACCATCACCATTGCCATTGCCATTGCCATTGCCATTGCCTTCATCTTCTTCCTCCACTTCTCCCTGTCCTCCCACCGACCGGAGTCGACCCCAACCTCGCTAGAGCACACCACCATTACCACCCGACCCGCCGAAGCACCCTCTTCTCTCCACCACCCTCACCGGATCCATCTTCTCAGCCCGACCCCGCTGTATATCCCGTGCCACCTCCTTTCGATTCCCTCTGCAGCCACCACCTAGTCGGAGGCCGTTGACCGAGCCTCGCCACCGGGCAACCTGTCCTCAACTCCTCCTCCTCTCCTGGACGGCTGAACCCCATTATCTTCCCTGCCGACAGCACCAACACCACCATTGCCATCCCCCTCTCCCTCGTCGACTTCTTCTTCTCCTCCTCGACCATACTCTCATGCATCACGACTCGACTAAACTCCTCTTCCCTGTCCTCCACTATCCCCCTTCTTGCGGAACCCCCCTGGCCGGAACAGTAGCAGCCTCACCATGATCATCATCACCATCACTCCATTATCATCATCTCATCATCTTCATCATCTCCAACCCTAATCTTCCCTTAATCATCATCATCATCAACCCACCATCATCATCATTATCATTATCCCCATCATCATTAACCCATCATCATCATCATCGTCGTCATCGTCGTCAGCATCGTCAAACTCATTGTCGTCATCGTCATGCCTGTGTGCATACCCCAAGGTTCAAACCTGTCCCTCCTTTCTTATCTCGTATGCGTGCTTGTGTATATGTTATTAGGACTTGCGTATTTCTTTATGACTGTTAGCTGATATCGGACCCTGAGTCGGTGAACCCAACTCGTATACGTATACGTACGCGTATGCGTATACTGTTCAATTTAGTATATGTATATTTAGTTATTTATTAGCATGTTATTAATTGGTATATATATTTATGTACATATTTACTATATGTATTCAAATAGGTATGTAAATAAATTATTGGTTATATTATTAGATAATTATATGGATATATATGTAATTAAATACTAAATAATAGTTGTGACTATATATGTATGTATTGTACGACCCTAGGACACTGTGGACTATTTCGTGTTTACCTTGACCATGTTGACCCTAAGAACTTGTGAATTGACTGTCTTGCATACATTAACGTACTGGCTTAGACACATGTTAGTTGTCTGTCTGATTGTGTACAGCAGTTGAAGACGTGACCCCCCATAATTCAATGCATCATTAGGTTTCATTGGTCGTGACACAGTTGTTATACGAGTTGTGAGTCTCATATAGATCACGGACTGCGTATTGGGTTGGCCTCCTGTACGTATGGCCGTGCGTTAGGAATAACTGCTGTTAGAAACTTTGCATGCTAGAAGACTTAGCAGTTATTAATGGTCCATGGACATAGCCTATTGTAGTACGGTGGTGTAAACTCCCTCACCCAAAATAGGTATTTGTGTATATTTTATATTATTGTATTTATTATAGATGTTGAATTTATTTAGAGTATTATCTTAGTTAATTAGAAAATAATTTTTTTAGTATATTTACTTATATAAATATTTATTTAGAATTATTTTTAGGCTATTTTAGATTATTAGGATTTTTCCATAATTTTTAGTTAATTAAAAACTAGTAACACTAATTTTTGAGGACTTTAAAGAATTTATTTTATGTTCAAACTTAAATAAAAATATCCCAAAATTTTATTTTAGGTTCTAAATAATAAAATATATTTTCTAGAATTGTTTGGGAATTTTCGATTATTTTTAGCATTTATTTCGAGTTAATTATGCAAAACTGAATTAAAAACTAATTTCTGAAAAAGAAAACCCAAAAAGTAATTAATTCTGCCCAGTCAGCAAACAGGGGGCCCACCTGTCAGCTTCCCGCAGCAAACAGTGCCGGGCCCGCCTGTCAGTGACTGCGGGACGGGCAGCGTTAGATGGCTGCCACGTGTCAAGATCTGAGCCGCGACTGCTTTCTCTCTCCTCTATATATATATATTAGTTTAAGTTTATTTCTAGGGTTTTTCTTCAGCCGAATTTTGGAGAATTGCCATCTAGGGTTCCTTCATCTTCCAGAAGCCATTGCGCATAGCACCGGACTCCAAATGAGGCCTAGTTTTTTTGTGTTAGAAAGATATTGAGGTTAGCTTTCTGATTATATAATTTTTTTTTACGAAATTATGAGTATTAAATTCTGGAAAATTCGTAGAGCACAGCATGTCCGAAAATAGACGTGTTTCGATATTTTTGCGATTCCGGGAGAACCAGGAATCGGAATCATGAACCGTTTAAAGTTTCGGAAACCTAATGTCGAGATCATTGACATATGTTTTTCCCATAATTTAATTCGAAGTATTTTTATACTGTTAATTCTGTAGAACTTCTAGGTTAGAATTTAACCATCGGTGCACGATACGAAATTTGTATGTGCCATAATTCCCAAACGAATTTGAATTCGGACGAGTCGTAAATTCCAGCATGTTTTTGACGCTGAAATCTACAGAAAATCATGCATGAAAATTGAGTTTGTGTCGGTTGACTTTTCGGTCAACAGATCGCCTCGATTTGCGTGCCATAAGTCTCGAGTTGATAAAATTCAGTTTCTTTGGACAAAATTTAGGAATTAACATAAAATTCAGAATAATAAGATTAAAATAGGATTTTAGAGTAATTATTCTAGAATTAAATAAATTAAAATAAATTATCTTTTGACGTGATAAATTTGTAATACATAGGCTATTTGGACTGTGACTTGGACTCTGATTCATACCAGCAGCAGGACCCCAGGTAAGATACCTTGCCAAATTGTTTACAGTACTTTGCATGCTATTTATATTTCTTTTTATTTATTTTATTTCTGTATAGTTCTTGCATGTGTAGTTTTTCTCCAGTCATTACTATGTATTAGATATGTTGACACACACATGGCACCTAGTATCATGGGAGGACAATCATTAGGCGTATGGGCTTTTAACCACTCTAGTAAACCGTAGTATATAGTTCGCACTACGGGCGTGTGTCGCGCTGGTCGCTACCCCAGAGGTATGTCGATTTCTGTAGAGTCGCGCTGGTCGCTACCCCAGAGGTATGTCGATTTCTGATGTTCTAGACGGGTGTGTGAGTTGTGAGGCTTAGATCGAGTAGACTACCCTTGCCCATACGTCAAAAAGTTGTCCTCATTTGCATTCATATAGATTGTCTTGTACAGCGTACTTATTTATTTTCAAATTATATGCATATTTACTGTATTCAAGTTGGCTCGTATTTTCTGTATCTTGTTACGTCCCTCTGAGGACCTGGTCCGCTGTCAGGTGTATCTGTTCTTGAGTATTTGCAGGAGCGCAGATTTGGATGGTTGTATATGCTTAGTGGATGTCTTCTCTTCGAGCCGTGATCGATAGCTGGTATACTTATATTGGGTTTGATTGTGTTGTACTTATATTGTATTTACCTTTCCTATTCGAGTTGGTAGTGGATTTGTTTCCATCCAACTATCATCCTAGATACTTCTTATTGAGATCTAGTTTCATCGATACTGTTTATTTATTTCTATATGATTTTGGTGGATGAGATTTAGATTTTACCCTGTGACTTGTATTACAGTTATACCACTTGTGGATTTGATATTCATATTATAACGTACGTGTGGATTTGGTTTCCATATATTGGAGTTGCCATATCCATGCGGCTGGCATGCTTACGTGTCCTAGTCCTACGTATTTTTGGGACTAGGGCGTGACACATTTTTATGGTCGCCCATGCAGGTCGAGAGTATATTGTCTCGGTTACGTTACTGTACCAAGCAAGCCTGCACCTAGGAATAGAGTATAGGATCTCATCCATATTTGACTATGACTCATCCTTCCTTCCAATCTGTTCTATTTGAATAGCCGCATCCTGCTCGATTCATGTACTTCCCTAATAGTTCTTTAAGTATAGCCTTCTCCTATAATATAGAAGTTCCTGTTGTTAGATGATAATTAGAGTAACACACCTATTAAGAATACAACGAGAATATAGACATACCACTAAGTTTAGAATATCTAGTGAACCCTAGAATTCTTTATCTTTAGATTGGTATACCATTACCCCTTGATGTATTAAGAAGACTTGAGAGTAGTATAGACACTACTAGAGTTAGTTAGAAGTTTTACCATAATGTTTGACACCTAGTATCACATAGTCTTTTGACCTATTAATGGAGTGTGATTGAATAACATTAATTGCATTCTAGCAAAAGACGACAATGTTTATTCAGACGATAGAATTTAGAGGTCCTTGCCCCTATTTGGTCGACTAGCGACTTAGACAAGGAGGTTGTATGATAACTGTAGGGATTATAGAGTCTTTTATTATTGTTGTTTAGTTATTTTTATTTTTGTGAACTTGAATTAAATTGTACCTCCTTTCATCATCATCTAGCGTACTTATATTTGCTGTACTACCTTGACTTATGCTGCTATTATAGCCTAGTTTTTGCAAGCTTATTCTTTATCGAGCTTGTTCATGACATATGTATTATTGGGGAGGCCCACAATAATATAATTCAGAATCAGTGTATTACGGTCTGATCAACCATAGTGCGCTTGATTCGCCCTTCGCAATAATACTTTACGTGGATTGAGATATATAGTTGACTAGTAGACACCTGTACTTGCCCTCTAGATATGTCTAAGCATATTGTATCCGTTACATAACTGTACCGATGCGAGCATGTGGATAGGCATTACCAAAATATGACTTCAATCCACAACTGCTTTGACAATTCCTATTTGAATTCTTTAAACGCCTTGATCCAGATACTTCTATTCTATTACCTCGCCCTTGAACTCTTTATTATTGATCTCCGTCTTCCCTTATTTCGGAAAGACGAAACCTCGTGCTTGGTATAAGTTTAATACACAGAGAGAACTAGATATACCCCGTAGGCCGATCACATACTTGAGGATTATTCTTTTGTAATTAAGGACATATCATATATGATATAATCGACGTTGAAGTTTTGAGGATTGAATGACATGAGTAAATAAATTAAGGAAGATTTTTCTTAAAGTATATAGCCTTCTGTGATAGATGGATAAATTCTAAATTGGGTAGCAGTGCATTGTCAACTTGAGAGAAATTTTTTTTAGATTGTGATCAAGTAAGATTAGATTGGGAGATTCAAGTCATTTTAATTTTGAGAAATTTTAAAAGAAGGATTAAGATAATGAGGATTTAACGAATTTTAAAATCTTGATATTGCGGACCAAATATTTATACTTTGAGCACATGATTTAAATTTTGAATATTGAAGGATGAATCATCGATTTAAATTTTGAGGATAAATATAGAATTTTAGACTTGAACAATTGGTTAATTAGATTTAAATTTTACAATTTGATGATTTGAATTAAAAGTTCAATTTTGATTGTTGGGCCACCTATTTGAAATATTGAGGATGTAAATTGAGTTTAAATATTTGAATAGTACAAAATTCTTAAGTTAAGAATAGGAATAAGATTTGATTAGAATTGTTTATTGTTCAAAGTCTAGAGGAGATTATGATAGTTGGAAATTATGATATAAATTTTGATGTGGGATGTCATATAGACTTGAGTTAGATTTGGATGTTGATTATTTAAAAATCGAGAAGAGATTACGACAGGTTGAATTTTGATTTAAACAGTGGTTATCTTAATTTTGAAGTGATCGTGATAGATTTGAATAGATTTTGTTATTTAAATTTTTGGAAGAGATTGCGATTGACGTACCTTATGTACGAATGTGAAGGATTTAACAAATTATGCCTTATTTTAATTTTGAGGACGAAATTATTTTAAGTTGGGTAGATTGTAAACTCCCTCACCCAAAATAGGTATTTGTGTATATTTTATATTATTATATTTATTATAGATGTTGAATTTATTTAGAGTATTATCTTAGTTAATTAGAAAATAATTTTTTTAGTATATTTACTGATATAAATAAGTATTCTTTAAAGTCCTCAAAAATTAGTATTCTTTAAAGTCCTCAAAAATTTTGGGATATAAATATTTATATAGAATTATTTTTAGGCTATTTTAGATTATTGGAATTTTTCCATAATTTTTAGTTAATTAAAAACTAGTAATACTAATTTTTGAGGACTTTAAAGAATTTATTTTATGTTCAAACTTAATTAAAAATATCCCAAAATTTTATTTTAGGTTCTAAATAATAAAATATATTTTTTAGAATTTTTTGGGAATTTTTTGATTATTTTTAGCATTTATTTCGAGTTAATTATGCAAAACTGAATTAAAAACTAATTTCTGAAAAAGAAAACCCAAAAAGTAATTAATTCTGCCCAGTCAGCAAACAGGGGGCCCACCTGTCAGCCTCCCGCAGCAAACAGTGTCGGGCCCGCCTGTCAATGACTGCGGGGCGGGCAGCGTTGGATGGCTGCCACGTGTCAAGATCTGAGTCGCGACTGCTTTCTCTCTCCTCTATATATATATTAGTTTAAGTTTATTTCTAGGGTTTTTCTTCAGCCGAATTTTGGAGAATTGCCATCTAGGGTTCCTTCATCTTCCAGAAGCCATTGCGCATAGCTCCAGACTCCAAATGAGGCCTAGTTTTTTTGTGTTAGAAAGATATTGAGGTTAGCTTTCTAATTATATAATTTGTTTTACGAAATTATGAGTATTAAATTCTGGAAAATTCGTAGAGCACAGCATGTCCGAAAATAGACGTGTTTCGATATTTTTGCGTTTTCGGGAGAACCAGGAATCGGAACCATGAACCGTTTAAAGTTTCGGAAACCTAATGTCGAGATCATTGACATATGTTTTTCCCATAATTTAATTCGAAGTATTTTTATACTGTTAATTCTGTAGAACTTCTAGGTTAGAATTTAACCATCGGTGCACGATACGAAATTTGTATGTGCCATAATTCCCAAACAAATTTGAATTCGGACGAGCCATAAATTCCAGCATATTTTTGACGCTGAAATCTACAGAAAATCATGCATGAAAATTGAGTTTGTGTCGGTTGACTTTTCGGTCAACAGATCGCCTCAATTTGCGTGCCATGAGTCTCGAGTTGATAAAATTCAGTTTCTTTGGACAAAATTTAGGAATTAACATAAAAATCAGAATAATAAGATTAAAATAGGATTTTAGAGTAATTATTCCAGAATTAAATAAATTAAAATAAATTATCTTTTGACGTGATAAATTTGTAATACATAGGCTATTTGGACTGTGACTTGGACTCTGATTCATACCAGCAGCAGGATCCCAGGCAAGATACCTTGCCAAATTGTTTACAGTACTTTGCATGCTATTTATATTTCTTTTTATTTATTTTATTTCTGTATAGTTCTTGCATGTGTAGTTTTTCTCCAGTCATTACTATGTATTAGATATGTTGACACACACATGGCACCTAGTATCATGGGAGGACAATCATTAGGCGTATGGGCTTTTAACCACTCTGGTAAACCGTAGTATATAGTTCGCACTACGGGCGTGTGTCGCGCTGGTCGCTACCCTAGAGGTATGTCGATTTCTGATATTTTAGACGGGTGTGTGAGTTGTGAGGCTTAGATCGAGTAGACTACCCTTGCCCATACGTCGAAAAGTTGTCCTCATTTGCATTCATATAGATTGTCTTGTACAGCGTACTTATTTATTTTCAAATTATATGCATGTTTACTGTATTCAAGTTGGCTCATATTTTTTGTATCTTGTTACGTCCCTCTGAGGACCTGGTCTGCTGCCAGGTGTATCTGTTCTTGAGTATTTACAGGAGCGCAGATTTGGATGGTTGTATATGCTTAGTGGATGTCTTCTCTTCGAGCCGTGATCGATAGCTGGTATACTTATATTGGGTTTGATTGTGTTGTACTTATATTGTATTTACCTTTCCTATTCGAGTTGGTAGTGGATTTGTTTCCATCCAACTATCATCCTAGATACTTTTTATTGAGATCTAGTTTTATCGATACTGTTTATTTATTTCTATATGATTTTGGTGGATGAGATTTAGATTTTACCCTGTGACTTGTATTACAGTTATACCACTTGTGGATTTGATATTCATATTACAACGTACGTGTGGATTTGGTTTCCATATATTGGAGTTGCCATATCCATGCGGCTGGCATGCTTACGTGTCCTAGTCCTACGTATTTTTGGGACTGGGGCGTGACAGGTGGTCCAATCCTTGTCCTTGTTTGGTTGCAGGGTTGGGCTATTGTACTAAAGATAGGCTATGAACCAAATTGTATAATGGATGTGACATTCTTAGAGCATGGGGTAGGGAGAACAAAAGTAAGGCGTTTGGGCTCCTTTGCACTTTCCTTTTGTTCGCTCGGATGCTCCGCCGGAGCGACGGGTGGTGATGACCCCATATATTACAGGCGGTCTCTGCCGTTCAAAAGACGATATACTTTGTAGGCCCCTGATTCTCCGAGAGAATCATACCAATCCCATTTATGGCCAGATAGCCCACGTGTTGGAAAGTTGTTCTCAAACTGTATTCACTTAGACGGTTAGGCGACCCGATTGGATATTTATTTCAGTACTTTATTGACATGCTTCTATGTATCTTGTTATGTCCCTCTGAGGACCTGGTCCCTTTCCAGGTGTAGACGTTCATGAGTTTTTGCAAGAGCGCAGATCCGGACTTGTTACTTATATCTTGAGGAGGTCTTCTCTTCGAGCCCCGTGATTGTTAGTTGATATTCTTATATTGTGTTGTTGTATTGCACTTATATATTCGAGTTTGTAGTAGATTTTTTTCCATCCAACTATTATCTTAGATACTTTATATTGAGATCTAGTTTCATAGATATTGGTTATTTATTTATATTTATGATTTTCTGTGGATGAGATCTAGATTATACCCTGTGACTCGTGATAGTTTTTACCACTTGTGGATTAATATTCATAATACAGCGTACGTATGCGTTATAGTTTTCATATATTGGAGTCCCATAACCATGCAGCTGCATGCTTACGTGTCCTAGTCCTACGTATTTTGGGACTGGGGCATGACATTGTTACGTCCCTCTGAGGACCTGATCCCCTGCCAGTTTTTGCAGCATAGACAGTTATGGAGCCTTTGGAGTTGCTGATGGAGTTGTTGGTCTTGCAGGCATTGGTACCAGGTACTTATATTATTTCTAACAAAGTTATGGTTATTTATTCATATTATTTATTCATCTGCTGATGTAGCCTAATTTTATAGACTCATATTTCTTTCTCGAGTCAATTCGAGTTTGTGTATTACTGGACGACCGACTTTAGCATATGTAACTCATTCTTGTGTATTTTATTTATTATGGATTGAGGCATAAATATTTATATTTACTTGATTATTTTGATAGTGACTATTATAATACAGCTTATACGTATTCGAGTCAGACCAGAGTCTGGTCGAATGCATAGCTGGCATATTACGTATTCCTAGTCCTACTTATTTTGGGACTGGGGTGTGACATATTTTTTGGTGGTCCATGCAGGTCCTGATTAAATCATTTCGGTTACTTTCCGGTACTGAGCGAGCCTGTAATCAGGATTAGCAGTATTAGTATCTCAATCCATAACTGGTTTGATAATTCCTTAGCATTTGATTATCGCCCTTGGACTTTATAATTGTACTCGTTCATTCCCTCGACATCTTTATTATTATTTATCATCTCTCCCTATTTCAGAGAGATGGACGTTCGTGCGCGGTGTTTCCTCCAGAAGCAGATCCTTGTCAAGGCGGAAGAAGACATGTTGGATATAAAGTTTTGAGAAGATGGTTACCCTTAGTAGGGTAGATAGATAGGCTATTCCTATATGCTAGAGCTAGTATAGATTATTACCATGAGAATTAAATATAGTATTGAGTGTAAGGATTAGTTGTATTATCCCCTCGATTGTATCTCTATCCTTCCTATCAAATTCTTATCTTGTGTTGCATATATGGCCTCGTACTTTTGCAACAATGATCTTTCTAATTATAATAATGAGTAGATCCTTTCTCTTTCCCTAGTTGTGCCTTAATTACAAAATTAATCCCTTAGTTGGTACCACTTCTTGTGTTAATATCCATATCACCATAGGTATCAGTTCTTTTCTACTCTAATTCCCTTGATTTAGTCACCATGACTCGATTCTTCAAATACCTGCCTAATCGTGCCTTATTCAACCATGTAGACTTATCAGAAATTCTTCTTATCGTGGCCTGAATTTTGATCTCTTCGTTATCAATACCAATCAATGATCGAAGCCTCTATACCACCTTGCCTTAGTTAGATCCGACTCAGTCATTTCTTCTGCCTTGTAGAAGCTTGACCTATACAAGAGCATTAATGGATGGGTAGTAATTTCTCTTATAAAGTTGTTGATCAATAGCACCCTGATAGTTTCTAGGTTCCTTTAGAAAATCCTTGATTATGGCTAGTAAATTCTAGAATTCTTGTATCCTTATTTAGAAAATAGGCCCTTCCAGAAATCTTGTTAGCAGGACCATAACATTAGTTTTGGATACTAACTTAATTTTTATAAGTTGGGTAGATCGTAGCCCTGGTTTTAGTGTAGGGTTATTTCTAAATATTCAGGATAAATTTAAATTTATTTTGGTGTTAATTAGGTTAATCTCAAACGGATTAAATTACCTATTTAATTTATGTATCCTTGATACCCTTTGTTGTGGCTCGGATATTTGGAGCACAACAATATCCTTTCTTTTTCAACAACTTTCATTCTTATGACCTAGACTAGTCACTCTACATATATGACATGACTATCACTCATAAACTGGCATTCCCATATTTTGTTTTAGTCGCACGACATTCGTGACATAATTATACACACAAATGACACAGAGATATCATTTTTCCGTTGTGGAATATTTTAATACTCAACACCGACTCAGTTCTTCTGACAACCTTGACATTCATGAGCCTAACTGGAACCTACTCACTGATGACACAAATGTTACTTTCAAATATATACACCAATGCTCCAAATAGACCCCACAACATTCATGGCATATTTCCTTCTAAACCCTATATCCAACTCTATTGCAATTGAATTAAATTATACATAGATAACCCAAATATCCCAACCACTGATATACCCGTATCCCATTTATGCCAACATACGTCTATGACACTTGTGTTGTACTAAATTGAACCCCTTATACTCTTTACACAATACTAAATACCTTGATGAGTTATATCACCTTTTGACGCTTATTGCTGAACCATTCATCGGCATTCATGATATGCAATAAAAAACTTCTCGGTACCATCTCACCCTAGTTGTATTTGGCTACGGTAATTCCTATTGTCTTATAGACTCATGACCTAATTAGAATCAAGGAGAACTGGTAAAAAAAAAATTATAGAGTTATTGACTCATTTAAACCCCATGGTAGTACATCAATTTTCTTTGATAGGCTGTGACAATGATCACAAAATTCTTACCATCTCGAATCCTTCCTTGAAGTTAGACTTACTAAAAATTCTTAGAAATATGATCATGATTATAGTTCCTGCGGCCAACTTTATTCTTATAAGTTTGGTAGAGCCTTGATTAAACGTACACTTATTCTTAGAATGCGACGTTAAACTAGGACTCCATTTGGTAACTGCGTCCCCATCTTTAGTTCAACCTTCTTAACTAAAATCTTTTCTACTATGTTTATTTTTAATTTCGAGGACAAAATTTTTATAAGTTAGGTAGATTATAAGCACCCTGATTTTTAGAATTTAATTTTTTTAAATTTATTAATATTGGTATTATAAAATTATTGTGATTAAGGGAAAATTTTATTTATTTTTAGCTAATTATAATATATGATATTCATGAATTTATAATTATGTATATTTAATTAATTATTAATATTATGCAAAAAAAATATTTTTGGGTGTACAACTATTATTAATGTATTGTATAATTTTTTTGGAATTTATTGAGGTCTAAAACTATTTTTAATGGCTATTTTTAATGGCCATATATATATATATATATATATATATATATATATATATATATATATATATATATATATATATATATATATATATAAAGAAAGAAAGAAAGAAAGAAAGAAAGAAAGAAAGAAAATAAAAGAATTAAACCTAAACCCATTAACCCAAACCCATTTAATAGAATCTAACTCTAACCTAACTAACTTCCCTCACACTAAGACACTTCGAGATTCGAGATGATGGCTCAGGAAAAGACAAAAAGTCACGTCACACGTTGATGGCCTCGACAGACGTACCATGCCACATGCCCATTCATATGTGGCTATGTTCCCATGCGGCCTCGTCATCGTGCGGCCAGAGTGTCCATCCGACCAAGGCCAGCCGAGAGTTTGCATGTGGCTATATACCCATACGACCTCGTCATCATGCAGCCAAAGTGTCCATCAGACCAACGTCACAAGAGAACACATGCTGCCTCGACTCTATGCGTCCTCGTGCTCATGAAGCCAAAGGTTCCATCAGACTAAGGGAGGACGAGAGCACATATGCGTCCAGGACGACTATGCAGCTAAGAAGTTATGCGTCCTTCAAACTTGCATGATCTTTTTTGTTGTAACCAAAGAGATCCTCACATAATTAGTGCAGACCACGTGTCCAGCTGACCAGGTCGCACACTTAATGGGTCAATAACGACCACACCCCCTTCACCGAGATTGTATCAACCGCATATTTCAACCAAGGCTATATGACAGCACGCCTGTAGTATGCGGCCCAGTTATAAATGCATTCTGTTGAAAGAGCCCTCATGCGGCCACCAAATAGAGGCATATTCGGCATCTATAGCCCGTCAACCTGATGGATATAAATAGCAAGAGTAGTATACCCCACAGAGAGGAAAGC
This sequence comes from Iris macrosiphon, assembly GCA_036927795.1. Lineage (NCBI taxonomy): Eukaryota > Viridiplantae > Streptophyta > Magnoliopsida > Asparagales > Iridaceae > Iris > Iris macrosiphon. The sequence continues at coordinate 165,603,095 of JAYESA010000002.1, forward strand.
AGCAGGCACAGAAGGGAAAGAATAGAAAAAAGCTTCCTCGCGCCCGCATCGGACCATCAACAGAGTAAAAGAGTCACTGCAGCACTCAATCTCCATCGTTACACCCCAGAATCAAAAATTGTACTTAGATTGTCTGTCTATGACCTCTTCGTACTTTCTTTAGTTTGGTATTAAAGCAAGTTCTTTTAGACTCCCAATTTAATGGCGAACAACAAGCACTCACCACTGTTAATGACCTAAGATAAGAAAGAATCTTTGTGACTGACACCTACCAGACATCATCCAGTCACCCAATCAGCCTATGCAGACAGATGTATTATAAATAGTGGCATAGCCTCTTTTTTGAGGGTTGTGTTTTGTTTTACTACTATTGTGCTTGTATGTTTCTTTTAAGTGTACTCTGCAACTTTCAATTATCAATAAAATTTTAAAGTTTTCGTTATTCCGTTTAAACTTACTATCTCTCATCCTCGATCATTCTCTTTCTTGGAAGGTTTAAATGCAATCTGTATTAGTCCAAAATGGACATAATTATAAACATCACGTAGATGCCCAATATCATCTTCGCTTAGAAATTTAAGCGAGTGTTCTGTGTCATTCACAGATACTCTTCTTTCTATTGTTTTAATAGCAATGGACGATCGAAAGTCAAAAGTACCTATTTAGTAAAAAAAAATTGGCTTTACTTTTGGAATTGTCCATTTATTTAATTCCTCTAATTCAGATGGATACTCAATATTTTGAGCATTCTTTATTGTTTTTCCCTTATATATATATATATATATATATATATATATATATATATATATATAGAGAGAGAGAGAGAGAGAGAGAGAGAGAGATAAGTTTTTAAATAAGAATTTTAAATTCTAAAAAAATTTACCCAAACTCTTCAACTCCTTATCGTAAATCTCATTTCAGTTTGTATTTTTTTTAATAATTGAGGCTTGATTGTTATTTGATTATCTGTTTAATTTTACTTTTGTTTAAAATTATTTCAAATATCATATTAGAGCACGATAAATTTGATGGACCCGACTTAACCCGAGCCCAACCCGATCCTCCGGCTTGGTCTTGGGCTACATATGTTGAACCCGAGGTCAGGTCGGGTCGGGCTTGGGCTCGGACTAGACTTGTGATTCATCGGGTTGGGCTTGAATTGAGCTCAAGCCCGACCCAACCCTTCAGATTTGCATCCCTAGTCTACATCACCGATCACATAGGCTACATACTAAAGATCCTTAATTACAGACGTGCATGTATTTGTTTTAAAATTCACCTATCGTTATAATGTTAGAAGAAGAGAAAAAAGGTTTAAGAGATTAAGATTTTTAATAACAACTTAATATTATTTTATGTCAATTTGAACCATGCGTGAAAAGAAAAGAAAAGAAAAGAGATTAGCCAACAATGATGTCTCTTCGGCTTTACTCTGTTACTAGCTACGCTTTAGTTGTTAAGAAAACCTTCCTTGTTGTTTCATGCCTACGTTCTTTATGATCGTTGACTCATAGACTCCTATAGTTATATCATGTAAGAAGAGGGGAAACGAGAAACTTTTTGTCCATGTACTGTTGGATTTTTTTTTTTTGGAAATTGATCTCTAGAAATACTTTTACATCCATATGGTAACTCCAATTTCAATATAACTTTTTTGTTTTATTTATTTGCACATATGGGTAGTGGTAGTTCATGTAATTGACATAATGGGTTATTTTACTAGAGGATAAGGTTCAAGACCTCCAAAAATAATTATTTTTGGCACTCATTTCTTGAAAAAAAAAATCTTTGGAGTTAGGTCCCGAATGGGCCTAGCGACTCGGACAACGACAAGGGCAAAGAATATTATGGTGACACAATTTGTACTTTGTACTTCGCACGTACGCAACGGACGTGAGACAATGCTTCATTGTGCTCATTCCCGCGTGAGTCACAACGGAGCATGAGGGTCACACGGGGACAATTGTTTCATGTGGGCCCGGTGCTCCCACGGGACTGTGCTCCTGCTGGTCTGCTGACATTCCCACAAGATAATAATTCGTGTGGGTCTCCTATTGTAACCACCCATATTATGGAATATTTGGTTGTAATTGCCCACTTAATGGAGGGTAAAGGGTTGTAACTGCCCACTTATCAGAGGATGTTCTTGATTATGGGAGTAGTGGCTGTTATGGTTGACGTGTGCTTCCCCTATATATTCTCTAATTTCTTTTTTTGAAAAAGTGTTAGAGAATATAATTTTACTACAAAAGAGAGTTAGCATCTATCTTTTCCTTTATGAAATGACGATCAACCTCTATATGCTTAGTGCGATCATGTTGCACTGGATTTTATGATCTCAATAGATGTCTTATTGTCACAATACAAATTTACTACACTTTTAAGTTTAAATACCAAATTTAGTAAGAAAATTCCCAATCACAAAAGCTCGCAAACCCCCTTTAAGCCATGCCTCTATACTCAGTCCCAATACTTGACCTTGCCACAACTTTCTGCTTTTACTCTTCTAAGTCACCAGATACATCCAACAAAGGTGAAAGAACCAGATGTTGACTTTTTATCTGTGATACAATCAGCCTATACTGCATCAATAGAACCACATACCTCAAAAATATTTTTGTGCTTAGAAAATATTACTTATTTTCTGGAGTTGACTTCAAATATCTCAAAATTCTAACAATAGCATCCATATTGTTATCTTTAGGATTATCATAAGCTGGCTGACAACACTCTACATATGCAACATCTGGTCTAGGATGAGCTAAATAAATCAAGCATCCAACTAACCTCTGACAAGAAGCTCGATCAGTGGAAACCTGATCTGGGTACTCTACTAGGCAATAATTGTGCTCAATAGGAATATCAACATGCATACAGTCTAGCATACATGTCCAGTTAGCAAATCAAGTATGTACTTCCATTGACACAAGAATATACATTCTCCCCCATAACAACCTCATTCTCTAAGAAGTATCTGAGGTCACCTAAGTCCTTCATTTCAAACACAGAAGATAATTATAATTGTAGCTTGCCATTTTTACAATATCATTACCAGTAATCACCACATCATCAATATTGTCACTACCACGTTTCGAAAACGGGAGTATTTTTGACTTTTTATAATATTTAATATTATTGTAGCTACAATTAAGTAATTGCGTGATAAGTATATTTAATTTAAATAAATATGTGAGATGTGTAATTAAACATATAATTATTACAGTGTTTATTTGTTTTGAGCTAGCAGACTTGACCTAGAAGCCCAGTAGATGAACGTCTGTCCGAATTATGGAATTCGGTATTTAATTATTTTACCTAGAATTTAATTATTGGTGATTTTAATTAACTACCGTATTTTAATTAATTATTGCGCATTGCCTTTGCTTCAATATTTGGAGCACTACCCTAGCTTTTGTCTTCCAACAAATTTCACAATCTTGCCCTAGACATGCCCGCCTTTCATTCTATTATTTTTGTAACTCATAATTATGCTCTCTGTACATTATTTCTAGCCGCACAAAAATCGTCGCGAACGTTATTTAATAAATTTCTATTTTGTGTCGTTGTGCGTTCCAATCGAATTTGGAGGCAATCTTGACCTATTTTTCGTGCGGCCCAAATTAGGGTAATATTCTGTTCTGAGTCTACTTCATTATTGGTATTGATGACCTGACCTGATTTTGGCCCCATGTACTCCTAATTAATTTTAGAACACAACTTGTATTTATTTCTAATTAAATTGAGGATACTATTTTAACCAATTCTGAAATCCCAATTTAATTCCAGCGCCCTGCTAATTGAGCCCGTACCAAACTTACAGCGCCCCCTGACCCTACAAAACACCGGACACCGAATCGCCCGCCAAATTTTTGTTATTTTATGCGTCTGTGCAAATACCCAAATTTAAGGGGGCTAATTTGCAAATTTGTATTTTTGGTGTCAACACCCATTTGTTTAAACCAATGAGGAACCCCTAATATTTTTAACATAACCCTCATCCCCACATGAAGAAACCTCATGTCAAATCTGGACCACTCATTTAATTGGGTAAATCCTCACCTTTCATTTACTAACCCTCTCCCCTATTTAAAGTAACATCAAACCCTAATCCCTAGAAAACCTAGGTTTCCCCACCTACTCACAAGCCTCCATCCCCCTCAACCAACCGTAGGCTACATCTCCAAATTCTCTTCTCCACTTTTCTTCTTTCTTCTTTTCTTCTTCTTCTTCTTCTTCTTCTTCTTCTTCCCTTCTTCTTCTTTCTTTAGTTTTTGAATTCAAGGGGGGGGAACACTGTTCAATCACCCCCGACTTCCTGTTCACCCGTGCTCCGGCCAACCTACGGTCACCCTCCGGCCCGGCCAGCAAGGCGACCCCCGACTCCTTGCTACTCACTCCGGTGCGGTCAGCCACCCTCCGGCCCGAGCCCCCACGCGACCCCGGAGCATCCTCTCCGCTGCCCAGCCCTCAGGCGGCCGAGCCCCGCAGCCCCTGCTGCTCTTCTCCCCGCAACTTCATGAGCCGCGATCCACCACCACCATCAGTCCGGCGGCCTGCCACCACCACTCTTCTTCCCGCTGCGAGCTCCCCCTCTGCCTCTACTCTTCCTCCCTCCACCTGTACAGCCGGCCCCTGCTGTTCGACCACCTCCCCACTTACAGTACCCCCGGCCGAGCCCTGCCCACTCCGGCGGCCAACCCCCTTGCTCCCTGCTCCGGCGAGCGGCCAACCCAGCAGCCGACTTCCCTCCCCTGCTGTGTGCTCCGGCCCCCGCTGCTTCCAATCACCACCACCACCAGTACGAGTCTCCGGCCAACTTCCGGCCAGCCCCCCAACACTCTGTAAGTCCCTCTCCCTCTTCCTTTATATATATATATATATATATATATATATATATATATATATATATATATATATATATATATATATATATATATATATATATATATATATATATATATATATATACGTAGGAGTATAAATTAGTATATGTATATGTATATTGTTTATTTAATTAATATTTAAACACATAATGTATAGTATATATATATAATGTATGTATAGTATGTATTTAAATAAATTATATAATTATAGTATGTATAATTGATTGTATAAGTATAGTAGGTGTTTAATTAATTGTATGAGTAAGTATGTATTTAATTAATTATATATATATGATTAGTTAATGCGATGTATATTTATGTATATCCCTACCAGATGACCCTAGTTGACTAGTGCCCTGCCTGGCATGGCCCTGAGGCCAGTGTTTATAGACTGTGTGTTAGGGTAGCACCTGATACAAGTGTTATTGTGATATGTTTTTAGGACTGTTGCTTCACCCAGGGGATACTCTGGAACAGGACACCGGTATTCACCAGCTAAGGACCCAAGGCAAGTACACTCTCTGATAATTTTCAATTCCTTGATAATTTCTATAAGTTCAATAATCATGAAATATTACATCTGAATCCTTGACACTGTGCTACACGGACTAGTATAGCTTGGATCTGCAGTCATGAGATGTTACATTGATTATCGTATTGACATTGTACACGACATGTATATTAGACATCGTACATGATAGATTGGACTTGCTCGTGTATCGTGACGTGTCATGGTTGGATCCACATTACTAGTTGGGGGCGGGGAAGTAGTTAGCAAGAAATATGATCATACCCTTTATACAGTATAGAACAATGTAAGTGTTAATCATGCTCTTCACTCATGATTAGCCAGGCCCTATAGCTATAGTACATGTTCCCAAGTCGATCACATTTTGAAACTACTATTTCAAACACTTAGAATAGATTACAGTTCTCTATTTAAATCATATACTACATCACCCGTATATGATACTGTTCCTTGTTCTTTTCATTTTCATACATGCACTGACTATATCATATTGCCTATTGCCTGTCTCTTTATATTGCCTGTCTCTTTTTAATTGCCATTGCCTTTATTTCACTGTCTTCTCAGTAGCTAGCATCATATGTTTATTGCTTATAGTCCTTATCAATTTAATGAAACTGTTATTTGAGATTGTACTTTGCTCCTTCCTGACTGGAAACATTTTTCTAGACTATGCCTTAGAGGACCGCTGTCCGACACTTTATGGACCATCTGGTGAGTAGCTGCAGACTTGGTAGATTAGTTGTGATTCTGGGAGGTCTAGCCGGAATCACTAGTTTTCTGATTTGTTCTTTTAGTAGACTAATTTGTACCGGATTTGTCTTCGGCATTTTTTGATGAGACTTGGATATTGTTGAGTTTGATTATTACTTTAGACTTGTGTTGTATTTAATTTTGTTCGATATCTTATCGTGCTGTAATTCTGTGATTAAGTATGTATTCATTTTATTTGTGTCATCCGTGCCTCCTTATGGAGATTGGATGCTTGTGTAAGATTGGCTAGATAGTATCAAGACCTTGACAGCGTTCTACCGTCGATGCTGCGGCGTAGGCTGGACGTACTCGCGTACTCGTGCCCCAATTCTGGGTGCGGGTCGTGACACATTTTTAGTGGTGGCCCATGCAGGTCGACTTCACGAGTTGTGCGATGTCGTAGTAGTGTGGCATCTTTATTACACTATTGCGTGCCTGCGATAGGATCTAGGACATAGGATACTAGGACGAGAGCGAATACTCAATCACAATTCCTTGAGAGATTTCTGGGATGACCCCTGAGAATCTTGTTATAATCTCCAATTTAAAATCATTCCCTTGTTCCGTCCATTCTCACTTGTTGATTGTTGATCAGGTATTAAAGTAGGATCTTGGTTTCATCGTATAGTTTGATTTCATATTAAGATGAATTTGCAGACCGATTTATGGTATTATCTGATGACGCATGTCGATGAGGACAGTGAAAAAAATTAACACTAGGGCTATTGGACTACTAGATATGGATTTTAAATTATAATTTGAGGATTGAAAATAAATTTCAAATTTTTGAATTTTGAGAAGTTGAGACATTGTCATTAAAACTTTTTGAGGATTCAGATTCGATTCAATGAACCTAGACAAGCTGTAAGGATTTTTGAGTGATTAAATTTTTGTTTCAGTATTTAGATAATTGATCTTGAGGGAAGTATATGCATTTTACTTTAAAATTTATTTGAGGAGTTATTTTGAGGAATTTATTTGGAGGATAAATCTTATAGTGAGAGAGATATATTAGTATATAGTAGATGAGGTGCATATGTAAGGATTGTTGGCTTGAGCATGACTGCGATTTCACTGCCAACTGGCTTAGGCGTCCATCTAGGGTTGTATTAGAAAGAGCAGTACTTAGAATGATGTGTTGTATTTGATATGCACTTGAGTGATAAGGATAACTAGTATCAACGGTTGTAGTAGGTAAGGAAGCTAGCAGTGAGTATGTTTCTGGTAGAACTGTGGTACCTAGAGGGATAGAGGTATCAGACCATGGATGCATCTTTGACCTGTGCAATCACAACTAGGAATTGTTATTCCAATCTATTTATCTTGAATGTTGCTTCTTTAGAACTATACTGTCCTTCCTTGATGATATCGCATTTTTGCCTTAATTGATTCTTTGGGATCTGTCTTCAGGATGTCGCCGCAGACACGGTCTATGAGAGCGGGAATATCAGCTTTAGAGGGGTCTGCCACCTCTCCACCTGAGGGATAGACAGCAGTAGTTCCTCCTACATCTCCGATGCACGTAGGAGTATCCGCACTTTTCGGGAATCCTCCTCCCCCACCTGCTCAGAGGATTGCCGCAGCTGTGACGAACAACCTTCCTCCTCCTCCTCCTCCGATTCCCGGAGGTTTTCCCATTGATGGGACGCAGATGTTTACCTTGATACAGGGCATGGTAGATGCCCAAAGAGTGACGGCAGATGCTCAGCGAGTTCAAGCTGAGGCTCAGAGGGTGCAAGCAGAAGCGCACCAGGCACAAACCAAGCTGATGAGAGAAAACATGGAGAATGCTCATCAAGTGACTCACCAAGCTTTGAAGAGAGTAGCACAGTACCAGCAGTTTCCTGGCCAGCAGCAGAGATCAGGCACAATAGTGGATTTCAAGAGGATGATGCCTCGAGAGTTTAAAGGCACCGAAGGGATACTCTACGCTGACGACTGGCTAGAGGATATAGAGAGGAGCCTGCGATTGACCCAGATTCTGGAGAACTTGCAGATAGAAGCCGCTGGCAGTCAGATGTTCGATATCGCACTCATGTGGTATCGCACGGAGCCGAGAATTACTGCACAAGGACTTACTTGGGAGACCTTCAAGGAGCTCTTCAAGGAGAAGTTCTTTCCCGACGTGGCATTGGGAACCTTGGAAAGTCAGTTTCATGACTTAGTTCAAGGAAACATGTCGGTCGACGAGTACGCTGCAGAATTCTGTAGATTGAGCCATTTTGCATCGTCCATGATTCGAGATCCAGGAGATCGAGCCCGAAAATTTAGAAAAGGACTGACGAGAGAGATTAGGTCGCGTACTTCTGGTCGTCGTACCGCTACCTTTGAGGCTATCTTGATGGATGCTCAGATTGCAGAAGAGGATCTGGATCTCAGGCCTAAGAGGAGTCACAATACTTTTGGAGATACGAATGGTAGCGCAGGACCAGCCAAGCATCCCCGTATTCAGCACCAACAGCAGTACCAAGTACCATTTCATATTCAGCAACAACCATGGATATTTCAGCAACCACAGCAGTACCTAGCACCAGTTCACATTCAGCAACATCCATGGGCGTATCAGTATCAACAACAGTACCAGGCACCAGTTCGTGTTCAGCAGAATCAGCAACAGCCTCCAAGAGAGACACAGCAGACTTGTAATTTCTGTAAGAAGCCAGGTCACTTTTGGGAGAGCTGTAGAATGAGGCTAGGACTTTGTTTGCACTGTGGCGCTGCGGGACATCGAGTAAGGGATTGTCTTCTAGCCCCTTATCTTCCCGGCTAGCACGCAGCTTCAGATTATAGAGATCCAGTTAGGCTACCTGTGGAACCGTATAATGCTCAGCACCCGCGAAGGGAACCACCCCAGCAGGGTGAGGCATTTGCGATGACGGTCAAGGAGACCGATACTACAGGTAATGTGTTAGCAGGTTCTGTTCTTTTCTTTCTTTTGTCCCTCTCTATTTGATTGATCGATTGATTCCTTAGTACCATACTTGTATGCATGATTTTCTTGTTATAATGTAGTTAGTAGTACCCCTGATACAGAGACTGCAATACCATGACAAAAGACACCATGATCGTATATATTCCCCTTAGGTTGCATGTTGTATGATTGTAGGAAGATTTTCTTAGACCATGATTATCGGAGTTTGACCATGACGAAGATTCATGAAGGAGTTATGACTCGACAGGAGAGACAAGATGATTAACAAGATGGAAAAAAAAAATCGAGGATAAACATCGATTTAAATAAAGGGCCAAGAATTTAATATGGCAGAATTTATGATTTATTAATTCCAGGAAGATTATGACATGATTAAATTGGTTATAAAAAATTTGGAAATTTTGGGAGATTCATCAATATATTTATTTGATTGCAAGTTATAAATTTTAGAATTTTATATGGGAAGTTGCAATTAGAGAATCCTTAAGTATCGCATTGTTGAGTATTTTGAGGAAAGAGGAAATCGAGGAATAAAATTTTGATGGATAAACGTTTAAATTCAAACTTTGTGGTACAAGATTACATTTTATAATTGTGCATTGATAAAAAAATCAAGTTAGAGGAGCGGATATTAAAATCCGAGTATTGAATTATTAACTAAAAATTTTGGGGAAATTTTTGATAAAAATGGACTTTGATTTTATTCCGAGGATTTTTCAGGAATGCCATAACTTCAGAAATTTTTTGAAAATTGTGAAAAGGCATTGTGGATTATTACCTGATTTCGTGGTTGATGAATTTAAACTTTGAGGGAAATGATAATGTGTATGAATAAACGCTACTATGAGGATTTTAAATTTCGAGGACGAAATTCTTTTAAGGAAGGTAGACTTGTCACTACCACATTCCGAAAATGGGGGTATTTTTGACTTTTTATAATATTTAATATTATTGTAGCTACAATTAAGTAATTGCGTGATAAGTATATTTAATTTAAATAAATATGTGAGATGTATAATTAAACATATAATTATTACAGTGTTTATTTGTTTTGAGCTAGCAGACTTGACCTAGAAGCCCAGTAGATGAATGTCTGTCCGAATTATGGAATTCGGTATTTAATTGTTTTACCTAGAATTTAATTATTGGCGATTTTAATTAACTACCGTATTTTAATTAATTATTACGCATTGCCTTTGCTTCAATATTTGGAGCACTACCCTAGCTTTTGTCTTCCAATAAATTTCATAATATTGCCCTAGACATGCCCGTCTTCCATTCTGCTATTTTTGTAACTCATAATTATGCTCTCTGTACATTATTTCTAGCCGCACAAAAATCGTCGCGGACGTTATTTAATAAATTCCTATTTTGTGTCGTTGTGCGTTCCAATCGAATTTGGAGGCAATCTTAACCTATTTTTTGTGCGGCCCAAATTAGGGTAATATTCTGTTCTGAGTCTACTTCATTATTGGTATTGATGACCTAACCTGATTTTGGCCCCATGTACTCCTAATTAATTTTAGAACACAACTTGCATTTATTTCTAATTAAATTGAGGATACTATTTTAACCAATTCTGAAATCCCAATTTAATTCCAGCGCCCTGCTAATTGAGCCCGTACCAAACTTACAGCGCCCCCTGACCCTACAAAACACCGGACACCGAATCGCCCACCAAATTTTCGTCATTTTATGCGTCTGTGCAAATACCCAAATTTAAGGGGGCTAATTTGTAAATTTGTATTTTTGGTGTCAACACCCATTTGTTTAAACCAATGAGGAACCCCTAATATTTTTAACATAACCCTCATCCCCACATGAAGAAATCTTATGTCAAATCTGGACCACTCATTTAATTGGGTAAATCCTCACCTTTCATTTACTAACCCTCTCCTCTATTTAAAGTAACATCAAACCCTAATCCCTAGAAAACCTAGGTTTCCCCACCTACTCACAAGCCCCCATCCCCCTCAACCAACCGTAGGCTACATCTCCAAATTCTCTTCTCCACTTTTCTTCTATCTTCTTTTCTTCTTCTTCTTCTTCTTCCCTTCTTCTTCTTTCTTTAGTTTTTGAATTCAAGGGGGGAACACTGTTCAATCACCCCCGACTTCCTGTTCACCCGTGCTCCGGCCACCCTACGGTCACCCTCCGGCCCGGCCAGCAAGGCGACCCCCGACTCCTTGCTGCTCACTCCGGCGCGGTCAGCCACCCTCCGGCCCGAGCCCCCACGCGACCCCGGAGCATCCTCCCCGCTGCCCAGCCCTCAGGCGGCCGAGCCCCGCAGCCCCTGCTGCTCTTCTCCCCGCAACTTCACGAGCCACGATCCACCACCACCATCAGTCCGGCGGCCTGCCACCACCACTCTTCTTCCCGCTGCGAGCTCCCCCTCCGCCTCTACTCTTCCTCCCTCCACCTGTACAGTCGGCCCCTGCTGTTCGACCACCTCCCCACTTACAGTACCCCCGGCCGAGCCCTGCCCACTCCGGCGGCCAACCCCCTTGCTCCCTGCTCCGGCGAGCGGCCAACCCAGCAGCCGACTTCCCTCCCCTGCTGTGTGCTCCGGCCCCCACTGCTTCCAATCACCACCACCACCACCAGTACGAGTCTCCGGCCAACTTTCGGCCAGCCCCCCAACACTCTGTAAGTCCCTCTTCCTTTATATATATATATATATATATATATATATATATATATATATATATATATATATATATATATATATATGTATGTATATATATATATATATATATATATGTATGTATATATAGATACGTATATACGTAGGAGTATAAATTAGTATATGTATATGTATATTGTTTATTTAATTAATATTTAAACACATAATGTATAGTATATATATATAATGTATGTATAGTATGTATTTAAATAAATTATATAATTATAGTATGTATAATTGATTGTATAAGTATAGTAGGTGTTTAATTAATTGTATGAGTAAGTATGTATTTAATTAATTATATATATATGATTAGTTAATGCGATGTATATTTATGTATATCCCTACCAGATGACCCTAGTTGACTAGTGCCCTGCCTGGCATGGCACTGAGGCCAGTATTTATAGACTGTGTGTTAGGGTAGCACCTGATACAAGTGTTATTGTGATATGTTTTTAGGACTGTTGCTTCACCCAGGGGATACTCTGGAACAGGACACCGGTATTCACCAGCTAAGGACCCAAGGCAAGTACACTCTCTGATAATTTCCAATTCCTTGATAATTTCTATAAGTTCAATAATCATGAAATGTTACATCTGAATCCTTGACACTGTGCTACACGGACTAGTATAGCTTGGATCTGCAGTCATGAGATGTTACATTGATTATCGTATTGACATTGTACACGACATCTATATTAGACATCGTACATGATAGATTGGACTTGCTCGTGTATCGTGACGTGTCATGGTTGGATCCACATTACTAGTTGGGGCCGGGGAAGTAGTTAGCAAGAAATGTGATCATACCCTTTATACAGTATAGAACAATGTAAGTGTTAATCATGCTCTTCACTCATGATTAGCCAGGCCCTATAGCTATCGTACATGTTCCCAAGCCGATCACATTTTGAAACTACTATTTCAAACACTTAGAATAGATTACAGTTCTCTATTTAAATCATATACTACATCACCCGTATATGATACTGTTCCTTGTTCTTTTTATTTTTATACATGCACTGACTATATCATATTGCCTATTGCCTGTCTCTTTACATTGCCTGTCTCTTTTTAATTGCCATTGTATTTATTTTACTGTCTTCTCAGTAGCTAGCATCATATGTTTATTGCTTATAGTCCTTATCAATTTAATGAAACTGTTATTTGAGATTGTATTTTGCTCCTTCCTGACTGAAAATATTTTTCCAGACTATGCCTTAGAGGACCGCTGTCCGACACTTTATGGACCATCTGGTGAGTAGCTGCAGACTTGGTAGATTAGTTGTGATTCCGGAAGGTCTAGCCGGAATCACTAGTTTTCTGATTTGTTCTTTTAGTAGACTAATTGGTACCGGATTTGTCTCCGGCATTTTTTGATGAGACTTGGATATTGTTGAGTTTGATTATTACTTTAGACTTGTGTTGTATTTAATTTTGTTCGATATCTTATCGTGCTGTAATCCTGTGATTGAGTATGTGTTCATTTTATTTGTGTCATCCGTGCCTCCTTATGGAGATTGGATGCTTGTGTGAGATTGGCTAGATAGTATCAAGACCTTGACAGCGTTCTACCGCCGATGCTGCGGCGTAGGCTGGACGTACTCGCGTACTCGTGCCCCAATTCCGGGTGCGGGTCGTGACAAACATAGATAATCAAAATAGTTACATTTTCTTGTTGATGCTTGAGAAACAGAGTATGATCTGAATTACTCTATTTATACCTGAAACTATGCATGGACTATGTAAATCTCCTAAATCAAGCACGAGGTAATTGCTTAAGGCCATATAATGATTTGCGCAGACTGCAAAATCACCAGAGGAGGAAGTTCCATATCCAAGTGGAAGACTCATATATACATCTTCATTCAATTCAACATGGGGAAAGGCATTCTTAACGTCACCGACAAAGGGGCCAATTCAAACTAGCAGGAAACGATAGCAAGACACAAATAGTGATCAAATTCGACATGGGTCAGGGAATTTGTATAAGGTGTATCTTGTTACAAAGGAATTCACTCAAACATATGACATTTTGTTTCATTTTATACACTTAATGACAACCAACTACTTTATTTCTTCGAAGAAGAGGTATAAGTTCCCAAGTATTATTCTTCTGCAATGCCTCAATCTCTTTATTCGTCGCCTTTGATTATTTTGGATCTCCCAATATATCCTTCACTTTGCTAGGTATTGATACAACAGATATTTAATTCATAAATGATTCATATGACTTAGACAATGTCTGGATAGACACATAGTTAGCTACTGGATATTTTGATATTGCATGAGTATAGTAGGTTCATACTTTCTAGATGGTGTTGACCATGAATAAACTTGCTATGCAACACATATTTTTTAACCATGTACTCGCTATTATTTGCATCAATGTGTACATACCTCAGAGGAATGATTTTCATTACCAAGAAGCTAGGGATCAGTGATAGGAGTGGTCAATGAGGGGATAGTAGTACTTCAGCAACATTCGACAGGTCGAGATTAGCAATTTGACTGGTTTTATTTTCTTCATTCTCGACTGTAACTGGATTCGACTTGATCACCATATTCTCATATGTAGTTTTTGTGTCTTAGTTTAACGATTCGAGAACTTCCATACATCCTGTCAAAATACCTGCTGCCTTCATTTCTCCATCTTCCCGCACTTCTTCTTCATTACCATGATACAACTCTCCAAAATATTAATTCTCTTCATTCGATGAAAAATAGCGCATGTCTTCATAGAAGGTCATATCTATAGTGACATAATACTTTTGATTGGTGGATAGAAGATTTATACCTTTTTGATAGCCACCATAGCCAACAAAAACACACTTAATTGTCTGGGCATCCAACTTAGACCTTTGGTTCTTAGGTACATGGACAAAAATAACACAACCAAAGACACGAACATGAAGATTATGGAATGATGGTATAGAAACATGACATGTAAGACCTCAAACAGAATTTTATCCTGGAGAAAACTATATAGGAGATGATTGACAAGATGGAAGAAGGCTTGTATAGCATCCCCCCATAGATACTTAGGCATATAAGCACTAAAAAGATAGAACGAGCCATATCTAGAAGATGGTGAGTTTTTTTTCCAGGCACCCCTAATTTTTCTGGTGTTTGTGGAAAAATAGTTTGGTGGACAATCCAACGTATTTGGAAAAAAATTCTGAAAAAATGATTCACATATTCCCCCATTGTCGGAACGAAAAACTTTATTGGTGTTATTGTATTGTGTTTGGACAAGTGTACGAGAAGCTGAAAGGCTGAAAAGACTTTATCTTGGTTTTAAGGAGGACTACCCATGACAACCTTGTATAATCATTAATAAACAGCACAAAATATCTCATACCTGACACAATAGGCTCTTTAGAATGTCTCCAAATATCAGAATGAATTAAATCAAACGGAATAAAATTATTATTGGAAGAACTTGGGGAATAAGTAGCAAGGTAACTTTTTTGTCAAAATACAAGTCTCACAATGAAAAATAGTTCATCCACACCAATAAGCAAAGTAGGCATGATTTTTTATGACACTAAAGGATGGATGTCCTAAACTACGATGCAACAACCAAATCTCACTCATCTTGTCAGGACATGAAGTCAAAGCTGCTCGAGACTGTGCTCATAGTTTCTCACTTGCATACATCTGATCCAGATAGAACAACCTGTCACGCAGATACCCCTACCAATTATCTCCCTAGTTAGAAGATCCTAAAAAATCGCATACATAGGATAAATGTTACTTAGAACTAAGATTCAATATTCAAATGTGGAATAGATATTAAATGGTGAGACATGTCAGAAACATATAAAATATTAGGGACTTCTAAGATATGGGTAATATAAATTAACCATGTTATTAATACCAGAAAAGCTTCGCAATTAGCATTAGTAATATAAGACACTGGTGGAGGAGACAATTTGGTAAAATAAGATTTGTCATAAGTCATATAATCTAAGGAACCCTAATCAATAGTCCAAGTATCAGAACCAACAAATCTAGAAATATATAAGGCCATACCCGTCTTACCACGACCAACTATCGAAGTAGTTGGAGCAGGTACCTGCTGTAGTATGATCTTGGTCCGCTACTCCATAGAAATCTGGCTCATGCATGTATCAACTGAACAACCACATTTTCCCTTTAGGATAAGATATAACCCTGCTTATTGGGTTACCCATTCAGCTTCTAACAAGTTCTCCAGATATGGCCAAGTCTATTACAGCAAGAACAACGACGAGATTTATTGAAAAAATCTGGTGGGGGTCATGTGGAGCAGTAGGGATAAGTTGTATTGTTGAGAGACGCATGAGCCTTAGCTTGAATAGGTAAGCTTGAAACTTCTATTTGTGCCTTCTGTAGACTCTCTTGCTGAGACTTATCCTGGAAGATGTATGTGAAAGTTGTGGTCAAGCTAGGAGGATTTGTCCTCATGAGCATCTCTCCCTTGGCACTACTATGTTTAGCATTCAGTCCTCTCAAGAACACATGAACCCGCTCGAGTTCCTTCTCCTTCTGGTACCACGTAATATCCAGCTGGTTTTTGATATTGCAAGGACGTTTCTAATCGATCTCAGACCACATATTTTTTAGCTTTGTATAAAATACGGACACTGGTAGCTCACTCGGTATCATGCTAGCAGCCTTGCATATAAGCTCATGAACCTATATAAAATCAGATTCATTGGTATACAAATCCTCCACGTCTTCCAAATTGTCTCAACAGTCTCACATCCTTCTACCATCTGCTTCACACCATCAGTCATGGCTCTAAACATGATTGTGATAACTTACCCATCAATATCTTCTCATTTTGCATATGCTTCCTCATTAGCTTCATTTGAAGCCTTGATTGCTCTAGTCGCACATGTCTCATCTTGTGCATACCACAGAGATAGACAAACATGATGTTCTTCCCATGTCCAAAAATTAGTACCATTGAGTTTGGTACCTCCAAATGATCCAAAACCTGAATTCGATGTGTTGGCGGAGATCTCAACCTTCTGAACTTCATTGAGCTTAGAAGAACCTTCTTTTGCATCACCCATTGAAAAATTATAGCAGAGTAAAAAAAAATTATTTCGACGGGTAGAAGTAAGCACTTGATGAATCGAACTAGTATTTTATGATCTAGGAAAGAAATTTTTGACCAAAAACTGATCTAAGAAACAATCAAATTGAAAAGAAAGAAACAAAGTCCTCACAGATCTTTGCTCTGATATCAAGTCAAATATAGAGCTTGGAGAAGTATTTGAGAGAGAATTCTTGGATGTTTATTCTTCTCACAGTAAAGCTATATAAATAAATTTGTATTATCATATATAATTTTATTCTTATATGGTAATTACTAAATACAATATATTGCTGCTATATACGAGTATCATATATGATAGTATTTTTATATGGTAAGTAATAAACATAATATATTCCTATTATATACAAATATTAGCATTACTTACAATGAAGTTGTGTCCGATAACTTTCAAAAGGGAGTTCTTAGGCCATCTCCAACCACACTCCTCAAATACCTAATTGAGAAAATTTTCTCAAAAATCATCTCCAACCATATCTCAAATTGAGAAATTTTCTCAAATTTTTTAAAAAAAGGGTGTTGGATCCTCAAATTTGAGAGAAGAGAGAGAAAATCCTCAAATTTGAGGATCCACTATTCATGATTATTTTACCCTCCAAGTTGTAACTAATTACTAATATATCCTACATATGTTAAACACTAAACTTAATTAACTTTCCATATTTTTTAATTTATACTTATAAATAATATAATAGTTATACCATTAAAATGTTCATGTTGATATCTTCCAATAGAATCTAATACTGAATATATTTGTTATTAGATTTTTGTTTTGTTTATTAGATTCATTTGATTAATAAAATAACATTTAAATAATTTGGCAAAAAATAATAGAATAACATCAAACTTTCTAAAATTAAAATACATTGACCCAAAAAACATAAATAAGTACATCAAATTTTAAAATAATACCATCAACAACAACAAGAAAATTAAAAAGTCTAAACTTTACAATAACACTGAAATTAACAAAGCTTAAAACATTACAACAACATTAAAATTAAAACAATCTAAAACACGCTTAGAAGGATGGTAAATTCATTGTTGAAGAAAGATGGTATGAAAATAATGAAAGAAATTTGGATGTAGAAGTGGTTGCTGAAATGAGTGGTGGTATGCAACATTTTTATAGAAGAAAAAAAAAATTAGTGGGTTGGAGTTGTATAAATATCATAAAATAATATTAAATAATAAAAATAATATAAAATAAAATAAAATCATCTCGGTAAATAATATTAATAATATACCATTAATGTATATGATTATATTAAATAATTGTGAAAAAAATAAATTTATGTAGGAATAAATAATGGGCTGTTAATTATTTAAGAATTGATGAGTTAAAAATATAAAATTTTAAAAATATATGATATAGCAATATTCTTTTTTGAATGAATTTTTTGTAGGATGGATTGAAAATGGCCTTAAATTGAGTGAAATTGGGGAAACCTCTTTCCAGCAAGTAATCACGATAAAGTAGAAGTAGGAGAGATGCCATGAATAAACTTTTTCAAAACTTTTTCTTACTGATTTACTGCATATAGCGAAGCAGGAAAGGGAATGAAGCTTCGGTCATTTAAAGTGGTCTACAAGTTGGCACCAAAGTGCAGTTGTAACCGCGTAAAATTGGTCCAAAACCAGGACCAGGAGAAAGAGAGGTGGCGTTGACCTCATATTCATGCAGAAGGTCTGACTCTTTTGAACAGCCATATCAAACTTATACGAGATCTTGCTTTACCATATAATCAGATTTCTTTAAAACTCATTTGGAAATAATAAAATTCTATGTGAGCATATATCGTACTAAGATCTATTCATTTTTTTTTTTACAATAATTGTTTTCACTTAAAAGTTATGCCTTAAAGTATTAGAAAACTAAGGCTCGTTTGGTTCGCGAAAAAAAAAAATATTTATTCTTTTTCTTCGTTTGGAAAATTACAATTCATATTTATTTGTCTTTTCAATGTTTGGAGAGGCTAAAAAAAATTAAAAGAAAAATTAATTCGCTATGGTGGAAAAATAATTTCTTCATAAAGCATAAGTAGAAAGTCTTCCACGTTTTTAGTTAATATGATTTATTTTCCATCATGAATGATAAAAACTCAAGAAACTAGTAGGAACAATATTTATTTTCAAAAATGGTTCAAACTAATCATTATGGTTTATATTTATACTATTTTAAAATTGACATGTTATAATGTTGCTCTAGTTTCTATGTCATAATTTCTAACAAACAAATTTTAAATAGTTTAAAACTCAACAAAATATATACTACTATATAATAAGAAAAGTTGATATTTCATAGTAAATTTTTTAAAAAAAAAGGTCATTTATCTGTGTTTACTAATTAAAATTCTCCATACATTTAACATGGGTAGTTAGATAATTACGTATTGAAAAAAATAAATAATAAGGATTGTTGATTGCTCTTACAAGTAGTAAAAAAATTAAGAAATTGTTGTTTATTTTTTCTTAAGTAGTAAACAATTAAGGAATTATTGTTTATTCTTTCCAAATGGTACGAATTACGTACAACGCACGTGTATATATAATAATAATATTAATAATAATAATAATAATAAGTTTTTACTTTTCAAATAGTTTTAGGTTGCGAAACGGGTCCTTCCAGAAATCACACAAGTCCTTCCAGAAATCACATATAGGAATGAACTCATATATTTCATGTGCATCCATGTGTGCTAGTACATTTTATTTCTATTAGTTCACATTTGTATTGGTACATGTAGAAATATAAAATTATGACTCATATCTCCTTCTTTTATATATATATATATATATATATATATATATATATATAGTTTGTGTTCGCCATTAAAAAAAGCAGGAAGGCATTGGAATGAAAAGCAAAGCTATACAAGATTATATATAATTAGAACACGCTAATCATCTTTAATTTTGTAAAAAAAAAAAATCAAAGAAAAATCAAAATTTCTTAATAATACTATTATTCTCATTGACAGGAGCATTAAATTTGTTTCAAAATTTTCTGACAAAATTATTGATACAAAACAATTACAGCAATTTTTGTGTGCCCTTAATTATGTGGATACTGACGCATTTTGTGTGGAGAGTAGTTTCCAAACAATTACAACAAATTTAACGAAAATAGGCTGTATGGAGAGTAGTTTCCAAATATTATTTATACATAAACAAGTCGCCAGTAAATCTGGATACTGACGCATTTGTGTCCGACTCACTTTTTTGTTCGTTTGGCACATTTTATGCAGTAATATTTTAAAATAAAAATAATAATATTTTTTAAAGATACGTACTTAAGCTTTTGACAATGTAAAATGGTTAGATAAGATTACAATAATACCATTTCTATATACATTTTAAAAATTGTTTAGGACAGTCCATTACTTTAGAATAGTCCAAATTTTTAAAAAATTTATTCAGACATCTCCAAAATTACTTATGACAGCCCAACCTTCCCTCTCTTCCACCCAAAATCTCTTCCACTCTAAATCCTAACCATAATCCTAATCCCAACCCCAACCCCAAATGCTGGAGGAGGAGGAAGAGACAGGAGGAGGGAACCGAAGGCTGAAGGAGGAGGAGGAGGAGGAGGAGGCGGTGGCGGAGGAGGTGGAGGCTGGGGGGGAGGGGGTTGGGGTTGACAATCCTCACCTATGACTGTCAAAAATTTGACAGTTTTTGACATTCCTAAAAAAATTTGGACCCTAAAGTAATTTTTCTGGTGGCAAACTTGTAAATAACTAAATTAAAAATTTGGATTAGCATAAGTAATTTTGGAGTGCCTTTAGAATTAACCTACAATAATCATCACCAAAAAATTTTAGATGCTACCATATCCAATTATTTAATATCTGACATGACAGTTGACATGACAAATTTTAATCCAAAAAATTTATCATCCAATTTTTTAATGCTAATATTAATATTAATTTTAATGCTGATGTTAATATAAAATTTAATATTAATGTTAAATTTTGATATGTCAGCTATTATGTCAAATGACACATAATAGAAGATTATATCACAAAAAAAAAAATTGACTAATGAATAACATTTTTGTTTTCAAATATAAAAATTTTAATTTAAAAATAGTTAAACATAAAATTTACTGTAGCGAAATAAATTTATATTAAATTCATGCAAACGAAATAAATTTGTAAAATTTTTAAAAAAAAGATAGAGTCCGCCAACAGTGTTGGCGGAAAAACACAACTGACGTACACGTGGGGCCCACAAGCCAATTTTTGCCAGCACTGTTAGCTGAAATGGGGGGGGCCAATTTCAGCCAACACAGTTGGCGAAAATTGGGTGTGGGGGCCCACGGGTTCATTTAATTGGTTCGGTTTGGTTTGTTTGGTTGGTTTGTTTTAATTAGTTATGTTTTGGTTTTATTTATTTAGTTTTGTTTTACAATTAGATTTAAGAAAAATTATTTCGGTTTGTTTTAAAAAAAAATTTGGAGGTCGAAACATCGTTTTAAATCCGTGGGCCCCCACACCCAATATAAATTAATTTCGCTACAGTAAATTTTAAATATTCAAAAATAAAATTAGCAAAAGTAAAATTTGGAGGTCGAAACATCATTTTTTTGCGATTCTAAAAACTTGGAAAGTCCGTCAAACGATAATACCGTTTATCCCATAGTACTTTTCGATACGGTCATTTTGGCACAAACTGGACCTTGTTTCGACCTCTCAGTCAAAAGTTATGATACTTTAAAATTTTAAATTTTATATTTTTGCCTGTAACATGTGCGTCTTGCTTCGGATAAAAAAAAATTCTACACGATTTGTGTTACTCTCGTCGAAAACATACAAATCGACTTATTGTTTAACGAAAAACGATTTCAAAACAAATAGTTATGGCCGCTCGAAGTCTGCTCGACGGCAGACGTAATATTCTTACTGCATATTTTTATTATTATTATTATTATTTTTAACGTCCGTTAACGACGAGAAAATTAACGATAGAAATATAATATTTAAAAATATAAACGTCCAATTGATGATATTTCGTAATTTTTTAAACTTTTTTGCTTTAGATGAAATTTATACAAATTTTGATGCTCTGGAAACAAATTTTCGAAAAAAATATTTCTACATTTTTCTTTACAATTAATTTATTTTAATTTTATTTCTTTAAAATAAATTTTCTTAAATCTAATTACAAAACAAAACTAAAAAAAATAAAACCAAAACATAACTAATTAAAATAAACCAACCAAACAAACCAATCCAACCAAACAAATCAAACCGAACCAATCAAATGAACCCGTGGGCCCCCACACCAAATTTTTGCCAACACATTTGGCTGAAATTGCCCCCCTCCCCCCAATTTCAGCCAACAGCGTTGGCAAAAATTGGCTTGTGGGCCCCACTTTTAATTTTTTTATTTTTTTCTGCCTACGTGTACATCAGTTGTGTTTTTCGCCAACACTGTTGGCGGACTCTATCTTTTTTTTTCAAAATTTTACAAACTTGTTTCGTTTGCATGAATTTAATATAAATTTATTTCGCTACAGTAAATTTTCTGTAGATATTCTCATCCCGGATGGCGCCAACTGAGTTAGGCAAAAATTCAGTACTTTGACCCGCGGGTGGGTGGGTGGGTGATGGTTGGTTCGGTTTTATTGTTTGGGTGAGTGTTGTTGTTTTTTTTAATTAGTTTTTTTTTGGGGAAAAAGAGTGGTTTTGTTTAGTTTTATTTAGGTTTATTTATTTTACAACAAATGTTGTAACAATAAATTTTTTAAATAAATTAAAAAAAATAAAATTTAACATCAAAAATAAAATATGCTATCATTTAACATCCAAAAATTTAAAAATTTCTACCGTAAAAAAAATTACGTCTGTCGTCGAGCAGACTTCAAACGGCCATAACTATTTGTTCGAAAATCGTTTTTCGTCAAAAAAATTGTATGTTTTCGACGAGAGTAACACAATTCGTGTAGAAATTTTTTTATCCAAAATAAAATGCACATGTTACAGACAAAAATATAAAATTCAATCGGTGTTATTGAGGAAATTACCGTCAAAATTTTTATAATTAATCCACCTAACAAAAGTTCTCAGGAAAGGAAAAAAACGGTTTTTAAAAAAAAAGTAATATATTTATATATAATTGTAAAAAAAGGGAGGAGTTTGCTGTATTTACAGGGAGGAAGATCACTCGCCAACTGAGTTGGTGGGGCCCAGAGTTCGAGAGGAACTTGCCAACTCAGTTGGCGGGCTTTGGGCAGCTCGCCAACTCAGTTGGCGGGAGTAAACCCCCCGAATTTTCAAGAATTTTTAAACTTGGATTTTTCACAATTTTCTGGAATTTTCTGGGATTAAATTCAGGGTTTTAAATATTAAATAATTTTTAATAGATAATAAATGGTATTAAAATATTATGAAAATAATATTTTTGGGTGTAAAATGAAAAACTGGACTTAGGGTAATTTTTCTGGAATTTATCGGACCCCGGACCTATTTTTAAAACACCTAAAACTATTTATTTAGTTATTTATTTAGTTATTTATTTATTGATTTATTTAAATTATTAATCAAACCCGACCCAAACGGTCGAGCCCGGCCCATTAGCCCGCGGCCCAAACCCGGCCCAGCCCCCGCCTTAGCGGGTCGGGTCGGATCCGCCCGGCCGAACCCGACCCGCTAGCCCGCTACCCGTTCACCCTCACCCCCACGACCCAACCCC
Organism: Iris macrosiphon; assembly: GCA_036927795.1. Lineage (NCBI taxonomy): Eukaryota > Viridiplantae > Streptophyta > Magnoliopsida > Asparagales > Iridaceae > Iris > Iris macrosiphon. The sequence goes on from JAYESA010000002.1 coordinate 165,626,675, forward strand.
GTGCCCGCGTCCGGCGCCGCGCCTGCCGCCGCTTCCCCCGCCTCCGGCAGCGCCGCCCCGCGCCCACGACCCCGCCACCCTCGGCCTCCGTTCTCCCCCGCCGGCTCCCTATATAAACCCCCGCTCCTCTCCCCTCCGGCCAGACCCCCCTCCGGTCCGCCACCGTCCCACAGCGCCGCCGCCACCGCTGTCCAGCCCGCCGTCGACGCCCAGCCCACCGTCTCCCCGAGCCACCAGCCGCCTTCGCCTCCTCCGGCAGCTCCCCCAGCCGCACGGCAGCAGCAGCCGCAGCCACGCCCCGACCGCCGTGGCCGCTCCGCCTTAGCCCCGCCGCTGCTCCCCGGTCGCCTCCGGCCAGCACCGCTGCCCCGGCCCCCTCCGCCTCAGCCCGACCGCCCTCCGCCGGAGCTCGGCCAGCGTACCGAAGCCCTACCCTAATTCCTTTCCCGTGTCGGACACAGGACACGTGTCCTGTGTCGTGTCGGACACGGTTTCGCCCGGTTTTAGGGCCCGTTCAGGTGCGTGTATCTTCTCGCTCGTAGCTCGGTTTTTGATTCCGTAAATTGCGTTATGAAGCCTGTATGACCCTCTCGGTGCCCGGACAAACCGCTCGGGGCATCGCGTCCTGTGGTGATCGCACACCGCGATCCAAAAACAGGAAAAATAACGACCCGATTCACCCCGGAACTGGGTAGCCCCGCCAAACGGGACGACTTGGTCGCGCGCGGTCTTCACAGATACGTGCGCGTCGTCGATACGGACGTGTAGGATTTTGCAGAAGTCAATTCGGGTGTGCGTGCACACCGGGATCAACGCGTATCCGCGGACATCGCCCCGTATCCGACTTTTCTGTATTTTACCCTAACTTTGTGTACACACGTCGGATCGAAACGAAACTTGCGCCATCGGACTCGTAGCGATACGCTGGTCCTGTGAGCCAAGTTGGGTTCGATTCTGAGAACGTTGACAAAATCGCGTGTCGTGGGCCCCACATGCTCCGCTCGACAGGCAATTTTCTGATCGACTCATCGAAATCCAATTCTGGAAGTTCCGTTGGGTTCGTATCATCGTTCCTGTCCTGTTGACACTAAGTTTAGTGAAATTGGAGACCTTTGACCCTGACACATTTTTTGGTGCAAAGCGGGCCCACATGTGGACCCCGTTTTGACCCGAAATTGCCGTTTTTGCTCTTGTCTTCAAATTGGACTCAAGGACAGGCGTTTCTAGCTGATTGATATTTTCTGGATCTGATGGTGATGTTTGTTTCAGCAACCGGAGTACCGCCTGCAATTTCAACTAAAGTCAGAGCCGCAATTGGGACCAGAACCACAGGCAAGTGTACCTTGCCAAACCCTGCAGCTTGCTACTTATTTTCCTTGACTCGTTTATACGTAAGTGGGCAAGGAAAGCTTGCCAAATTGCAGTAATTCCTATTCTAGAACTTGCCTGAATTCTTGTTTAAATGCATATAAACCTGTTTAACTGTTAAAACCCAGGACCGAGTGGCTTACTTAGCGTCCGATTACCAGTCGGTTCCCAACTTCGTACGCGGAGTTGTGTAACGTCACATAGAGATGGTTATCGAGACCCGATAATGCTCGTACTTGTCTTATCAAGTACTCCAGAACCCAGGACACTTGACACTATTCATGAGACAGAGTCTTCCTGAGACATTCATGGTGATTCTGTATAGGATATAGGACTTGACAGTGATATTTTATAGACATTATGACTTGTTGCATTAGCTATAATCCCGCTGACATGGATATAAGACGTTATGGTCATGATATGCGTGATTACATTGGGTGGGGAGAGACACACAGGCTACAGGTTGATTATATTATGCCGGCGTCGTAGTCTCCCATCGTGAGCTCGACAACCACATGATATCACTGCTACCGGCTCCCCGACACAGAGCTTGTAGCGGTTTCAGCCTGAGTTCTAGTGCTGCTCTCATATTGCATATCACTTAGCTGGTTACATAGTTACCCTATTGTTTCATTTATTTTCTGCACTGCATTTATTTTGGCTTGTGTTATCTGTACCTTGTTATGTCCCCTGAGGACCTGGAATGGACTATGTCCCCAGGTATAGCCGAAGAGATCCATCCAGAGATACCCCGTACAGGAGCACTTCCAGGAGCTGTACCAGGACCTGAGGACGAGCTTGCACCAGAGGACTTCTCCTGAGCATTGGCTGTATATAGTCGGTTATTTCTGTTCCTCTTTCCAGTTCCTTTATTTCCTGTCTATTGGCATTGATGTATCAGACATATTCTCGAATTATTTCTCGAGACATTTATTTGAGATTTGATAGTTATTTCTATTTGTATTACTCTGACATTTAATCTGTGATTATCTGTTGTGGATGAGATTAGATTAGTCTCTGACCTGTATCATTGGTTCTAGTTATTGATAGACTACAGCTTAAGCATGCCCTGATGGATCCATTAAATTGGGTTGTCCATCGGTGCGTGCTGCTGGCCATTGCCACGTGTCCAGTCCCTCGATATTTTAGGACTGGGACGTGACATGGTTTTTGTGGTGGCCCATGCAGGTCAACGACTAAAATTGTTCGGTTTCAACTCAGGGAACGAACATGCCTGCAATAAGAATATGATAAGTTTTAGGATCTTATCCACTTGCTTGAAACGTTCTTGATATCCATATCGATTTCGAATTAATTTCTTGACTTGCATCTTGCCTTGATTCCTATGCGCCTCTTATTGTTTATTTTGGTTGCAGGGTTATGGATTCACGAGCAAACGACGAGACTCCCATAACGTCACCATGAGATGCTGAGGTAACCAACGAAGATGAAGTAACACCAGTGGATGGAGGACAAACAGCTCAATAACATGCCTCGAGAATCCAGCAAGAAGATATTCCACCAACGACGCCATTTACTCCACCAATGCCCGTAATTCCACCAGGGCAGACCATGGATGGACAGCAGATGTTTCAAATGATCTATGCAATAACGCAAGCTCAACAAGAGGCTTTCAGTCGCAGCCTAGTAACCGCACTAGAGCAGGCAGATCTACCAGCACGACGACCAACGACGGGCTCTATTTCTGATTTTTGTCAGCTGAAGCCTCGTACCTTCTCAGGCAAAGAAGAGCCCACAGAAGTTCATGAATGGCTCGCCAATACTCAACATCAATTAAAAGCAGCTGAGCTTCCAAGGAAACGTTGGATGACTACCGTCAGAATACAGTTGATGGACAATGCATATCACTGGTGGCTATCCGAGGAGGCACGGCTCGGACCAGACCGAGCCACTTTGAAAGAGTTCTCTAGACTCTTTCAGGAGATGTACATTCCAGCTGTCGCTCGATCAGAACTTCGGGACAAGTTTAATCACCTCACTCAGGATACTAAGATGGTGGAAGAGTACAACGCTGAGTTCATTCGTCTAAGTTGCTTCGCTCCAACATTGATCCCGACAGAAGAAGAGAAGGCTGAGAAATTCTTCGACGGACTAAACATTGAGCTACAGAAACTAATTGGATCCGTTGTACCTACTTCGTATTTAGACGTCCTTGCTGCAGCACGACGCATTGAGCGCATCATCAGGAGAGAGACCAGTCTGAAGCGGCCATCCACGTCAGCATCAGCCGGAGCACAACAAGAAGAAGTTGCAAAAAGATCTCACATCCACCAGCCACCAGAAGCATCTCCACAGCCAATACCTGTCTGTCCATATTATCGCAGGCGAGGTCATATAGAGAACGAGTGCAGACGAAAGAAGAGATTATGTATAGTTTGCGGATCCAGTCAGCATTTATTAAAGGAATGCCCTGAGCGTCGAGACAGAGCACCAAGGGTAAAACAACAAGCGTTACCAATTCCACGGCCAACCTGTCCAACATTGGGAGCACCGCAAACGGAAGTTCAAGAAGCCCTACCACCAGCTCCAGGAGGGTATCAGCCGAGGCCACCCTTGATACCCCAGGCACTACTCTTCCAGCAGGCTCAGCAGCAGAAGAATCGACTGCAAGGACGCGAGCAAGCCCTGACGATGTCAGTGGAGAACGCGCAGACTCGTGGAGTAGCTAATGCGCGTAAGTGATTCGTAGTTATCCGTTTCTAGTCTTGTTTAGCTCGTGCCTATTGGTTCGTGATCTCAGTCCCAACCTAGTAATTTGCAACTTGTTAATAATAACCTGGTTTTTCTAAAAAGTTGTAGTCTTTTGCTTTAACTAGATTTTCTCTGGAAAGTGCATGACTTCAATTCTTAGGAAAACGGTATTTTCCTAAGTATCTTGTGACGTGTTCCGAACAGTGCTTGAGACCGCGTCATCTCTGTTGACCGGTTATTCTTTGATTGCGAGGACGCAATCCTCTTAAGGGGGGTAGATTGTAAACCCCCTGAATTTTCAAGAATTTTTAAACTTGGATTTTTCACAATTTTCTGGAATTTTCTGGAAATTTTCTGTAATTAAATTCAGGGTTTTAAATATTAAATAATTTTTAATAGATAATAAATGATATTAAAATATTATGAAAATAATATTTTTTGGTGTAAAATGAAAAACTGGACTTAGGATAATTTTTCTGGAATTTATCGGGCCCCGGACCTATTTTTAAAACACCTAAAACTATTTATTTATTTATTTATTTATTTATTTATTGATTTATTTAAATTATTAATCAAACCCGACCCAAACGGCCGAGCCCGGCCCATTAGCCCGCGGCCCAAACCCGGCCCAGCCCCCGCCTTAGCGGGTCGGGTCGGATCCGCCCGGCCGAACCCGACCCGCTAGCCCGCTACCCGTTCACCCTCACCCCCACGACCCAGCCCCGTGCCCGCGTCCGGCGCCGCGCCTGCCGCCGCTTCCCCCGCCTCCGGCAGCGCCGCCCCGCGCCCACGACCCCGCCACCCTCGGCCTCCCTTCTCCCCCGCCGGCTCCCTATATAAACCCCCGCTCCTCTCCCCTCCGGCCAGACCCCTCCTCCGGTCCGCCACCGTCCCACAGCGCCGCCGCCACCGCTGCCCAGCCCGCCGTCGACGTCCAGCCCACCGTCTCCCCGAGCCACCAGCCGCCTTCGCCTCCTCCGGCAGCTCCCCCAGCCGCACGGCAGCAGCAGCCTCAGCCACGCCCCGACCGCCGTGGCCGCTCCGCCTTAGCCCCGCCGCTGCTCCCCGGTCGCCTCCGGCCAGCACCGCTGCCCCGGCCCCCTCCGCCTCAGCCCGGCCGCCCTCCGCCGGAGCTCGGCCAGCGTACCCAAGCCCTAACCCTAATTCCTTTCCCGTGTCGGACACAGGACACGTGTCCTGTGTCGTGTCGGACACAGTTTTGTCCGGTTTTAGGGCCCCGTTCAGGTGCGTGTATCTTCTCGCTCGTAGCTCAGTTTTCGATTCCGTAAATTGCGTTGCGAAGCCTGTATGACCCTCTCGGTGCCCGGATAAACCGCTCGGGGCATCGCGTCCTGTGGTGATCGCACACTGCGATCCAAAAACAGGAAAAATAACGACCCGATTCACCCCGGAACTGGGTACGCCCTGCCAAACGGGACGACTTGGTCGCGCACGGTCTTCACAGATACGTGCGCGTCGTCGATACGGACGTGTGGGATTTCGCAGAAGTCGATTCGGGTGTGCGTGCACACCGGGATCAACGCGTATCCGCGGACATCGCCCCGTATTCGACTTTTCTGCATTTTACCCTAACTTTGTGTACACACGTCGGATCGAAACGAAACTTACACCATCGGACTCATAGCGATACGATGGTCCTGTGAGCCAAGTTGGGTTCGATTCTGAGAACGTTGACGAAATCGCGTGTCGTGGGCCCTACAGGCTCCGCTCGACAGGCGATTTTGTGATCGACTCATCGGAATCCAATTCTGGAAGTTCCGTTGGGTTCGTATCATCGTTTCTGACCTGTTGACACTAAGTTTGGTGAAATTGGAGACCTTTGACCCTGACACATTTTTCGGTGCAAAGTGGGCTCACATGTGGATCCCGTTTTGACCCGAAATTGTCGTTTTTGCCCTTGTCTCCAAATTAGACTCAAGGACAGGCGTTTCTAGCTGATTGATATTTTCTGGATCTTATGGTGATGTTTGTTTCAGCAACCGGAGTACCGCCTGCAATTCCAACTAAAGTCAGAGCCGCAATTGGGACCAGAACCACAGGCAAGTGTACCTTGCCAAACCCTGCAGCTTGCTACTTATTTTTTTTGACTCGTATATACGTAAGTGGGCAAGGAAAGCTTGCCAAATTGCAGTAATTCCTGTTCTAGAACTTGCCTGAATTCTTGTTTAAATGCATATAAACATGTTTAACTGTTAAAACCCAGGACCGAGTGGCTTACTTAGCGTCCGATTACCAGTCGGGTGCCAATTCCGTACGCGGAGTTGTGTAACGTCACATAGAGATGGTTATCGAGACCCGATAATGCTCGTACTTGTTTTATCAAGTACTCCAAAACCCAGGACACTTGACACTATTCATGAGACAGAGTCTTCCTGAGACATTCATGGTGATTCTGTATAGGATACAGGACTTGACAGTGATATTTTATAGACATTATGACTTGTTGCATTAGCTATAATCCCGCTGACATGGACATGAGACGTTATGGTCATGATATACGTGATTACATTGGGTGGGGAGAGACACACAGGCTACAGGTTGATTATATTATGCCGGCGTCGTAGTCTCCCATCGTGAGCTCGACAACCACATGATATCACTACTACCGGCTCCCCGACACAGAGCTTGTAGCGGTTTCAGCCTGAGTTCTAGTGCTGCTCTCATATTTTATATCACTTAGCTGGTTACATAGTTACCCTATTATTTTATTTATTTTCTGCACTGTATTTATTTTGGCTTGTGTTATCTGTACCTTGTTATGTCCCCTGAGGACCTGGAATGGACTATGTTGTCACGCCCCGGCCCCGCCCGGGCTGCCGCTCCGCCCTGTCCCGTCCCGTGCGGTCAGGATTTGAATGAACCGGGCACGAATCACCGTGCCTCGGCGCGCCGGACGCGAATCACCGCGCCCGTCCCGCGGGTGCGAGGGAGGAAGGGAGCTATGCGAATGGCCCGAGTCGAGCTTTCGGGGGACGTGATGCCGCACGGGCCTGGGGTTGCGCCCGTGCAAGGCCAATCGTTTAAGTTGATAGTTGGCTATCATCGCATCAATCGAGTAAGCAGCGGAAAGGGACTTGTTGTAATGCAATACATTAGCCAACTGAGTGTTCGGGACAATCGAGGCAACTTGGGTTTCCTTTAGCAAAGGCACACGTTCGTTCCATACATTATGCCCCGTTATACGATAGCATTCTCGGGGCAACAATCGAAACCAGGATTCCGGGTCTTCGGGACTGTGGCACGCCTATCGCTTCCTCGGACGATCCAGTACCTGCACGCAAGTAAACTGTTGGTGGGTCAGCACTTTATACAAGTACTGGTGAGATAAATCAACTGAACATAAATAAGCATTCACTCAAACAGGCACTAAGTAATCATGTTATAAAACATTACATTACTAGTGATCTTTCTAGTTTTACCTATGTTCGTTTCATGCAGTTCTAGCAGAGTCGATTTACTTGTTTAGAAACATGTTTGGAAACAGAGTTTCATATTGAATATGCAAGCAAGCAAACCGTTCATGTTTCAGGGTGTGCGCAGCGTGTCTCGTGCGACTCGAGGGTCTGATGCAAGGCTAGACACACGATGCACATTCTTAGGGGCAGTCACTATCCAAGCCAACACAATGACTTAGCTATATGCAGGGCGGTCCCCGAGTATCTCAGGATCGGCAGCGGTTAGTCCAGCATACCAATGACTCTTTTATCTGATGCTAGAGGCAGCTGTGACTCATGGTTGCTTTGCACTATCATGGTAGCAGCCGGGACACATGCAGTTCAGCTCTCCACCAATAGCCATTGTCCGATCGCGTGCGAATGCATGGAACACTATCAAATAAACTCTTAGTATGCAGACGAGACGAACCATCAGAATACACTCTTTGTTGCGGGGCAATCCGACTTATCACTTGAACACATTCAGGCACATTATGGTTCTCTCGAAGCATAGACGATAGTGAACATGTTCATGCACTCTAAGCAGGCGATACAGGATTCTCGTTTAGCAGACATTGATTCAAAGACAAGCTAGGTGAGTTCGTTCATTAACATGCAAGGCAGGTTCTATCATTCTCTTAAGAAAATATTGCAAGCAAAAACTCAGGTTATTATTAAGGCGTGCAAGAATCAGAGAACGAAGTTCTGCCCACTCACCTTGATACATAACGCCGGCGCGGAGCGGGGCGTTACATACTTACCAACCAACAAAAAGTTTCGTCCTCGAAACTTCAAGGATAAACTTCTCGATATCCCGAGTAGCGATAGTGCCGTCCCTCGCCGTACTCAATCGAAACAATCAAGCAATTCAAGTTCAGGAAATATTTTACACTTTGAGAATATCTATGGACTTATTGTATGGAACGCTCTTTGCAAAACCATATCGATAATATCTCAGAGTCATAGCAACGGTTTGGGCCAGAGAATCGATTCCGCTCTGATACCATTCTGTCACGCCTCGGCCCCGCCCGGGCCGCCGCTCCACCCTGCCCCGTCCCGTGCGGTCAGGATTTGAACGAACCGGGCACGAATCACCGTGCCTCGGCGTGCCGGACGCGAATCACCGTGCCCGTCCCGCGGGTGCGAGGGAGGAAGGGAGCTATGCGAATGGCCCGAGTCGAGCTTTCGGGGGACGTGATACCGCACGGGCCTGGGGTTGCGCCCGTGCAAGGCCAATCGTTTAAGTTGATAGTTGGCTATCATCGCATCAATCGAGTAAGCAGCGAAAAGGGACTTGTTGCAATGCAATGCATTAGCCAACTGAGTGTTCGGGACAATCGAGGCAACTTAGGTTTCCTTTAGCAAAGGCACACGTTCGTTCCATACATTATGCCCCGTTATACGATAGCATTCTCGGGGCAACAATCGAAACCAGGATTCCGGGTCTTCGGGACTGTGGCACGCCTATAGCTTCCTCGGACGATCCAGTACCTGCACGCAAGTAAACTGTTGGTGGGTCAGCACTTTATACAAGTACTGGTGAGATAAATCAACTGAACAGAAACAAGCATTCACTCAAACAGGCACTAAGTAATCATGTTATAAAATATTACATTACTAGTGATCTTTCTAGTTTTACCTAGGTTCATTTCATGCAGTTCTAGCAGAGTCGATTTACTTGTTTAGAAACATGTTTGGAAACAGAGTTTCATATTGAATATGCAAGCAAGCAAACCGTTCATGTTTCAGGGTGTGCGCAGCGTGTCTCGTGCGACTCGAGGGTCTGATGCAAGGCTAGACACACGATGCACATTCTTAGGGGCAGTCACTATCCAAGCCAACACAATGACTTAGCTATATGCAGGGCGGTCCCCGAGTATCTCAGGATCGGCAGCGGTTAGTCCAGCATACCAATGACTCTTTTATCTGATGCTAGAGGCAGCTGTGACTCATGGTTGCTTTGCACTATCATGGTAGCAGCCGGGACACATGCAGTTCAGCTCTCCACCAATAGCCATTGTCCGACCGCGTGCGAATGCATGGAACACTATCAAATAAACTCTTAGTATACAGACGAGACGAACCATCAGAATACACTCTTTGTTGCGGGGCAATCCGACTTATCACTTGAACACATTCAGGAACATTATGGTTCTCTCGAAGCATAGACGATAGTGAACATGTTCATGCACTCTAAGCAGGCGATACAGGATTCTCGTTTAGCAGACATTGATTCAAAGACAAGCTAGGTGAGTTCGTTCATTAACATGCAAGGCAGGTTCTATCATTCTCTTAAGAAAACATTGCAAGCAAAAACTCAGGTTATTATTAAGGCGTGCAAGAATCAGAGAACGAAGTTCTGCCCACTCACCTTGATACATAACGCCGGCGCGGAGTGGGGCGTTACATATGTCCCCAGGTATAGCCGAAGAGATCCATCCAGAGATACCCCGTACAGGAGCACTTCCAGGAGCTGTACCAGGACCTGAGGACGAGCTCGCACCAGAGGACTTCTCCTGAGCATTGGCTGTATATAGTCGGTTATTTCTGTTCCTCTTTCCAGTTCCTTTATTTTCTGTCTATTGGCATTGATGTATCAGACATATTCTCGGATTGTTTCCCGAGACATTTATTTGAGATTTGATAGTTATTTCTATTTGCATTACTCTGGCATTTAATCTGTGATTATCTGTTGTGGATGAGATTAGATTAGTCTGTGACCTGTATCATTGGTTCTATTTATTGATAGACTACAGCTTAAGCATGCCCTGATGGATCCATTAAATTGGGTTGTCCATTGGTGCGTGCTGCTGGCCATTGCCACGTGTCCAGTCCCTCGATATTTTGGGACTGGGGCGTGACAGCGGGCCCCTATCCTCCCTTCCCCTAACGCCTCGGAGACCCCCCCTGACGCCTCTGAGACCCCCCATCCCGACTCCTCCCCTTCTCGGAGACCCCCCTCCCCTCAACTTTCCCCCGTCCCCTCCCTATAACTACTTCCCAACTCCTCCTCCTCCTCACACCACTTCTCCTCCTCCTCCTCCTCCTCCTCCTCACACCACTCTTCCTCATAGCAATTCTCCTTCATCATATAATCTATATTTTTGGAGATGGCTAACCACAATGACGGTCGTATTCCTGGTGGACCGACTACCCAGCTTATTATTAAGCAACGTGAAGACCACATTTCTAGTCGGATATTTACTGGCGAGGTAATTTTTGAAATTATAAGTTTTCAAGTTAAGTAATTTATACACAAAATATAATGCATATGTTTTTTATAGTTATACGACCATGATCTTGGTTTACGAATCCGGATCCATGTACATTGGCGGACCGAAAGGAATTATCGTACGTGGGAGCTAAATTCAGTCCAAAAGGCTTTGGTGGAATCCTTTGGATTCCACTATATAGATCGTGTTAGATATTTAATCCATGATCTTCATTTAGTTGTAAGTCTTGCGGAGCGTTGGTGGTCTGATCGCAACACTTTCCAACTCCCATTCGGCGAGATGACGATCACCCTATTTGATGTGGCAAATATACTAGGGTTACCTATTAAAGGTGACGCTATATATTTTGATCCGCACTTAAAGGGATCTGATCTAATCAGGAGGTATCTCGGTGTTAGCCCTCCATCTGGTATAAAAGACGCCAATTTTGTGAAGTTTAAATGGCTTCGTGGCAACTTCATGGACCTACATCACACTATTGACGGGGTGGTTGATGTAGATGAAATGCGGGTATGTATTTTTATTAGTAATATTTGTTTATGACTTAATTTAGTGTCTATATAACACTTAATATTTTCAGGTCATTTGTTGCACTAGAGCATATCTGCTCTGTTTATGTGGTGCAATTCTATTTTTCGATGTATCGAAAAATATGGTAATTGTGCAGCTTCTACCATTCTTGGATGATTTGACGAAACCTACTCAGCATGCGTGGGAAGCTGCTACTCTTGCCTTTTTATACGCCAATCTGACAGAATTTGTGAGATCCAATCGCAAGAGTATTTGTGGATGTATTTCACTGATTCATGTATGAATGAAAGACCTAAAAAAGTTAGAGTAATTTTATACGCAAATTTTGTTTGTACTAATGTCATATTTTTGTTTTATAGTTCTGGTCCTACGAGCACTTCTATATTGGTAGGCCTGTTACTAGCATTCTCAGTGATGTTGGAGTATTTCCAGTTGCTATGCAATGGCCCACAGATGTAGTGGATTATCAACACTACCAATATAGGAGTGTATCACTTTATCGTAGCCAATTTGATACACTGCAGTATTATGAGGTAATTTTTAAATATCTAATAAATATCTTTAAATTATTTCAGTTTTGATCGTAGATAAATATCACATCTATTTGATACAATATCTTTAAATAGGTTACCTGGTTACCTTACTCATGTGAAGATGATGCTCCAGAAATCAAGAGGACATCATATTCGTTTACTTTACACATATCTCATATTATATATGATCGGTTCACCATGTACCATCCGGCAGACCGTGTTCTTCGATAATTCGGAATGAGCCCAATAATTCTCGATGATCCACCGACAGTCGGTTATGAGGCAGCAAATGCATTACAACGAATCCTTAGTGTCGTTGCTGATTGGAATAATCGGTTCAATAATTATAGTGTGAGGGACATGTCTCCCGGACTAAGATCTGCTGAGGAATGTAAGTTCTAAGTTACTCATTATTCGTATTGATTTAGTGTAAATAGTTTGCTAAAATTTTGTTTACATTATGCAGACATGGGTAACCTGGACTATAGGCAATGGTGGGGATGCCCTCTTATGAGCAACCGAGTATACCAATATGAGGAGCAAAGGTTCAAGAGTAGATCCGTAGATGATTCTACTCCGCGTGCTTTTGCCGATGGCATGCATGATTTGGTATGACTTCATTATACTTTAAAAAATACATATACATAGATATGATAAATATATTAATTTACAAGTTTTATATTTCAGAGTGGTGTATACCGACAATATTTGCAACAACCTGATATAAACCTTTCCCTACAAAGTCGTCGGCTTCTTATGGAGGAACTTGTGACTCGTGTTGATCATCTGGGTATTGGACGGGAACCTGAAATGCCTCCAGTACAATCACGTCTTCCACCAGACTATCCGACCGGCTTAGTACGACAGAGACACTCTCATCGTCGTCGGAGAGATGATGCAGAGGACCATTTTTACCATTATGCTGGAGCGGGCCCGAGTGACCAGTATGTCGGAGCGGGTCCGAGTTACCAGTATGCTGGAGCGGGCCCGAGTTACCAGTATGCTGGAGCGGGCCCGAGTGACCAGTATGTTGGAGCGAGCCCGAGTTACCAGACTGCTGGAGCGGGACCGAGTTACCAGACTGCTGGAGATGAAAGCTACCAGATATTCACACAATTTTTTTCGACTCCATCAACACCGCTGCCTACCCAAACTCAACAAGACGAGGAGGAGGATGAGTAGATAATTTGTAACAATGTATGATTGCAATATTTGTATGATTTATAATAATGTTTGATTGCAATATTTGGGTATTGAACAATTCTTAAGTAGACTTTCATTATCAGACTCACTATTACAATATTTTTAAGTTTGTATTGAACAATTCTATTTTACTCTCTCGGTTGACTAGTACATCTTCTTCGGTTGTGTCCAATAGCACCACAATTACTGCAACGTAGATCTCTCGTCGATGAATCCCGGAGTTTGATGCGGTTCTTCTTTGGTCTTCCGGCTTTGCGTCTTACATCTGGTACCCCAATTTCTCCTCTAACCAAAGGAGCTTGGATCTTGTCGGGAACTGGAATTGGCTCCATTTTTGGTACGTATACACTTCTCAATGTCTCCGTCGAAAATACTGCAGGATAAAAATTATCAATACTAATATTGAAATATCTACAAACAAAACATGTATGTATACATGGTATATAACTATGGTACCATCTAAAACATGTACAAGATCTGTCAGTTATATTAACAATATAGGTTCTACTTGTTGCACGGTCTATTATTTCAAACTTATAACTATCAATAGCTAATATTTCTAGGTGATTCTTCTCTTTGATAATACAAGCCATGGTCTTTAACATCTTCGGACAATAATCTGTGTCTATATTTTCAGCATTCTTTCTACGATTGTCATGAAGTGTAATAATCTTGGCTCTAATACCATCGAGAAGTATTGTTATTGGAGACTTTGCTAGAAGAAACTTTTGCTACAAGAAATTCAGATCCATGAAGTATTGTTACTGGAGACTTTCAGCATTCTTACGCTACGATCCATGACGATTGAGAACTTTTTCTACAAGAAACTCAGATGAACTTTAGCTGCAGGCAAAACTTTGACTGAAGCTTTGCTAGAGGCAGAGAGAGTGTTGGAGACTTTGCTAGAGGAAAGAGAGGAAATAGAGTGAGTGTTGGATGATTTGGTTGAGATAGAAAATATATAGAGTGGGAGTGTTGAATGTAATAGCCGTTGTGCAACGGCTATAATGCTTGCCAGGGTCCTCAACGAATCCTTACTCGCCAAATAAGTTGGTGGGCAGAGTCTCAACGGTCCCCTAAACCCTCACCCGCTAACTCAGTTGGCGGGCTCAACCTCCAACTCAGCATCCCTCGCCAACTGAGTTGGCGGCCTGCATGTATCTCGCCAACTCAGTTGGATGGCCCCAACAACCCGCCAACTCAGTTGGCGAGTTCTCCCCCTTTCTATAATTTTCTCAAACTCCTCCCTTTTTTTTACAATTTTATATAAATATATTACTTTATTTAAAAAAAATCGAAAAAAGTAACTTTGGAACCTAAATCCCTCAATTTTCAAACCTTCAAAACTTAAACCAAAGAGCAACTTAAGGGTCTACTTGGTAACGGTATTTTTATCGATTTTGGAATATTTTTTGAATCGATCGTTTATGAAGTGTTTTAAAAATCGTTCCATGTTAATTTTTTGAGGCATTAGTTTTGGTCGGCTTAAAAATCTTCCAAAACCGATGTAATATAATTTTGGACGTCTTTATAAACACCCTAAATCGACAAAATTTGAACGATTTTATTATTTTATTATATTTATATCCTCGTTAAAAATGTATAATTATAACTACTATTACCTTACTATATATGTTTTTAATCATATGTGTTTCTCTTATACTATTTCTAAAGTACGACTACTTTTCCAGTAAGTTCTTAAAAAATTTCTCCTACTTTCATCCATGCATTTATATTATTGCATGAGTTTTTATTATTTTGATCAAATATCCAAACTTCTATTACTTTCATCCAGACGTTTCTACTATTTCGTATGTTTCCATTATTTTATTTATATATGGGTATATAGGTAATTTTATCAGAATTTTTTGTATAGAGATTTTAAAAAAAAAATTAGGTGTAGAAAAAAATGTTTAACAAAATTAGCTGTAGAGAACAAAAACGCAGATAGTAAGTGCGTTTTCAATATTTTATTAATTTTATATTTTGTTTACGTTAAGACATAATTCTAAAAAAAATAAAAATTGAAAACGCACTTACTCTGTGTGTTTTCATTTTTTTTCTAATTTTTTTAATATATTTTGTTTATATTTTTTGTAAAAAAAATATTTTGAATATTTTATTATTATTTTAAAAAAATCTTTAAATTTTTTTAAAACAAAAGTAGTCCGGTCAGATACGAGAGAAAAAAATAATTTTTTTTTACTTTATTATTTTTTTTTCACCTCTCTCGGGAAAAATTACTTTTTTCTTTTATGTAAAAAAAAAAAAAAAAGTGCGTTTACAAAAAAATTAAATTTTTTGAAAAAACACTTAGTAAGGTTGTTTTCAAAAAAAAAAAAAAATTTAGTTTACAAAAATTGAAAACGCACTTGCTATGGAGGTTTTTAAAAAAAAAAAAAAAAAATTTGAAAACGCACTTACTATGTGCATTTTCAAAAAATATATAAATTAAAAATTAGGAAAAAAATGAAAACGTACTTATACTATGTGCGTTTTTGTTCCAATCCATATATGATGATTTATTAACAGAAAATTTACTATAGCGAAATAAATTTATATTAAATTCATGCAAACGAAACAAGTTTGTAAAATTTTGAAAAAAAGATAGAGTCCGCCAACAGTGTTGGCGGAAAACACAACTGATCTACACGTAGGCAGAAAAAATAAAAAAAATTTAAAGTGGGACCCACAAGCCAATTTCCGTCAAGACTGTTGGCTGAAATTGGGGGGGGGGACAATTTCAGCCAACTGTGTTGGCTGAAATTGGAGGGGGGGCAATTTCAGCCAACTGTGTTGGCGAAAATTGGGTGTGGGGGCCCACGGGTTCATTTGATTGGTTCAGTTTGGTTTGTTTGGTTGTATTGATTTGTTTGGTTGGTTTGTTTTAATTAGTTATGTTTTGGTTTTATTTATTTAGTTTTGTTTTGTAATTAGATTTAAGAAAATTTATTTTAACGAAATAAAATAAAAATAAATTAATTGTAAAAAAAATTTAGAAATATTTTTTTCGGAAATTTATTTCCAGAGCATCAAAATTTGTATAAATTCCATCTAAAGCATAAAAGTTTAAAAATTACGAAAAAGCATCAACTGGACGTTTATATTTTTAAATATTATATTTCTATCGTTAATTTTTTCGTCGTTAACAGACGTTAATAATAATAAAAATAATAAAAATCTGCCGTAAGAATATTACGTCTGCCGTCGAGCAGATTTCGAACGGCCATAACTATTTGTTTTGAAATCGTTTTTCGTTAAACAATAAGTCGATTTGTATGTTTTCGACGAGAGTAACACAAATCGTATAAAATTTTTTTTTATCCGAAGCAAGACGCACATGTTACAGACAAAAATATAAAATTTAAAACTTTAAAGTATCATAACTTTTGACTGAGAGGTCGAAACAAGGTCCAGTTTGTGCCAAAATGACCGTATCGAAAAGTACTATGAGATAAACGATTTTACCATTTGACGGAATTTCCAAGTTTTTAGAATCGCAAAAGAAGATGTTTCGACCTCCAAATTATACTTTTGGTAATTTTATTTTTGAATATTTAAAATTTACTGTAACGAAATTAATTTATATTGGGTGTGGGGGCCCACGGATTTAAACGATGTTTCGACCTCCAAATTTTTTTTAAAAACAAAACCGAACTAAATTTTCTTAAATCTAATTATAAAACACAACTAAATAAATAAAACCAAAACATAACTAATTAAAACAAACCAACCAAACAAACCAATCGAACCAAACAAACCAAACCGAACCAATCAAATGAATCCGTGGGCCCCCACACCCAATTTTCGGCAACTGTGTTGGCTGAAATTGGTCCCCCCCCATTTCAGCCAAAAGTGTTGGCAGAAATTGACTTGTGGGCCTCACGTGTACGTCAGTTGTGTTTTTTGCCAACACTGTTGGCGGATTCTGTCTTTTTTTTCAAAATTTTACAAACTTGTTTTGTTTGCATGAATTTAATATAAATTTATTTCGCTACAGTAAATTTTCTGTTAATAAATTATCATGTATGGATTGGACTGAAAGACGCTACGTATAACTATCCAAAATCGGATCCCTCTTAATAGCTCAAAATCAGTACTCTAAAAATATCGTATAACCACTACCGAAGTAATTGTCGAGCACATCCTAAAAGAAAAAAGAAAAAAAAAAAAGGTAAAAGTAAAAGTAAAAAGATAGAGTTAAAGACAAAGACAGTAGACTTTTTCTTGTATTAACCCCTACAAAACTCTCCTCCGCCCCCCAAATACACACAAAACAGTCGCACTCCAAACTCCAACACGTCAACAAACCATTTAATTTCCTCTCCATAAAAAGCCCCTCCTCCTCATTTCCCATTTTTCCATTCCATTCCATTCCATCCCCCCAAAAAAAATCTCAAAAAAGAAAAAAACCTCACCATTCTTCTTCTACGCGTTTCCAAAGCTCACAAGTGGTGAAAGTAATCCTCCACTAAAGAAAGCCCCAATCTTTCTCTTTCTTTCTCTTCCCAAAGAAGGATGCTTCGCTCGTGCTTCCGGCCGCTGGAGCGGTGCTTCGACCGGCTCGGCGGCGGCGGGGACGACCTGCTGTGGCACCTCGGCCTGAAGCCCCACGCCTCCGGCGACTTCTCCATCGCCGTTGTCCAGGCCAACTCCTCCCTGGAGGACCAGGGCCAGGTGCTCACCTCCCCCTCGGCCACCTACGTCGGGGTCTACGACGGCCATGGCGGTCCCGAGGCCTCGCGGTTCGTCAACAGCCACCTCTTCCCCCACCTCCACAGTAAGTATTCCCCCTCAAAACCCTCTCTCGATTGATTCATGATTGTTATCATGTTCGAAAGTTCACTTTTTTATGGGTTTTGGGAGAGAGTTCTGAGATGGCACGATGGTTTTAGGAGAAGGGTCAGTTGGAAATTTGGGTTTTGGATGATGCCAAGTGATTTCATTGGGGATTTTGATGATATTCGTGCTGTTGAAGGTTTTGATTGTTTCTCTGTTAATCTATCTAGAGTGAGTATCCTGAAGCTTGGATGATACCCATGTTGGAAAGTTGAAGTCTTTGATTTTTTTTTTTCTAGAGGGAGTTTCGGGTTGGTATGGTTGTTCTCGGAGATGGGTCATCTTTATTTTCGTTAGAAGTTCGAGTTTTTGGGCATTTACACGATGATGTTAAGATTAATATGATATCGAATTTTCGGAGGGAAATTATGCTATTTTATGAAATGGGGATTTGAATCTCCATGTTGTAATTTGAAGGGTTTTGGAGGAATTATGTGACTTTATGAATTGGAAAGTGTTTGTTTAAGGATTTGGATGATAGGCTTGTCATAATATGAAGGTTTTGCTTTATTTAGTTTGCAGATCTAGTTTGTTCTAGTGGTTTGAGGAATTGGGACATGTTATGTTGAGTTGGAAACTTTTTGGATAACTGTGAGGTTGTTAAAGAAGGGTTTTGTTTATTTTCACTTGTAGTTTTTTCTTTTGGTTGTGATTGCTAAAATAATTCATTTTGAATCATCTTTAGATGGAAACAAGAGGGAAGCTTTATAGTTCTTTTCAAATTCTTCATTATGCTTTTACTTTATTGCGAGGGATTGCTTTAGAGGTCTAGTAAATCAATGTGAATCTAATAGTTTGTTTCTTTGTGGCTTTGCTGCACTTTAAGGGTGTATATATGTAATTTACATCTATTTGATATTTGTAAGTGATCAAGATGTTGAACTATATGGTATTTGAACTTGGCAGAGTTTGCTTCAGAGCAAGGAGGGTTATCTGTGGACGTAATCAAGAAGGCGTTCAGTGCGACTGAGGAGGAGTTCTTGCATCTGGTGAAGCGGTCATGGCTCACACAGCCACAGATTGCATCAGTGGGATCGTGCTGCCTCGTGGGAGTTATCACAGAGGATACGGTCTACGTAGCTAATCTGGGAGATTCAAGGGCAGTCCTCGGGCGCAGAGGAGTGGATAGGAGGCCAGTTGCAGAGAGGTTGTCGAGTGATCACAATGTAGCATTGGAGGAAGTGAGGAGGGAGGTTGCAGCACTCCATCCAGATGATTCACATATTGTGGTGCACACGAGAGGAGTTTGGAGAATTAAGGGGATAATTCAGGTGAGTCAATCTTAGTCTTATTTGTCATTCCTAATATCAATGCAATTTTCCTGTTCAAAATTACGGAAGTTGGACAAGTTAATGGTGCCTCCAGTTATGAAATTCTGTCTCTTGAGATTCTTTCGACTTAACTTCAAGTTGTACTGTGTAGGGAATGCTTGTTTAGTAATTGGGTTTATTTCTTTTTTGTTATCTAATGATGATTCCATAGGTCTAAGCATTCATTTGTTTATGCTGGTTCAACCTTCAATGTTCTAAAGTTAATTGGATTTTAGTTGAAATCCCAATTGATTCGTTGAACTTACACTACATAACCATATCACCTATATGGACTCCTTGTATAGTGAGAATTTCTGAAACCCAAATAATATTATTTAAGACTCACAAGGAAGACGGTGATTTTCTAGTTGGGATCCATTTATTGTTATCATTTTTGTCCCTTTTGGAAATTTGTTGGTGGGTAGTTTTGGCAAATAAGAGCATGACAAATTGTAGGGTGACTTGGTTGTGAATAAGGACTGTATTTCGCAATTGGAAAGCACCTAAAAGTTCCTTAATTTCCTCTTTGCCGTAGCTCCAAATTTCTCTCCATTTTCTTTGTTGTTTTGAAAAAAATGTGGATAAGAGTTAAGGACATAGGTCCAACAGATGGATGACAAAATCAGAGAACAATGTTTTCTGAAGTCTACACAGTTGGAGTTTGCCTAAAAAACGAGCCTTAGTATATGTCGTAACTGTTACTTTTGTTGACTTGGTTTCCTCTATTACCTCCATTTCTTTCATAAATGTTGTTGTCTTCTTCTATTACCTTGTTTTTAGTTTCTTATTTTATTTTTTTATGACCCGTTAGTGGCATAGTTGACAGTCGTTGGTGTCAAACTTTGTACTTGTATGCATTGAAATTATCGCATGCTTATATGTTTGTTGATCTGCCTTTCTTGCCTATTGTTCTGTGTATTGTCTAATATGCTTCCATATATCTTGTCCACTGGCTTATGTGATGCGCAAATGATGCTTGTTATTATTGATTCCTGTTGTAGAAAATTGTTCAGGATATTTCCTACCACACTTTGTTGAAAATGGACTTTGGACCATTAGAGGAAAAAGAGGAAAATAGACTTCAAGTATTGTCTGTCTAAAATATTGTCTGCGAGAGTAAATTGTACACAGTTCCAACATGATCATAGATGTGGTGATATATTATGACCAGTAAGCATTCCTGAAAGTCATGCTTTTTTACCTGATCAAGAAGAAGATAAATAAGTGATCAGTTGGAGACCTATCTGCCATCCTTATGTTGATTCAGGAGTTGTTAACACAGACCCAAGTATATCTTTTTGTTTTTCGTTTCGTAGGGCCTGGCTTTGAGTAAACATCACTTTTGGTTAGACATGAAAAATAGTTGAAAAGTATGTTATCAATTTCTAAGTCTATAATGACAATTGTGTAATCCTAGAAAACCCGGTGTCATTTCACACTGGGAGAAGTTTAATTATTCTTGTATTTCACTCTGTGTCGCCACTCCTGATAGAATCTTCAAAACAATAGAGCATTATTTTTGATTAAGCACAGCGTCAAAAGTACATACAACAATTTTATATTGATTTGGTATTGTGCCTAATACAGACTTATATTATCTGGCAGCCCTTCAGTCATAGTCAAACAGAAGACTTAAGGTACCAACGTAGTGGTTTCTCAGACAGGGACAACAATAAGATACCACTGATCTTGTTCATGATTGCCGTAAAAAGTTACCTATTGTGGGAATATATCGCATGATGGTTAGTCTTAGATTTTCATCCTGCCTTGCCGGTTATATTAATTAAGAACCAGATCTTGCCAAGAGGCGAGGTCGCACATGATATAAAGCCATGGTTATTATCAATATTTATGCCATCTAAGAAAGCTTTGGTATGTGAGGCAAGGTCGCGGATGTTGTTGCTCATAATCAGCCATCAGTTTATCTGGTTATTTTATCACATAAGAGTGTTGGACATAGATGATAGACGATTATAAAGAAAAGGGTGTAAATGGGATTGAGTGTGTCATTTCTAGAATTCTATATATGTGTTCAGTTGACAAATTCAATGGGTTTCTTTATGTTATTGAATCTAGCTTGTTTTCTTATGAAGTTCCATTTCAACATGGAAATAAACTTTATATTTAACTCATTATAGCTTGAGTGTGGCATTTCAAGACAAAAGACATTTATGCTTAGAACTTTATGACTTCTGTTCTTAATTAAGTCGCATTGTTCTCTTGATGTCCATTATGCAATATAATATTCAGCCTTTAAATAGTTGGTTTTCCAGACCAACTTTAAAATTATGTTCTCCTTAAAGTATAGAAGTGGAGCAAGTAGTGGTTTTGTTTGTTTTATGTATCTAATCTTTGATGATTATTACAAGCACTAATTTCGAATCCGCATCTTAAGATGCTTACTGTAACCACTATTATTATCTATAGCAATTCAAACTTTTGATGTCTGTGTCGGACTTTTTAAGGGTTGTGGTCCTTACGGGTGGACAGAACTATACTTTTCCATATACCCTAACTGATATTCTTCTTTTTCCAGTTCTAATTTTAGCATTATAAGACTATCTTTAAGATTATATTCTCCTCTAGAAGTTGAGCAAATAGTTGTATTGTTTGTTTTATGTATCTTATCCTTGATGATTATTGCGAGCGCTAATTTTTAATCTGCATATTAAGATGCTTATTGTATCCTCTATTATCATCAATAGCAATTCACACTTTTCATCTGTGTTGACCTTTAAGGGATATGGTCCTTATGGGTAGACAGAGCTATACTCTTGATGTCAGGCCCTATGAAATTATGTTAGGAGTAAGTATTACCATACCCAATGGTGAACAATGGCTATGTTCACCATTGGGTACGGAAATTATGTTGGCTTTTTTATCTTGATGTCACTTGGACTTAGATAATATCCATCAATATTAATTACTCTATCTGAAAGACAAACTGTGACTTCTAGACACCAGTACAAAGAATAGATGCATTTAAAGATACAAGTATTTTCATTTACACAGACATACATTTGCAACAGCTGGCTAGTCGCTACTATTGTTAGGAGTAAGTATTGCTATACTGCTTTTGGAATCCCCATAACATCTTGGGCTATCTCTTTTACAAACTTTTGAAATTGAGATGTACTAAACTTTGTTCATTGAGCAGTACATACAAGGAGTCAGGTTATTTGCTAGTGCTCAGTCCTTCTGCATCTTTAATCACTGTAGTGCTCTGACAATTTTCACTAGGTTTTCAACAAATGTTGGAATTTAAATTTACTCTTTTGAGGTGTTTCGTGTATTTATGTTGCAATTTAATAATATATTGTTGGCACAGTTCTGTTTTCATCTTTCTTTTCTTCTTTTTGAGAAAAATAATTGATGTACATATCAAGATTGAAGTCCTGATTTCTCCATTGTCAGGTATCGAGGTCCATTGGTGATGTCTACCTTAAGAAACCGGATTTCAGTAGGGATCCATTATTTCAGCAGTTTGTTTCTCCTGTTCCAATGAATCGGCCAGTTATCTCTGCAGAACCGTCAATTCTGAAGCGTAAGCTTAAACCACATGACTTGTTCATGATATTTGCATCCGATGGCCTCTGGGAGCAATTAAGTGACGAAACTGCAGTTGATATAGTCTTTAAGAACCCCAGAGCAGTAAGCTCCCCTGCCTCTATCTAACCCATCTTAAATTAATACTTCTGGTATTGGCTTTCATCGTTACTCACTTCCCCATATGAAAATATTGAAGGGAATTGCAAAAAGATTGGTAAGGGCAGCACTTGACGAGGCTGCAAAGAAAAGAGAAATGAGATATATCGATATAAAGAGGATAGAGAAGGGAATAAGGCGGCACTTCCACGATGACATCACAGTCATAGTAATCTATCTCAATCAGCATCGCCAAGGAATGCCATCACCATCCAGATCAAATGATAGCAGTTATGACAATACCAGTTCTCCGGTTGATATCTTCTCCTTCAATTCTGATGAATCTGAGGAGCCTCTTCATCCGACGAAGTGAATTGTCGATGTTGATAGACATAGATATATGCATAGGTATATTTAACAGAAAGTGTTGGGAAGAGGTTGGGCATAGAATAAGGTACAGGAAATGTACATAAATGTGACTTTATGGAAGGTCTGTTGATAGGTTGATGATGTCATTTTTTGGTGTCATAAAAAAGCCAATTTCTTCATTCGTTCGTCTATTGGGGTTATCTAAAGAGTTTGCTTATGAGCTACTTGGCTCTTTCTAGGAGACTGATGAGTTACTTGTATGCCTACGTCATGTGTCGTGTCGTGTAGTGTCCGGTGCTTACATTGGAATATGGAAATTATACAAGGATAAAAGCCTATCTGGACTTGACTATGTACAGCGATTTTCTAGTTTTGCTGATTACTACTTCAAGCTTCAGCTCTAGAAGGTCAAAATGTTGCTACCATCATTTTTTTCCTTCCAGTATTGCCTTTCTGCTCTTTACTGTATGGTTTCGTTTGGTTCGCAGAATTTGGATCTTGGAAAATGAAAGTGGTTCAATTTCTGTATTTGGATGCCAAAGTAAATGACTTGGAAAGAAAATTGATTTCCAAAGAAAAGAAAAATATGGAGGAAAATGATTCTTTCACTCACCCATGGATTTACTTTTTCATTTCCAGTTATTCACTCTCTTTTCCAATTTTTTGAGCTAAGCAAAAAAAAAAAAATTTCTTTCCTTTTTGCAAACCAAACGAGGTCTATGTTCTTTCGGCAAACGTCCATTAAATTGCGATATTACTGGAAGACTTGACCCGTCATTTTCTCATTGAGATGTCATTCTCGGAGACTTCATCTAAGTATGACTCTTTGATAACAGCATATCCACACAAATAGTCTGCTAAAAGTATACTTTGTGCGACTGATTCTTCGGAAGAAGATGGACCATATTTGTTCTAAGCAACAATTGTGTGTATATTCTTTTGGTCAGGTTGTGTGGGATACTCATCTTTATCTTACCTCTGTATCGTTTTCGAAAGTAGTATTTTAAAAATCACTGGTTGATTCATGAACCATTAGTAGTTTTTTTGGGCTAGATTATGTTAACTCGGTTTTTTTTTTCTTCGAAAATTTGTTGTAAATGACAGTGTCCTGGAAAGATTGAACTTAGACTACTTAAATTAACCTATTGGTTGAATCGATTTGACACGGCCTACTCCGGTCCGGTTTTTAAAAGACTGTTCAAAAACTTCCCGTCAAGTTGCTTCTATTTCATATTAACTCATAAGTTGTTAGGTGATTGAGGTCCCACTCCCACTACGAGTGGAATCAATGAGGAAAGAACTAGTGCATATTGATAACTGGACACTTAAAAGTACATAAAGTGGACTCAATGAGGAAAGAACTAAGTGCATATTGATAGGTCGTTGAGAGCCACTATCGTAAACTTCACAACTAAGCAAGAATGTGTGACCAAGTCCTGAAGAGCAATAACATCTACAACAGTTTACATCTGCCATTTTCTGACCCAAGTCTCGGGTCTCTAGGTTCTTGAAACTGAGTTTGTAACATAAGGCTACATTTGAGGGAGAGGTGGGTTTATGGGTGGGTGGTGGCAGTAAACTCCATATTTTGAGACCCAGGCAAATTGTAAAAAAGGTGCTCTCAAAATTTAATATTCATATTTTATTTTTTATCGACAATGATACAATAATATTAAAATAAAATTTAAAATAAAATAAATAATATAGTTATAATATTTAAAATAAAATATGTCATAATAAAATACTAATTAAATTGAAAATGTTTCAAACCAAAAAATAAAACTGTCCAGACAAATAAATAAAAAAGAAAGTGTCAGACTATTGGAGCGACATAATGGAAAAGAATTTTGACAGTGATTGTACCAAAAAAAAAAATTTCTTTAGCTTGACTAACTGAATTTTCTCTTAGCATTTTAGTGTATGACGTTTAGATATTATATAACAAAAAAATGTTATTACGCAGACTAAAAGGATTAGAACGAATATGCTAGACTTTTGTTCAGAATTTGACTTATGTGCATTAAATAGTATTAAAAATTTGATATTTTTTAAAACTTTGGGCTTGAGTCAATCGTTTCATAGGGCTCATGTCATGTCCGAACCTGGAAATAGTTTACCACTTATAACGTTTAATTTGAAACTTAGCGCAACGTCAGTGGGGAAAAAAATGTCATCAACTATCTTGAAAAACATAACAAGCTTTTCTTTTCCAAATGGATCAAAATTAAACAAGCACCAGCTTAACTCTGCCCCTTGTTGTGCTTAGTCTCTTATGCCTTAATATGACTCTTAATACTTTTATGTGTCGTTTGGTTCAAGTTTTAGAAGTTTGAAAATAAATTTTGGGTGCCTTATCCATGTTTGTTAAGTCTGAAATTAGAAATAGGAAGGAAATATTGGGGCTTAGGTTTCCCACATACGTGAGAAAGTAAAATCCAAGGTCCCCCTTGAAAATATTTTGACTTTAATGGAAATGTTGGTTGGGTGCATTAATTACAATTTTTTGTTATCATAATTATATCATTGACCTCAACTGGATAGGTAATAGTAGTATCATGAAATTAATAAAAAATATTTATAGAAAACTAAACAAATTAATATCCATATTTATGTCTAATCAAACATGAACATGAGAATATTAAATTTATTTTCTGTGAAAAATAAACGAAAACTGGATTCCTATAAATATAAAAGTTTTATCCAAACGTCACCTTACTGTAGGCCCCGCTGATATTAATATACAGTTGAAGGAAGAACCTTGTACTTCATCTATCCGGCTGTGGAAAATGACCCAATTGTAAGGAAAATGAATAGTTGAAAATGACCAATCTTGATTTGTATAGAGAAACTTCACACAAGTTTCGCAGAGTAAACTCATCCACAAGTTGATACAAATACTTGAAAATAACCCGCTGTGATATCAATATACAGTTGAAGGAAGAACCTTGTACTTCATATACCCAATTGTCGAAAATGACCCGGTTGTAAGAAAAATGAATAAGAAAAAAGCTGTTTTGCCACGCTTTATGTGCGCACAGTACTCACATGCGACGGCGCTGCGCGCGGAGGCCTCCGTCCATGCTGCTCTCCTCCCGTGCTGGACCGCCGTGTTCGAGTACTGCGCACACATAAAACACGTACAAAGCAGCGCGATTGAAAATGAATAGTTGAAGACACCTAGGCTTCAGAAGCCGATACCAAAGGGCCTTTGCGGCAGGGCCTCTTGGTCAGTTCGATCCACAGGCTAAAAACTGGATCCAGTGTATCGATCGATGGACGGAGTTTCAGACAGTAGATGCACCACTAATAATCTCAATTTATTGTAATAAATTCTCTTTTCCTTTCAATATAAAACAATAAAATAAAATTAGTGTTATCCATCTTCGAAGATGAGTCGTGTAAAAAGTACGGTTCTAAAAGAATATTCGAAATCTATGTGCGTGTCTTTTTTGAAATTTTTTTAGAGGTAAATTCTTCATGAAGATTGATCCGAACTTAGCTTTATTTAGAAAAAAAATAGAATAAACAATAGGCAGATAAGATGAAAACTGGTTTTTTGTTCCCGAAGAAGAAGAGAGAGAATCTTGTTGTTGTTACCGGTAACAAAATAAATTTAGAAAATCGGACTGAATAATAGTAGCCGTTGAGAATTAAATAATTGGCCCGACAGACAAAATCGTAAAAGCCCAAATCAAATCAAATTGGGCTGGATGGTAGCAACGCGCACGTGGGACATATAGGTCTAGTCCATACCGATTCACAAGTGAGAATGATAGAGGAATTAATATAAACACGAAAGAAGTGAAGAGTTGTAGCTTACACAGAACTAAAACTAAAGTTTTTTTTTCTTTTCCAACCACTGTATACAACATATATATAACTTACCTTCACTCAACAAACATTCTCTTCCCAGTAAAAGCAGAAGTCTGGCGTTTTTGAATTTATGTGCTTAACACCAATGATGAAGAAGAAATTAGATATTTAGATATACAATATACATAACAATTTTTTTTCAGGTTAAGGTATGAAAACTCCTACGTACAATGGCAAGTGCTTCATAGCTAAAATATACTCTACAGGCCTCCCAGGGCGGCCTTGGTCCAGGACAGAGTAGACGATAGTTCAGAATCCAAAGGCTAAAAGGGGTACAAATATAATTCTATCTAAAATAGAACTATTATATATCATGGACCACCATTAACACTTAATAGTTATGGTGTAGTGGTTATCATGTTAGATTTTTACACTAGAGGTCCTTAATTTAATTTCTTTGTGGCAATAATTTTTTTTAAAAATTTACTTCTACTTAAAGTTGGTTTTTTTTATACATTATATATAGAGATTTCATTTTGAAAATTTAACTTGAGCCGCATGAGCTGAGGGTAGGCCCTGAATCCTCCTACTCTATGCTCTAGAGGTTCATTTATTTTATTTTTAAAAAGGAGATTTTTATGCATACCATCTAAAAGATTCAATTCTGGCATATATGCTCCTGTAGAGTTGTAAGCTGTGTTTGAGCAAAAGGCAAAAGCTAAACTTCCCTTTTTCTTTTAGTCCCACATCGGTTGGACCACCCCCCTTGTATGTATATATTAGTTCTTCTTCATTACTCTCTTAAAGATGTTGTGTGGGAAACTCCTTGGGCCACAGGCACGCGCCGCGCCGCCGCCCGGTCCGTCTCGGCACGGTTCGGTTCGATTCGGTTCGGTTCGGCGAGCGTAACGGGTGCAGGTACGTGTCCACACATGCGGGCGCCGAATGCTGATCCAATTTACTTTTCGGGTTTCGGCTGGGATCCAAATTTTTTTTTGCTCCTCTTTATTTTTTGAACCGATTTGACTCATTCAAAATTTGAACGTTGAGGCTCTATGTCCAGGTTCATTGAACACTTGTGACAGCTTCTGTAACAACTCATTTGGCAGCAATTCCTCCAAGTTTCTTTCCTTTTGTAATTGCTCCTTAATTGCATGTTTATTAGCCATTTACTGTCCTGTCCGTGGCAGTGTTTAGGGACTACCTATATATTGTGGTCTCCTCCTGCTTCCTTTGGAATAGAAAATTATCCTACGTGAAAGCTCTCTCTCATTCCTCTCTCGAACCACATTCTGTTCTCTAAATCCTTGCTCTGGGCAGAGCTAAGTTCGGTCTCTCTCTTTGAGTTGTGTGCAATGAAGAGAACCCGGTAGTCAGGAAATTTTATCACTAGGAGCTTCCGAGAAACGTCTGCACATAGTCCTCAGATCAACTCTTAGGTCAGTGCTTCGCGCACGACTTCCCCGGAGGCCGGTAATAGTTTTTAGTTTCTTTGTTCTCTTATCAATTTCTGAAAAATAATATATATATATATATATATATATATATATATATATATATATATATATATATATATATATATATTAACAACAATCTAAGAGTTGATTATTAGCCTTTTGTGACCACGCATATTGTCCAAAATATTGTATTCAGAACACCAAACACAAATTCGTTTAAATCATCATTGTTACCTAACGTTTTCTAGGCTGTAACAAATCTTTTTCCTCATTTGCTACAAACCTGCTCACTTGCTACCAAATCTTTTTCCTATTAAATCATTTCACTGTAACCATTTGTTTGTATTTGAATATAAGGAATTGTGTGTTTAAGCATATATCATTCTTACTATAGCAAAACTGGTATACGTTTATATTAACATTACTGTAGCACAACTGTAATCTCTTACTATAGCAATTTTTGTTTAGAAGTTGCTCTGTTAGAACAATATTGTTTACATATTTGTTACATAAGTTCTTTGTGATCAAAACATAGAATATTATTTGTTAACAAGTCTATTAATTTATTTTGCTCTGAGTATTTAATCTGTTTGTTTGTAAAACCTCCTAATTTTAAATATTATATTTATTTAATTAATCATTGAATTTATTTATATTATTTTTTAGTTAATTAGAAAATATATTTTATTGATTTAATTACCTAGATAAATACTCATTTAGAATTATTGCACAAAACTATTATTTTTATTTTATTTTATTTTAGGAATCCGTGTTAAAGGGTGATAGATTTTTAGAATTTATTTTTGTGTATAAATATTATTTTTGGATTTTTTTAAACTCACCTATATATAATTATATATAAATAAATATATAGTTAATAATAATAATAATAATAATAATAATAATGTTGATAATAAAAGAAAATAAAAGAAAAGAAAAGAAAAACAAAATAAAAACCTAAAAAAAAAAAAACCTACTTAAACCTATTCCTAAGCAAACCTAACTAACCAAACTACCCCATTCACAGGAGAACTACTCCCTACCCGCGACCAATCTCTCTCTCTCTCTCTCTCTCTCTCTCTCTCTATATATATATATATATATATATATATATATACTCAATTCCTAAACCCTAACCCTAACCCTAGTCCTCGACGACCTCAGCCCCGACCGACCGACTAACCGCCGGCGCCCCCTGCCGACCGCAGTAGCGCGTGGCAGCCCGCACGCGCGCACATGTGCACAACTCTTCCCACTTCACGGTGTGATGTCTCTCTCATTTCTCGTCCTTTTCTCGATCGGTTTGTCCGTGTACGTTCACAACCTAACCCTCTAGGATTCTCTCCAAGCGGGACGAGTTTTCGTGTCCCGGATTGTTCAAAAAATCGACCAAAAAATGGCCAAAAAACTGACCAAAAACAGTCCAGAATTTTAACACCAAACCTTCATGTTCATGCCCAATTTGCCACCAACCTGTTTAATATTTTTAAAATCTAATTGAAGGGTTTTCTTCTCTATATAACCAAAAATTTAACTATTCTTTTACTTTTTATTAATTTACTTTAATTGTTAAATTATTCGACCTCCAAAATGACAAAAAACTTAATATTTGAAAACTAAAATTTTGTGATACGGAGTGCGCCCCGCCAAACCGGACTGCCTCGTCGCGTACCAATTGCACCAAAAGACGCGTATGGTATATTCTGACGTGTGAGCTTTCACGAAAGTTGATTCAGACGTGAGTGCGCGTCGGAATCAACCCGTATACGTAAAAAGTTTCCGTATCGCGACTTTTTATAAAACACCATCCCATTTTGTGTACGCTCATCAGAATGAGACAAAACTTGCGCCATTGGATTCATGGTATCACGCTGGTCCTGTGACCCAAGTTTCACACGATTATGAGACAGTTGATGTAACACCCCATTCCGTTCAAGCGGACTGCCGATTCAAACGGCAAAAGTGCAATGTTCCGACTCGCTTTGCTCAGGCGAGAACACTTGTTTGAGGCAAAGGATATCCAGACTTGTCCCTACAGAAATTCAGTTTAGGCTTTCAGAGGCTCGCTTGACGTATCGCTCGACCGAGACGAATCATCGCTAAGGTGGGTGGCTACGGTGAACTTGTCTTTGCTTAGCCAGCACACATAAAATATGGAATGAAATATGCTAGTCTCTAGGTGAATCACCCCCTGCATGCTAATAAGAATCCAACGTACCTAGCTAAGGGAATAATTCTAACTTGTATTGCTTATGCTAGAACATGGAAATAAAACATTGCTGATAAATATGTTCAGACCCTCACATGCTACCCTAAAACGTGTCGCTCGGGAAGTCCCTTACGATCTCATTCCTCGGCTTACCTTCGGACCCGAGCTAACGTGAATACTTGTGTTTATATAAATGCATGCTTGTCTGCTTGTATGTTGCCTTATTTTCATCTAAACCCCGGGAGACTACTAAGTAGTCATTCCGTGCATGATTGAACCTGCAAGTATCCGGGACCGGTAGGTCACCAAAGGCAGCCCCGCACCAGGGGAATGCATCAAGGCAAGTCATTCACTGAACAAAGAATCAAGATTCAAGTATCTCGTGTACTCGTGTTCTCGTGCACTCGTGTTCTCGTGTTCTTGTGCACTCGTGTTCTCATGTATCTCGTGATAATTGAAAGACCCAAAATTGCATGTCGCAGACAACTCAGAAATGAGGTATTGTTCTATGGACGATCACCGGGGCACTAGGGCCGATCCGATCCGGATGAAACTCGTGTGTAGTCATCGTGTACGGGACTAGGTAGCTTGCAGCACATCGTGTACTCTCGTAGCAAGCTATCCTTGTCCTTGACTATGTCCAAAATGGCTATGCCAGCGACTCGTGTTCATATAGATAAGTCATCATCACTTAGCGGCTATCCGCGTGCGAGTCATTGCATCGCATCAAGAAACAACTGAACACCTGAAAGATTGTGTTATAATGACTCTCGTGTTGCATATGCAATTGCCTTGGTTTTCATTATGAATTCCCCTGAATGCTTATACTTGCCCGTGCTTGAATTAACAATGTTTGCCTTGGACAGGGAAGGTAAAATGATGAGTTGGTAAGTCTCGTCGTATTTCTTCTCATGTTGC
Organism: Iris macrosiphon; assembly: GCA_036927795.1. Taxonomy (NCBI): domain Eukaryota; kingdom Viridiplantae; phylum Streptophyta; class Magnoliopsida; order Asparagales; family Iridaceae; genus Iris; species Iris macrosiphon. Next base: position 165,658,270 of record JAYESA010000002.1, read on the forward strand.
ACGGCGTACTGCCACACGAATTAGGCTATTCAAATCTTGCATGAAACTGATCCTAAGACAACTAGAAAGACAACTTAATAGTTGGTGCACAGAACCTATATTACGTGTTTGGATTTGTCGAGCGGGCGAGTAGCCTCCCCACCAGTGCATTCAATGTACTGATAACCCACCAGATCGTTTGCAGGGTGCGGGAGAACCTCGTTCGGTGCGGATGCTTCCTTCGTGCGTGCTAAGGCGTGAAGATCACTCCGAAGCAGCGTTGCATCCGGAACTGAAGCACATATACAAGACATAATGCTGGAACATAGGCTGAACATCGCTTGTACAATTATTCCACAATTGTAGCCACTTGGCACGCTTTTACTGTTTCAGAGAGAGAGAGACTTGAGCGACTTGTAAATCTCGGCCAAGCGCCACCTGTAACACTTGTTTATATCAATAAAAGAGCTTGTTTTACTTCAACTTGTGTTATTCAATGCTTCCGCTATATTATCGACTCAGTGAACTTGTTACCAATCGCTATGCATTTTTGACTCCGCTGCACTCGGACAATCTGTGCGACTCTGTGGCTTAGAACTCTTACCGCCAGCCAATGAACTACGGCCTTGTACGGACGTGGCTCACGCTCGTGCGGCATCACGTCCGGATGGGTCAAAGCGATCGTTCTGCGGGAGCGCTGGCGCGGTGATTCTCGCCTAGCGGGAACGACCGATTTAGCCTGCGGGAGATCGGGGCGTGCTAGTTGACCAAGCCGCCTATTCGCGGGCCCCACGGTTTGACTTGAAGGGCGAATTTGTGATCGGCTCACCGGAATCTAAAATTAGACATACCGTTGAGTTCGTATCGACGTTTAGAATTTGTTTGACCTATAATTTATCCCATTTAGAGACCTTTACCTCTTGCACGTATTTTGGTGCAAAGTGGGCCATATGTGGATCCCGCTTTGACATGAAATTACCGTTTTGCCCCTGTGTCCAAATTGGACGAAAGGGTAGTGTTTTCTAGCTATCTCGTTTATTTTGGGAACGTTGGTGATATTTATTTTAGCATCCGGAGATGTTCATTCCGATGCCATAGTTTCTGATCCCTTATGTCTGACGTCTGGACGCTTACACTTTGCAGCTTTCTTGCCAGGCAAGATACCTTGCCAAATTGCTTACAGTACTTTACATGCTTATCATATTTTTATATATTTATTATATATGTGTTTTCGTTCAATCATAATTATATACTATATATATGTTGACACACACTTGACACATAGTATCATGGGAGGGGAGGACAATCAGTAGGCGTATGGGCTATATCCACTCTGGTAAACCGTAGTAACTAGCACGCACTACGAGAGTTGTGTCACGCTGGTCGCTACCCTCGAGGTATGTCAATTTTTGGTGTCGTGATGGTCGCTACCCTCGAGGTATGACGGCTTATGATGTTCATGGACGCGTGTGTGAGTTGTGAGATAGATAGAGTAGCCTACCCCTGCCCATACGTCGAAATGGTTGTCCTCATTATGCATATTCATATAGATTTTCTAGTACATCGTACTTATATTTTTTTTGTCTATTATGCATGTTTTACTGTATTCAATTGGCATGCTTCTATGTATCTTGTTACGTCCCTCTGAGGACCTGGTCCCTTTCCAGGTGTAGACGATCTTGACTATTCGCAGGAGCACGGATCATGACTTGCTACTTATCTCTCTTTCGAGGAGGTCTTCTCTTCGAGTCTCATTGTTCATTAGATGTACTTATTTTATTTCTCTTATATTCTAGTTTGGTAGTGAATTTATCTCCATCCAACTACTTGTTCTTATCAAGCATTTTATACTTGATTTAGTTATATAGTTGATTGGTTATTTGATTCTGTGGATGAGATCTACTCATGTCCTGTGACTTATGACATAAATCTATACCACTTGTGAATTATTATTCATAATACAGCGTACATATGTGTTATGGTTTTCATATATTGGAGTTGCCATATACATACGACTGACATGCTTATGTATTCCTAGTCCTACGTATTTTGGGACTGGGGCGTGACACTGTTAACATAAACTTTTGAACAAGAATGTACATAATCCTTGTTAACATAACAAATTATGTTACCGTTTATTAGTACACTTTGTTACAACACCTGCAGTCTTTGTATCCTTAATTCTTGATATATTGTCAATTACAATATCATATATACCGTCCTCTAGATTATCGCAATTTATGGGACTAAAATTAATTTGATATATTTTAATAATTTAGATTAAGAAATAGTTTAGTGAAATTGTACCTCCCATTTAAATCTAAGTTCTAAAAGTAAAGATAAATTTGAGAACAAGCCGAAAGGGCCCTTCTGTCAAACGGGTGTAAATAGCCCTAAGCGACACGGTATTTAAGCGTCTTCGGACCACTGTTAGCTTGGAACCGGCCCCTACAGCTAACCCAAGTTAATCTACACTTGATAGACTAATTTTTTTAAGATTGATTAGCAAAAATCACTTGAACTATTATTCTAGATCATTGGACATTGTTATTGAGTAATTACGTATCTTTCAGTTTCAGATTTTTCTCATTAGCAATCATGACTGGCAAGGATGATACTTTCACTGCTAAACCTACAAAGTTCAACGGGACCTACTTTAAGAGATGACAAAATCAAATAAAATTTTGGCTCACTACCTTAGGATTGATCTCAGCCATTAATGGTTCCACACCAATCACAAATGACTCTGATGATACCGAGTCTGACATAGGTGTATCCAAGTCCTCTGGTTCCACTAGACCCAAGACCCCTAAAGAAATAGACTACCATTGCTTCCATAGAATTTTAAGCGCTTTGTCTGAATCACTATATGACATATTCTTTGAATACAAAAGTGCTAAAGAACTTTGGGATACCCTAGAAGATGAATATAGCTGTGATGATGCTGGAATTGAAAGATTCAATTCCTCCTCATCAGATACTTTATGGTAGATAATAAACCTATAAATGACCAAATACATGAATTTCAAGAATACCTTAGGCATATTCAAGCCAAAGGCACTTTCTTCTCTACTAAATATAAAATAGCCTGCTTAATACACAAGCTTCCTCCTTCTTGGTCTGATGTCAAGAAAGACCTTATTCATACTCAAAGTGACCTTACCTTTGCTCAAGTCCTAAAAAAATTTAGAACAGAAGAACAAATTAGGCTAAGGTTTAACCTTAAGTCTGAGTCTAAAGCAAAGGTAAACCTAGTAGAATTTTAAGGCAAACCCAAGCCTCATCATCACCACAAACCCAAAAGGAACCTCTCCAAGAAGAAGCAGAACCCTCAGTCTCACCACCAAAACCATCATCACCATAAACCAAAAACTTCGGTCAAACTCAGGATCAGAAGAGATTTTGTTTTGTGTGTGGTAAAATAAACCATATAGCCACCAACTGTTTCCATAGGAAGAAGGAAGCTGTCCAGACTTCTTATAAAGGAAAACGTCCAACCAAACCAGAAGTAAACATGCTTCTCAATGGCTCTTCTAGTTCCTTCAGGTCTGTAAGCTATCAACCCTTAGTCAACATTTCTACCATTCTGACGATTGGTAGTTGGATTCTGGAGCTAATGTTCATGTTTTCTTTGATCGCTCCTATTTTTTAAACTATCAAGAATCAGGTGGAGGAGGTGTAACTCTAGGAGATGGCTCAGCGGCACAAATTATAGGAAGATGAAGAATATATCTAAAGATGACATCAGGAAAAATTCTGACTCTTCATGATGTGTTACATGTGTCGTCTATCAGAAGAAATTTAGTTAGTAGGTCTCTTCTTATAGCTTCAGGGTACAAGATTGTTATGGAAGCAAATAAAGTAGTATTTTCTAAGAATGACTCTTTTATTGGAAAATGATTTGTAAGAGATGGTCTTTTTATTTTGAGTACCGTGAATAAAATTTCAGATCCTTCCTTTGTTGTTTCCAATGTAGAATCTTCAAATGTGTGGCACAGTAGATTATGTCATATGAATCTAGGTTCCCTAAGAAGGATGATGAACTTAGATCATATTCCTAAGACTCCAATAGATGATAAACATAAGTGTGAGATCTGTGTTCACGCCAAACACACTAGGCTACCTTTCAAATCTGTAGAAAGAAACTTTGGCCTTCTAGAGCTAGTTCATAGTGATGTGTGTGACTCAAATAGGGTTTTGACCCAAGGCGGTAAAAAATACTTTATTACCTTTATAGATGATCATTCAAAGTATTGTTATATATATCTTCTCAAAACCAAAGATGAAGTTCTAGACAGATTTAAGGTCTATAAATCTGAAGCTAAGAACCAGTTAGAGAGAAAGATTAAGATTCTTAGATCAGATCATGGTGGAGAGTATACATCAAATAATATGACCAATTTCTGTGAAGAACACAGAATAATCCATGAGGTAACTGCTCCATATTCACCACAGTCCAACGGAGTTGCTGAAAGAAAGAATCGTACTCTGTTAGACATGGTGAATGGCATGCTCCTCAGCTCAGGTGCTCCCGATAATTTGTGAGAAAAAGTATTATTATCTACCTGTTACATCCTTAATAGGATTCCTAGTAAGTCTAATGATAAGACTCCCTATAAATTATGAAAAGGTAGAACTCCTAGGATCCATTATCTCAAAGTTTGGGGATATCTAGCTAAAATAGAAATTTCTGAACCTAAAAAAAGGAAAATTGAACCTAAGACTGTAGATGCTGTATTCATAGTATATGTCCTAGACAACAATGCCAATAGATTTTTTGTTACTCACTCAGAAGTAAATAAGATCACTAACAACACTATTATAGAAGCAAGAGATGCAGTTTACTTTGAGAATATATATCCTTTCAAAGATAGAATTTTTTCCTCTCCCTCCAACTCCTCTCTTGCTCCATCCACTAGCTCTCATGTTCAAATATCTAGTTCACAACCCGAATAAAATATAGAACCTAGAAGGAGTAAAAGAGAAAGAATTGAAAAGAACTTAGGAGAAGGTTTCTTCACTTTTTTGATAGAGGGTGATCCCTCAACTTATGAAGAAGCAATATCTTCTCCTGATGCCCCTTTCTGGAAAGAAGCCATTAACAATGAGTATAACTCCATTATGGAGAATAATACTTGGTTTCTAACAGATCTACCTTTAGGTAGTAAACCCATAGGTTGTAAGTGGATATTCAAAAAGAAACTTAGAGCCGATGGTACCATAGAGAAATACAAGGCTAAATTAGTAGCCAAAGATTTTACCCAGAAAAAAGGACTAGATTATTTAATACATACTCTCCTGTAGTTAGGATCACCTCTATTAGAACCCTTCTAGCCTTAGCATCTATTCATAATATGTTAATCTATCAAATGGATGTAAAGACAACATTTCTAAATGGGGACCTAGAGAAAGAAATCTACATGGAGCAACCTGAAGGTTTCATTACTAAAGGCCAAGAAAAGAAAGTTTGCAGATTAGTTAAATATCTTTATGGCCTAAATCAAGCTCCCAAGCAATGGCACAACAAATTTGACATAGTCACCTCAGAATATGGTTTCATGCCAAATGAGTATGACAAATGTATATACTCCAAATTTTTAGATGAAAGTTGTGTCATCTTATGTTTGTATGTAGATGACATCCTTATTTTTGGATCATCACTAGAATTGATAACTAATACCAATGACCAATGACTATTTATTCAGCCAGTTTGATATAAAAGATCTAGGTGAAGCCAACTTGATTCTAGGCATGCAACTATCCAAATTCAAGGAGAGCTATACTCTATCCTTAGCACACTCTATCAAGAAAATGCTAAGAAAATTTGAGTACTTTGATAAAAAACCTGCCCTTACTCCTTATGACAATAGTGTTGTTCTCAAGAAGAATGGGGGTTCTCCCATGGAACAACACAGATATTCTCAGATGATAGGTTCTCTCATGTATATATCAAACATGACCAGACCTGATATTGCATTTGCTATTGGGAGACTAAGTAGATATACTAATAACCCAAATTAGTTTCATTGGACAGCATTAGAAAGAGTATTTAGATATCTTAGGGGTACTCTAGATTATATGCTGCACTATACTAGACCCCCTGATATCATAGAAGGTTATTCAGATGCAAACTAGGTAACTGACTCACATGATGTAAAATCCACTACTGGATATGTTTTTACTCTAGGAGGAGCTGCAATCTCCTGGGGCTCATGTAAACAAACTATCATAGCTAGGAGTACAATGGACTTCGAAATGATAGCCTTGGACACTACATGTACGGAAGTCGAATGACTAAGAAACCTTATTATGCATATACATGTTTCTATTAGTCCACTTCCTGTAATTTCTATAAACTGTGATAATAAATCTGTTATGGAACTACTAAAGCATGATTTTGTGAATGCTAAGATGAACAGGCACCTGCAGTTGCGCTTCAAGTATATAAAGAGCATATTGGGCAAATATGTGGTTCTTGACTATATAAAGTCAGAAAAAAATCTTGCAGATCACTTGACGAAGGGTCTGTCTAGGAATTTGACCCTTGAATCATCGAGGGAGATGGGGTTAAGCCCATAAGTAAAGTCACCAGCAGTGGCAACCCAATCGAGTCTGACTGGAGATCCCAAGAAGCCGGTTCAATGGGTAGGAACAAGTTAGACTTAGGTGACTTTTATGGAACACTGACCCGAGATTAAAATCTTATTCTATAATGCCCAAGTGGCTGTACATGCGTACAATGATTCCCCATCCCTATGATGACAGTGTTCTTGAGTGCTATGGTTATGATGAGTTTAAAACTCTTAATAGGTCCAAGCTGATATGCGGGGTTGAAACTTATCACCAACCCTTAAGGATTTACCTATATGAGAGGTCGTGAAGGGCGCGACTATGGGACAGGGCGATCCTAAACAACTCTCATGAATTTGGGATTAGTGCGCATGGCCAACCAAAAGTGCCACCCGTTAGACCCAGAACCTCTAGCGTACTATGTGTGCTATTTTTCTAAATCTGGTAAAAGAAGTCTGATTCAAGGCATAGTCCATCAAGCACTTCTTCAAACAAAGACAATAGTCACTAAGTGAGATTCAAGGCTGTAGTCCATCTCATCTATGCATAGTATATACCTGTCCAGAAACTCTTCTTTTTAATTTCTTTGTCACTTCTATTTCGGAACTTGACCTTTGGGGGGGGGGGGGAGGAATTGTTAGCTGTGTTTGAGCAAAAGCTCAACTTTCCTTTTTCCTTTAGTCCCACATCGGTTGGACCACCCCCTTGTATGTATATATTAGTTCTTCTTCATTGCTCTCTTAAAGATGTTGTGTGGGGAACCCCTTGGGCCACATGCGCGCGCCGCCGCCGCCGCCGCCCGGCTGGCTCGGCTAGGTTCGGTTCGGCGTGCTTAACGGGTGCGGGTACGTGCCCACACCTGCGGACGCCGAATGCCGATCCAATCTACTCTTCGGGTTCGGGCTGGGATCCAAAAATCTTTTTGCTCATCTTTATTTTTTGAACCGATTTGACTCATTCAAAATTTGAACGTTGAGGCTCTATGTCCAGGTTCATTGAACACTTGTGACAGCTTCTGTAACAGCTCATTTAACAGCAATTTCTCCACATTTCTTTCCTTTTGTAATTGCTCCTTAATGACCTGTTTATTAGCCATTTACTGTCCTGTCCGTGACAGTGTTTAGGGACTACCTATATATTGTGGTCTCCTCCTCCTTCCTTTGGGATAGAAAATCATCCTATGTGAAAGCTCCTCTCATTCCTCTCTCGAACCACATTCTGTTCTCTAAATTCTTGTTCTGGGCAGAGCTAAGTTCGGTCTCTCTCTCTGAGTTGTGTGCAACGAAGAGAACCTGATAGGCAGGAAATTTTACCACTAGGAGCTTCTGAGAAACGTCCGCACATAGACCTCGGATCAACTCTTAGGACAGTGCTTCGTGCACGACTTTTCCGGAGGCCAGTAACAATTTTTTGTTTCTTTGTTCTCTTATCAATTTCTGAAAAATAATATATATATATATATATATATATATATATATATATATTAACAACATGCTCCTGTAGAGTTCCTAATTGCATGTATGCTCATGAAATATGTGTTTACTGTATCTATGGATAACTTTGTCACAAACATTCGCTACATCTTTACATTTGTCTCGGCGACAAGGTTTAAAAAGAAGAAGAAGAAGTGATAAACGCATTGGAAACCATAGTTTGCAGTATTGATCGATACAAGCGATCCTGATACAATTTGACATGTTTCTATCCGATACCGATGATATTGATACTGACTGATACCTACATTGGAGATCTCTTTTCAAGTCAATTGGACAAAAAAAATTGAATGAAAAATATCAACCACTGAGAATGTAAAAACATATAAAAGAAGAAAAAATATTTATCGCAGATAAACAAATCGGCAATTAAAGGTGACTGTTATTTGATTCAGTTTTAAAGCTAGTAAAAAATAACACAGAAAATATTTAAAATTATACCTCAATGTAATAATTTTATCAATAATTTTTTGATTTTTTTTATAACAAAAAAAATAATATAATCCAATCCGAAACCGTCAATACCGACCATCTCTCATCGGAAGGGTAGTGTGATACCGGTTCCGATACTGATGCTGCAAACTATAATGAATAGAAATGGCAATTTTCTACATTACTGTTATGACAAAAGTTAATTATCAATAATTTTGATCTGATATATTTCTTTATTTCTTTTTGTGGTGCTCTCTTGTTGAGAGAAGTCATAAGAAACGAATGTAGATGAGCTAAATTGGTCGTAACTCTAATGGAAGGATATTCATAAAAATAACTTTTGCTGCATTCAGAAAGCAGAAACCAGAAGAAAAATGCTGGTTCTAGTCAGACCAGCAGAAAGCCCGAAAGCGCAAGAATGATAGATACTGCTTACAAAAATTCCAAACAAAATTTTTCCCATTGCATGCATGCAGTCTGACCGTGGTTGCATTGCATTGCGTTGCATTGCATTGCATTGCATCGATGATCAGACGGCGCCGTGGGGATTCATGACCTCGGTGGCCTTGACGAGGTTGGCGGAGAGGCCGCTGCCGGACAATGTGGGGGCGTCGGTGGCCCCGGCCTGCCTGGAGTTGTCGACGGGCTCAAGGTGCCCCTGCGTGCCGTAGGCCTGCATCTTGTACTCGTTCAGGTCCGAGTACTTCACGTAAGGGCTGCTCTCCAAGGGAAGCTCCACCTTCTCTTCTCCTTCTTTCCTCTTCCTCTCCTGCTGCTGCTGCTGCTGCTGCTCTTCTGTTGAAGAAGACATGATGATGATCACTTTCTCTTAATTTCTATCTTTTTTTTTCCCCTCAATTTGTTTGTACGAGTGATTGTTATGTTGGGGCGATTTATTAAGAATTGTTGCCTGTATTTGGTGCAGTGATGTTAGCCACATAGCTGAGAAAATTAAGGTGGGGAGGGAAAGATGCAAAATAACTTTACCCGGTTTTCCCTCTCTCCATATATAGACGTGGTTTGAACGGTTATCCTATTTGTATTCCAATTTGTTTGGTAATATCATCTTCCATTAAGTGATATTCAACAGGGTACTAGATATAGCAATTAATATAGACAAATTTTAACCCAAAAATTAATCACCCAAAACTTTTAATGTTAATGTTAACGTTAATATTAATATTATTGTTAATATTAATTTTAGTGTTAATTTTTATTTTAATGTTTTTTTAATGTGACCCGGCATTTCGTTCTGGACTTTGTGCGTGCTGCTTGCACGCCTTGTGGGCCCACTGTCCTCCCCTTCCAACTCCCACCATTATTAAATGGAAGGAATAATACGTCCTCATGGCTCGATCCACAGATCTTTCGCCATCCAGCCAGGATTTTAATTTTAATGTCAATAGTAATGTTAATTTTAATATTAATATTAGTATTAAAGTTAATATTAATATTAATATTAATGTTAATATTAATGTTAAATTTTGTCATGTCAGCTGCTATGTCATCAGCCATGTCATATGCCACATAATGGGAGATTACATCACTCAAAATTTTTGGGAGACATAGCATTTTTTTTTGCTTAAAACTATTTTCAAAAATGATATTTATGTTATAACGTGGGTTACTAAAGGGTTATGTTTTTTACTTTGTATTTTAGTCCCACATTAGTTAGAGATTAGTATTACACCTTCATTGGGTTGTATAAATAAGGCATTTGCCTCCCACTATGAGATTACACTAATAAGATATCTTCTCTCATAATTTCTTCTTCCTTCTTCTACGTTTATTCTAACACGTTATCAACACGAAACTCTAACGGGAGAAAATAAGCGAGAGCATCTCAGTGAAGCCGATATTTGCGGATTCTCCACTTCGGTAATAGATATGATTATTTATGTTTATTTTTTTTTGCATATGCATACCCTAAATGCAGCCTGATGTTGATGTTTATACATCTCTTAGCATACCGCTAGGACAAAAAGAGTAATTTTTATCCATTCATCTAACTTCTTTTAGTTAACTCTAATATCACTCCGATGTTAATCGCATATAGATCTCTCGGAGAGAACGCTGGAGTTATTCTTTATTTATTTATTTCTTATATATATGTTAATATATTCAGATCAAAACCATCAGAGATCTTGTGAATCCCCTGATTTTTCAAGAATTTTAAATTTGGATTTTCACAAATTTCTGGAATTTTCTGGATTTTTCTGTAAATTAAAAACAGGGTTTTAATTATTAAATAATTTTTAAATGATAATAAATAATATTAAAATATTATGAAAATAATATTTTTGGTTGTAAAATGAAAAACTGGACTTAGGGTAATTTTCTGGAAATTTATTGGGCCCCGGACCTATTTTTAATCACCTGAAAACTAATAATTAATTAATTAATTAATTATTTAATTAATTTTAACTCCCGGCCCAATCCCCTGGCCCACCGGCCCGGCCCAATCCCTCAGCCCAACCCGTTGGCCTAACGGGTCGGGTCGGGTCCACCCGAACCCGACCCGCACCCGCTAGCCCGCAACCCAGCTCCCTCTCCCCGACCCGGTCGCCTCCCCCGCGTCTCCCGCCGGCCGCGCCGCCCGCAGCTCCGCCCGGCCACCTCGCCCGTACCCCGCGGCCACGTCTCCGCCCTGGCCGCCTCCTTCGGCCCCACGACCACCGCCTCTCTCCCTTTAAAACCCCCATCGCTCCCCCCTCCGAAATCCCCCTCGACTCGATCCCTCCGAAGTCCGATGGCGCAAGTTTCGTTTCAATCCGCCCTAGCTCCGCCGACGAGCCGCCGTGCCGCCACGCCAGCGCCGCCTCCCTCTCCTCCTTCTTCCTCCTCTCCCCAGCCGCACAGCCGCAGCAGCAGCTGCTCCAGCCCGCTCCGGCGCGCCGCCGCCGTCAGCTAGCGTCGCCTCCCTCCGCCAACGCTGCCCCAGCCCGCCTCCGGCCGGCCGTCCTCCGCCGCCGCAGCTCCGGCCATCAGCCCTGAACCCTAACCCTAACCCTAACCTCGTGTCAACCGGACACGAACACGGGACACAGTGTCCTGTGTCGTGTCGGACACGGTGAACCCCGATTTTCGAGTCCTATTCAGGTACGCGTATCTCCCTGCTCGTTTACCCGTTTTTGATTCCGTCAGTTGCGTTGCGTAGCCTGCTTGACCCCCTCGGTGCCCGTGCAACCCGCTCGGGGCATCGCGTCCTGTGGTGATCGCGAACCACGATCCAAAAATAGGAAAAACAATGCCATGATTCACCCCGGAACTGGGTACGCCCCGCCAAACGGGACGACTTGGTCGCGCGCGGTCTTCGCTGATACATGCGCGTCGTCTATACGGACGTGCGAGATTTCGCAGAAGCTGATTCGGATGTGCGTGCACACCGGAATCAGTACGTATCCGCGGACAACGCCCCGTATCCGACTTTTCTGAATCGTGACCTAACTTTGTGTACACACGTCGGATTGAAACGAAACTTGCGCCATCGGACTCATAACGATACGCTGGTCCTGTGACCCAAGTTTGGTTCGATTCTGAGAACGTTGACGAAATCGCGTGTCGTGGGCCCCACAGGTCCCGCTCGACGGGCAATTTTGTGATCGGCTCATCGGATTCCAATTTTGGAAGTTCCGTTGGGTTCGTATCATCGTTCCTGACCTGTTGACACTAAGTTTGGTAAATTTGGAGACCTTTGACCCTGACACATTTTTCGGTGCAAAGCGGGCCTACATGTGGACCCCGTTTTGACCCAAAATTGTCGTTTTTGCCCTTATCTCCAAATTGGACTCAAGGACAGGCATTTCTAGCTGATTGATATTTTTTGGATCTGATGGTGATGTTTGTTTCAGCAACCGGAATACCGCCTGTAATTTTTGCTGAAGTCAGAGCCGCAATTGGAACCGGAACCACAGGCAAGTGTACCTTGCCAAACCCTGCAGCTTGCTATATATTTCCTTGGCTTAATTTTGCAACAGTGGGCAAGTACAGCTTGTCAACTCGCAGTGATACCTGTTATAGTATTTTACTTGAGTTCTTGTAGATTCATATATAAACTTGTTTTAAACTGTTTAACCCAGGACCGAGTGACTTTACTTAGCGTCCGATTACTAGTCGGGTGCCAACCCCGTACGCGAAGTTGGGTAACGTCACATAGAGATGGATATCGATATCCTATGTATTCTCGTACTTGTCTTATCAAGTACATCAGAACCCAGGACACTTGACACTATTCATGAGACAGAATCCTCCTGAGATATTCATGGTGATTCTGTATAGGATACAGGTTTTATGACATGGACAGTTTATTCATAGACATTATATGACTGCTGCATTAGTTATGATCTTGCATGACATGGACATGAGGCCACATGGACATGGGACGTGTGATTACATTGGGTGGGGAGAGACACACAGGCTACAGGCTGTTCCATATATATATCTACTACTATTGTGAGGTCATAGACTCTCCAGCAGAGCTAGACCCTTTACGTGTTATTACTGCTACCGGCTCCCCGACACAGAGCTTGTAGCAGTTTTAGCCTGAGTTCTAGTGATGCTCTCAACTTGCATTTATCACTTAGCTGGTTACATAGTTCACCCTGCTGTTTCATTTAATTTCTGCACTGCTTATATTTTGGCTTGTATTATCTGTACCTTGTTATGTCCCCTAAGGTCCTGGAATGGACTATGTCCCCAGGTATAGCCGAAGAGATCCATCCAGAGATACACTGTACAGGAGCACTTTCAGGAGCTGTACCAGGACCTGAGGACGAGCTCGCACCAGAGGACTTCTCCTGAGCAGTGGCTGTATATAGTCGGTTATTTCTGTTTCCATTTCCAGTTCCCTTAATTCCTGTCTATTTGCATTTGATGTACCAGACATATTCTCGGATTGTTCCCCGAGACACTTATTTGAGATTTGCTTATTTATTCTATTGCATTATTTCTGACATTTAATCTGTGATTATCTGTTGTGGATGAGATTAGTATAGACTGTGACCTGTAACGATTGTTCTATTTACTGTTAGACTACAGCTTAAGCATGCCCTGATGGATCCATTAAATTGGGTTGTCCATCGGTGCGTGCTGCTGGCCATTGCCACGTGTCCAGTCCCTCGGCATTTTGGGACTGGGGCGTGACATGGTTTTTGTGGTGGCCCATGCAGGTCATCGACTAAATTGTTCGATTTTAACTTAGGGACCGAACAGGCCTGCAATAAGATAGGATAAGCTTTTAGGATCTCATCCACTTGCTTGAATCGTTCTTGATATCTATTCGAATTAATTTATTGACTTGCATCCTGCCTTGATTCCTGTGCGCCTCTTATCGTTTATTTTGGATACAGGGAAATGGACCCACAAGCCAGCAACGAGGCTCATACAGAAATATCGCAAGGCGTGGTGGTTACCCACGAAGACGATGTGACACCAGTGGGTGAAGGCCAATCATCACAAGGCAGTCAAGCAAGTCATCCTGCCTCAAGAATCCACCAAGATGACGTTCCATCCTCGACGCAGCCTACTCCACTGATGCCTTCCTTCCCACTGGGACAGCCTATGGACGAACAGCAAATGTTTCGCATGTTCTACGTGATGATGCAAGCCTATCAGAAGGTTCAACAAGATGCTCAGTAAAACCAAGCGGAGAACTCCATCGACAGAATTAGCTCGGAGTCACGGAGGCCAATCAGTTCAATTGCAACTACCTTCGACGAGGACGTTCTTACTGCAGCAAGACCCGTGGAGTGCACCACAAGGATCGAGTCCAGCCAGAAGCGGCCGTATGCGTCAGCACCAGACCAAGCACAACAGGAAAGAGCTGCAAAGCGACCACAGATAAATCTACAACAGAGAGCATCAACGCCACTAGCACTAGTCCTTCATACTTGTCACTACTGTGGCAAGGTAGGCCACCTTGCTAAAGAATGCCGACGCAGACTGGGACAATGTCTATCTTGTGGATCCAAGAAGCATTCGGTAAGAGATTGCCCTGAACGTCGAGAGAAAGCAGTGGTGATTCACCAACCAGCCACATCAACACCAGCCGGAGCACCACAGGAAGAAACTTCAAAGAAGCCTCATATGCAGCAGCCACCCGAAGCATCTCCGCAAGTACTGCCTATCTGTCAACATTGTCACAAACGAGGCCACATTGAGAGCGGGTGCAGACGTAAGTTGAAATTATGCTTGATTTGCGGAACCAATCAACACTTAGCCAAGGATTGTCCCCAGCATCGAGAGAAAGCATTGACGAATCTTCAAACTGCCACATCAGCACCAGCTGGAGCACCACAGGCAGGAATTGCCAGGAAGTCTCACATACACCAGCCATCAGAAGCATCTCCACAGGCAATACCTGTCTGTCCATATTGTCGCAGGCGAGGCCACACTGAGGACGAGTGCAGACGAAAGAAGAGATTATGCATAGCTTGCGGATCCAGTCAGCATTTATTAAAGAAATGTCCCGAACATTGAGAACAAGCGTTACCAGCGTCAAGGTCAGCCTCTCCAGCATTGGAAGCATCGCAAACGGAAGTTCAAGAAGTCCTACCACCAGCCTCAGGAGGATATCTTCCGAGGCCACCTTTGGTACCCCAGACAACACTCTTCCAGCAGGCCCAGCAGCAGAGGGCACCACCTCAAGGACGCGGACAAGCTCCAGCGAAGACCATGGAGAACGCGCAGACTCGTGGAGTAGCTAATGCACGTAAGTGATTCGTAGTTATCCGTTTCTAGTCTTGTTCAGCTCGTGCCTATTGGTTCGTGACCTCAGCCCCAACCTAGTAATTGGCAACTTGTTAATAATAACCTAGTTTTCTAAAAGTTGTAGTTTTCTTGCTTTAACTAGATTTTCTCTGGAAAGTGCATAACTTCCATTCTTAGGAAAACAGTATTTTCCTAAGTATCTTGTGATGTGTTCCGAACGATACTTGCAACCGTGTCATCTCTGGTGACCGGTTATTCTTTGATTGCGAGGACGCAATCCTCTTAAGGGAGGTAGATTGTAAATCCCCTGATTTTTCAAGAATTTTAAATTTAGATTTTCACAAATTTCTGGAATTTTCTGGGTTTTTCTGTAAATTAAAAATAGGGTTTTAATTATTAAATAATTTTTAATTGATAATAAAAAATATTAAAATATTATAAAAATAATATTTTTTGGTGTAAAATGAAAAACTGGACTTAGGGTAATTTTCTGGGAATTTATTGGGCCCCGGACCTATTTTTAATCACCTGAAAACTAATAATTAATTAATTAATTAATTAATTATTTAATTAATTTTAACTTCCGGCCCAATCCCCTGGCCCACCGGCCTGGCCCAATCCCTCAGCCCAACCCGTTGGCCTAACGGGTCGGGTCGGGTCCACCCGAACCCGACCCGCACCCGCTAGCCCGCAACCCAGCTCCCTCTCCCCGACCCGGTCGCCTCCCTCGCGTCTCCCGCCGGATTCGCCGGCCGCGCCGCCCGCCGCTCCGCCCGGCCACCTCGCCCGTACCCCGCGGCCACGTCTCCGCCCTGGCCGCCTCCCTCGGTCCCACGACCACCGCCTCTCTCCCTTTAAAACCCCCATCGCTCCCCCCTCCGAAATCCCCCTCGACCCGATCCCTCCGCTACCACGCCACCGCCTCGCCGCCTCGCCGCGACGCCACGCCTTCGCCCTAGCTCCGTCGACGCGCCGCCGTGCTGTAGCGCCCCGTTCCTCCTATTCGAGGAGCGCGGCTAAGAAACACAAGACGGTATCGTTCGATCGGGATAGATTGAATTAAGAACTCGTCCTCGTTATGGATTTGTTTCTTCGGAATCGATTCCCATATTCAGTGGACTGCGCCCCAATGATCGGCTTAGCGGCAGAGTCAGGAGGGACCTCTCCGCTGCTATCTTTTATTGCCTCGGTTTTCGATGTCGCTTGTTGCTTTCGTGCTTTGAGTTGGTTTTGGGACTTGCTTGTTTTCTTTGAACGGTTCCGATGGTTTTTATTGTTTTCGTTCATTGACTTGCACTTCTATTCTGAGATTGGAAAGAGAGGAAGAAGTATTAATCGAGCTGTTCGTGTGCAGGTGAACGAGCAGTAGGCAGCTTGCGAGCGGAGTCGTGAAGCGTCTCTTTCCTTCTTCTTTCCAAAATCTAAGTGAGTGGCTACCAACCCGATTAGCTAGCCTTGCTTCCAAGCCTCACTCCTTCGCCCTGATCAAACGATACCAAGTAAAAATAAAAGAGATCAAGATAAAAAGGGAATAGACTTGGAAATATTGCTTGTCAACTAAACTTATGAACGGTTATCATCCTGTATGCTAGTTCGTTTATAACTGTTCTATGAATCATGCTAAGTATAGAAATATATGCTTGTTACGAAATAAACTGTCAGGATGACTATGCAAAACTGTTATGCTATGGAACAAATTCTATGAGTGCTCTTGATCACGGACAACTTGTGCACAAGGTATGTTATGAGTTCTGCGGACGGTCACCGGGGCGCCGGGACCGATCCGATCCGGACGGAACGTATGTATAGTCGTATGTTATGGGGCAAAGTTTTATGCAGCGGGGCTCGCCACCTGCGTTGTATATCATTTGTGTCTTGAGACTATAACCCGTCCCTTCGTGGCATCAAGCCAGTGATCCTATGTATATTTAAACCTGTTGCATACTAACTTGTGTCTTCGTTTCAGGGAAGGCATGGTAAGTATTGTGCAGGTAATTCAGACGGTCAGGTAAAAATCCACCTAACGGTGGCACGTTCATTACAGTAAATTCTATATGCTGCTTACTTGTAAATGAACTAAGGCAAGATAGAAACCCACAAACAGCATGCTTCATTAAAACAACGTGTTGATTGGTATAGTCAGGCTAGCTCGCCTTCACCAGCATGTTTCGATATGCTGACCCTCGTTGAAACAGGTTCTCCGCACCAAGGCGAACCGAGCGAGGAGCCGAAGTCGTCTACCCGATCCAGTCCAGCTGTTGGCGCATCTTCACCGCGCCCTCGAAGCCTTTTAAAGTCCGAAGCTGCAACTCTTTATACACAAATGCAGCTCCGTGGCAAAGCCGTCCTCCAGCCTGGAGGTCCTTATCGTTTTGAGTTTATAAAGGGATGTAATGTACAGGACTGCTATCTCATTTTGAGTCATCTCGTTTGTAAGCCGTTCGGCATATTAGCTAACTCGTTCAAGAGTTTGTAATAGATGTTCATTATCAATAAAGAGAACTTTTCTATGTTTTAAATCTGTGTTTCAATTTATCTGCGTACTCTGAATATGTGCTTGCTATGCAAATTATTAAAGCCTTGTGCGGGCGCAACTCCAAGCCCGCACGGCGGTCACGATTCGGGGGACGCCTCAAACGATTCTAAGGAATCGGGTCGTGACACGTGCCTCCACGCCAGCGCCACCTCCCTCTCCTCCTTCTTCCTCCTCTCCCCAGCCGCACAGCCGCAGCAGCAGCTGCTCCAGCCCGCTCCGGCGCGCCGCCGCCGTCAGCCAGCGTCGCCTCCCTCCGCCAGCGCCCAACCCGCCTCCGGCCGGCCGCCCTCCGCCGCAACTTCGGCCATCAGCCCTGAACCCTAACCCTAACCCTAGCATCGTGTCAGCCGGACACGGACACGGGACACAGTGTCCTGTGTCGTGTCGGACACGGTGAACCCCGATTTTCGAGCCCTGTTCAGGTACGCATATCTCCCTGCTCGTTTATCCATCTTCGATTTCGTCAGTTGCATTGCGTAGCCTGCGTGACCCCCTCGGTGTCCGTGCAACCCGCTCGGGGTATCGCGTCCTATGGTGATCGTGAACTGCGATCCAAAAACAGAAAAAACAACGCCCTGATTCACCCCGAAACTGGGTACGCCCCGCCAAACGGGACGACTTGGTCGTGCGCGGTCTTCGCTGATACGTGCGCGTCATCGATACGGACGTGCGGGATTTCGCAGAAGCTGATTCGGATGTGCGTGCACACCGGAATCAGTGCGTATCCGCGGATAACGCCCCGTATCCGACTTTTTTGAATCGTGACTTAACTTTGTGTACACACGTCGGATTGAAACAAAACTTATGCCATCGGACTCGTAGCGATACGCTGGTCCTGTGACCCAAGTTTGGTTCAATTCTGAGAACGTTGACGAAATCGCGTGTCGTGGGCCCCAACAGGCCCCACTCGACGGGCAATTTTGTGATCGGCTCATCGAAATCCAATTCTGGAAGTTCCGTTGGGTTCGTATCATCGTTCCTGACCTGTTGACACTAAGTTTGGTGAATTTGGAGACCTTTGACCCTGACACATTTTTTGGTGCAAAGCGGGCCCACATGTGGACCCCGTTTTGACCCGAAATTACCGTTTTTGCCCTTGTCTCCAAATTGGACTCAAGGACAGGTGTTTCTAGCTGATTGATATTTTCTGGATCTGATGGTGATGTTTGTTTCTGCAACCGGAGTACCGCCTGCAATTTCCGCTGAAGTCAGAGCCGCAATTGGAACCGGAACCACATGCAAGTGTACCTTGCCAAACCCTGCAGCTTGCTATATATTTCCTTGGCTTAATTTTACAACATTGGGCAAGTACAGCTTGTCAACTCGCAGTGATACCTGTTATAGTATTTTACTTGAGTTCTTGTAGATTCATATATAAAGTTGTTTTCAACTGTTTAACCCAGGACCGAGTGACTTTACTTAGCGTCCGATTACTAGTCGGGTGCCAACCCCGTACGCGGAGTTGGGTAACATTATATAGAGATGGATATCGATACCCTATGTATTCTCGTACTTGTCTTATC
Organism: Iris macrosiphon; assembly: GCA_036927795.1. Taxonomy (NCBI): domain Eukaryota; kingdom Viridiplantae; phylum Streptophyta; class Magnoliopsida; order Asparagales; family Iridaceae; genus Iris; species Iris macrosiphon. The sequence continues at coordinate 165,677,511 of JAYESA010000002.1, forward strand.
AAGTACATCAGAACCCAGGACACTTGACACTATTCATGAGACAGAATCCTCCTGAGATATTCATGGTGATTCTGTATAGGATACAGGTTTTATGACATGGACAGTTTATTCATAGACATTATATGACTGCTGCATTAGTTATGATCTTGCATGACATGGACATGAGGCCACATGGATATGGGACGTGTGATTACATTGGGTGGGGAGAGACACACAGGCTACAGGCTGTTCCATATATATATCTACTACTATTGTGAGGTCATAGACTCTCCAGCAGAGCTAGACCCTTTACGTGTTATTACTGCTACCGGCTCCCCGACACAGAGCTTGTAGCAGTTTTAGCCCGAGTTCTAGTGATGCTCTCAACTTGCATTTATCACTTAGTTGGTTACATAGTTCACCCTGCTGTTTCATTTAATTTCTGCACTGCTTATATTTTGGCTTGTATTATCTGTACCTTGTTATGTCCCCTGAGGACCTGGAATGGACTATGTCCCCAGGTATAGCCGAAGAGATCCATCCAGAGATACACTGTACAGGAGCACTTCCAGGAGCTGTACCAGGACCTGAGGATGAGCTCGCACCAGAGGACTTCTCCTGAGCAGTGGCTGTATATAGTCGGTTATTTCTGTTTCCATTTCCAGTTCCCTTAATTCCTGTCTATTTGCATTTGATGTACCAGACATATTCTCGGATTGTTCCCCGAGACACTTATTTGAGATTTTCTTATTTATTCTATTGCATTATTTCTGGCATTTAATCTGTGATTATCTGTTGTGGATGAGATTAGTATAGACTGTGACCTGTAACGATTGTTCTATTTACTGTTAGACTACAGCTTAAGCATGCCCTGATGGATCCATTAAATTGGGTTGTCCATCGGTGCGTGCTGCTGGCCATTGCCACGTGTCCAGTCCCTCGGCATTTTGTGACTGGGGCGTGACAGATCTGATGACCATGAACATGAATTATTTGGTCTATATATATAAGACTTCTGTAACATCATTGTTCGAAGCATACCATATGTTATATTTTTGAAAGACTTCTTGAACATAATTATTGTTCGAAGCATACCATGAACATCTAGTGTTTGGTATTTACCTACGACTTCTGGAACATCATTGTTCGAAGCATACCATGAACAATATTTGTTTGGTATAAATAGACTTCTGAAACATCTTTGTTTGAAGCTTACACCATGAACATGAATTGTTTGGTAATTTACCAAGTTCTTATGTTAACTTGTTATTATTGATCTTATACAACAATATGTCGAGCCTCACAAAGTATGATTTCAAGCCTCTAAACTTAGAAGGCCAGAATTTTCTTAACTGGAGATTGGATGCTGAATTGCACCTTCAAGCCAAAAGCTTATGTGACGCAATTGTGGTTGATAAGCCAATATCTGCACAAGATAAAACGAATGTTTTAATTTTTCTAAGACATTATTTCATGATGATCTCAAGGCTGAGTACTTAATAGTCAAGGACCTCTTGGTGCTATGAAATTCTCTAGCTGAGAGATATGATCACCAGAAAATGGTCATACTACCAGGTGTACTCCATGAATGGCTCAATCTATGTTTCCAAGATTATAAGACAGTTGCAGCCTATAATTCATCTATATTCAAGATTACTTCATATTGAAGTTATGTGGTGAAGAAGTGACAGAGCATTCATGCCAGAGAAAACATTCACCATATTTCATGCAACTAATATGACCCTACAACAAACGTGTAGGGAGAGGAATTTTAAGAAGTATTCTGAACTCATTACTGTCTTACTCGTGGTTGAGAAAAATAATGAGTTATTAATCAAAAACCACACTCGTAGACTAACTGGGTTCACACAAATTCCAGCTGAAGTGAATGCGACTAATGTTCGAAAAAATGTGATCAATACTAGGGGTCGAGGAAATCCCAGAGATAGAGGGCATGCACGCCATGGAAGCCAAAGAAATGGCTACAATCTGGGTCCAAGGAACGATACACAGTACAAAAATAAGAGATTTAATCCTCGAAGAAATAATGCCCAAATTTCTAATCCAGCTGCTCAAATTGATATTTGCAAACATTGTGGAAGAGCTGGTCATTGGATGCGAAACTGTTGCACCTTACAAAAGAAAGTGGACGAGTATGCAGCCTCAAAGGGTATGAAAACTAATCTCATGGAGGGTATAACACACATGGATTTTAATAATTCCTTCCAAGATAAGGATGGAAACGCAATTTCGGAAGACTAGTTCAACGCCATGATAGACGAAGTCAATGATATTTATTATATGCTTATCTAAGTTTATTTACTTTCCACTTTGAATAAATTGGTCATTATATGATCAATAGTCTAGGTAGTTTACTTTCTTTGAAGCAGTTTCATTTAGATTTAGATCAAGTTGTAATAATTGATAATATGTCAAGTTTAACCATTTAGTAGCATATTAATATATTATTAATTTTTGTTTTTGAAAGGTATGGACAATGATGATGGCATATGCTTGATAGATAGTGCAACAACGCACACTATATTAAAAACTAGAAAGTTTTTTATAATATATGCCTCAAACACTGCCAAGGTGACCACCATTGCTGGACCCGTGCAGATTATAAAAGGTTATGGTAAGGCCGATGTTTTGTTGGCAAATAGAACACACTTAGTCATTCGAAATGCATTATTCTTTAGTAGATCTAATAAAAATTTACTCAGCTTTAGTGATATTCGAATAAACGGGTTTCATGTTGAAACCATGAACGATAATAACAAAGAGTATCTTTGTATCACCTCTAATGTTAAAAGCAATAAGTTCACATTAGAAAAGTGCAAGTTAATCTCCTCGGGGCTATATCAAACTACTCTAAAGGTAGTAGAATTTTACCTTATCACTAGCAAAAGGCTAAAGGATCCAAGGAATCAAATCCTTTGACATGACAGATTGGGTCATCCAGGATCGACTATGTTGAGAAAGGTCATTAACAATACCAATGGACATAATTTATCATACCAAAGTCTTTCATTTCCTACTGAACATTTGTGTGTAGCTTGTTCACAGGGTAAACTCATTACAAGACCTTCACTTCTCAAAATAGCTTCTGAATCACCACCATTCCTTCAGAGAATACAAGGTAATATTTGCGGACCAATTGATCCTGCTAGCGGACATTTCAGGTATTTTATGGTTCTAATAGATGCTTCTAGTCGATGGTTAAATATTTTCTTCCTCTCATATAGAGATTTTGCCTTCTCCAAGCTACTTTCTCAGTTGATTAAGCTTAAGACTCATTTTTACTAACCAACATGTTGGAACGATTCGACTTGATAATGCAGTTGAGTTCTCTTTTCGTACTTTTGATGATTATTGTGCTTCCGTAGGAATAGAAGTTAAACATTATGTCCCTCATGTTCATACCCAAAATGGTTTAACAGAGTCCTTGATTAAGCATTTTCAGCACATAGCAAGGCCTTTACTCATGCAATCAAACTTACTCGTTTCAGCTTAGGGATATGCCATATAATTATATACTGCTAAATTGATCATTGTTAGGCCAACTGCATATCGTAAATTTTTATCATCACAACTTGTGACAGGCCATCAACCTAACATCTCTCATTTGCGTAAATTTGGTTGTGTTGTTTATGTTCCTATTCTCCCTCCTCAGCGCTCTAAAATGGGACCTCAGAACCGTTTAGGAATTTATATTGGTTTTGATTTGCCCTCAATCATTAGATATTTGGAACCTTTAACTTGTGATATTTTTACTGATAGATTCGCAGACTACCATTTTAATGAGACTAAATTTTCGTCGTTGGGGAAAGATAAGAAAGAAAAAAATGTTCTTACAGAACCACTCGCCACAAATAAATGACATAAACTATCATGGGATAATTCCACTATGTCTCATCTAGATCCTCATACTAATCAATGTGAAACTGAGGTACGAAGGATATTGCATCTACAGGAGATTGTAAATCAAATGTCAGATGCATTTACTGATGCAGCTAAAGTGATTAAATCACATGTGCCCGCTGCAAATGCGCCATCTCGAATTGATATCCCCGCAGAAAAAATAGCAGAGTGGCTAATGAATCTACTGTACGCCAGAAGCCTGGTAGACCTATAGGTTCGAAGGACTTAGTCCCTAGAAAGAGAAAATGCCCAAGTAACGCTCTTAAGGAGGTCACACATAACGCTCAAGAAGAGGTTATGAATGAGAGATCCATACTCTCTGAAAACCCAGAAGATGTTACTGTCTTAGAAAAGACACAAGCCCAAGAGGAGGCTCAGGTACCTGAAAGCAAAGAGATCTCTATGTTATATATATATATATATATATATATATATATATATATATATATATATATATATATATATATATATATATATATATAAGAGGTATGGGATCGCAAAGATATAACAGTAGATGAGATATTCTCATTCTCAGTAGCTACTGAAATATCTAAGGACATTGATAACACTGAACCACGTAGCATCGATGAATGTCGACAAAAAAAATATTGGCCAAAATAGAAGGATGCTATTCAAGCAGAATTGGATTCCCTTAATAAACGTGGAGTGTTCGGACCTATAGTACAAACACTAAAAAATGTCAGACCGGTAGGTTACAAGTGGGTGTTTGTAAGAAAGAAAAATAAAAAGAATGAAATCATTCAATTTAAGGCACGATTAGTGGCACAAGGGTCTTCTCAGAGACCCGGAATTGATTACGAAGAGACGTATTCTCCCGTAATGGATGCAACAATGTTCCGTTATTTGATAAGTCTGACAGTTAAGAAAAAGCTGGACATGAGACTTATGAACGCTATAACAACATATCTATATGGTGATTTAGATAGCGATATCTATATGAAAATCCCAGATGGATTTAACCTACCCAGCTCAAAAGCTAAGAACATGCATTCCATAAAATTAAGACATTCATTGCACGGTTTAAAATAATCTGAAAGGATGTGGTACAACCTTCTTAGTGAATATATAAAAATGGAGTGATATAAGAATAATCCTATATGCCCATGTGTCTTCATAAAAAAAATCTAAAAAGTATTTCGCTATAGTTGCAGTATATGTCGATGACATAAACTTGATTGGGACAAGACATAAAATCAATGAGACTACAAACAATCTGAAAAAGGAGTTCGAGATAAAAGATCTCGGAGACACGAAATATCATCTCAGATTACAAATTGAGCATTGTACTAATAGAATTTTAGTGCATCAATCCAAATATACAGAAAATATATTGAAACATTTCAATATAGATAAAGCTCACCCCCTTAGCACTCCAATGGTTGTTCGATCTTTATATATCAATAAAAGATCCATATCGTCCTAAGGACGACAATAAAATGATGCTAGGACCCGAAGTACCGTACCTTAGTGCCATTGGGACATTAATATATATATCATAATGTACAAGGCCAGACATATCATTCTCTGACAATATGTTGGCTAGATATAGCTCGGTGCCAACTCGCAGACATTGGAATGGCATTAAACATGTGATAAGATATCTTCGTGGAACTATCGACATAGGATTATTTTATACTTTGGGTTTATTTGACATCGCGAATCTAGTTGGCATTACATATTCAGGTTATTTATCTGATCCTCATAAAGGTCGTTCACAAACTGGATATGTGTTTCTTAATAGCAATGCAACTATTTTTTGCCGTTCAACAAAACAGACAATGGTTGCTACCTCCTCAAATCACTCAAAAATATTGGCTCTCCATGAAGCAAGTAGAGAATATATTTGGCTGAGATCGTTGATTCAACACATTCGTAGCTCCTGTCACCTTTCCCCTACCACAGGTACTCCAACTGTTATTCATGAGGATAATGCAATATGTATTGCACAAATTCAAGGTGGATTCATTAAAGGAGACATGACTAAGCACATCTCATCGAAGTTTTTTTATACTCATGAGCTTCAGAAAAACTTTGATATTGACATCCAACAAATTCTCTCAAGTGATAATTATCATGCCCCAGTCCCAAAATACCGAGGGACTAGCCACGTGGCAATGGCCAACAGCACACTCCAATGGACAAATCCAATTTAATGGACCCGTTAGAGTGTACTTAAGCTGTAAAACAATATAATGGTCTACGATACATGTCACAGTCTAATTCTAATCTCATCTACAGAAGGTAAACATAAATCAAATGTCAAAATAATCAAACTCATAAATATAATCCAATAACAAGTCTCAATAAAAAGTGTCTCGGAGAATAACCTGATAATGAGTTTAATACAGTAATACAAGAGACATGAAATAGAGAAACTAGAAACAAAAATAACTGAGTATATAAAGCAATACTTAGGAAAAATCCTCTGGCAACACCTCGTCCTCTGGTGCTGGTACTGCTCCAGTGTCTGCTCCTATCCCGTATACCTCGGGGTAGATCTCCTCTGCTAAACCTGGTGACATAATCCGGATCCAGGTCCTCAGGGGACATAGCAAGGTACACGAATAACTCAAGCCAAATAAAATACAGTAAATAAGAATATATATATATCCATAGGGCAACTATGTAACCATCTATGTAATATGCAAGTGAGAGCATCACTAGTACTCAGGCTGAGACTACTACAAGCTCTGTGTTAGGGAGCCGGTAGCAGTAATATCACATAATGAGCATAGCTTTGATATAGAGGCTACAACACAGCAATAATAAATATATATGTATATAATCAGCCTGTGTGTCTCTCCCTACCCAATATAATCACACATCTCATGTCCACGACGTCTTATGTCCATAACACGCAAGATCATGACCTCTAGCTAGTACAACGAGTCATAATAATATCTATGTATATGCAAGATCTATGTCACGAATCCTGTAAGCCTATACAGAATCACCATAAATAACTCAGAAAAGATTATGTCTCATGAATAGTGTCAAGTGTCCTATGATATGACGTACTTGATAAAGTAAGCACAAAATATAGGATCGGGTTATCAACTCTCTAAGTGACGTTAACAACTCCGCGTACGGCGTCGACACCCGAATATTATTCGGACGTTAAGCAACATCTTACAGTCCTAGGTTGAATAGGTATATCTCAAGTGCATATAAATATAGAAAGAACTCAAGCAAATAATATAACAGGAACTACTGCAGGTTGGCAAGGTACACTTGCCTGGGGTTTAAACTCCAACAGTTGCTTCGGTGTATGTGGAATCTGCAGGTACGCCTCCGGATGCTAAAACAAATATTACCATTACTCTCATAAGATATGAAATAGCTATGATTGACTATCCATAAGTCCAATTTGGACACAGGAACAGAATTGACAGTTTTTGGTCAAAGCGGGGTCCACATGTGGCCCACTTCGTACCAAAAAATGTGCCATAGATAAAGTTCTCCAAATTTGTCAAACTTAGTATCTACTAGTCCAGAACGATGATACGAATCCAACGAAATATCCAGAACTGAATTTCGATGAGCCGATCACAAAATCGCCCGTCAAGTGGAGCCGTAGGGCCCACAAAAACGGAATTTTGTCAACATTCTCAGAATTGAACCAAATTTGGGTCACATGACTAGCGTAATACTGCGAATCTGATGGCACAAGTTTTATTATGAAATAACAAGTATACACGAAGTTACAGCGAGTGTCAGAACGGCCGATACGAGACATTTTCGATGGATACACGTTGATTTCGGTGTGCACGTACATCCAAATCAACTTTCGCAAAATCCCACATGTCCGTATTGACGATATGCACCTTTTGATGCAATTTACATACGATGAAGTCACCTCATTTAGCGGGACACACCCTGTTTCAAAAAAATTTGGGTTTTGAAAACCAAGTTTTTGGTCAACTTTACCCGCAAATAAAATACAGCATGCAACAAATTAAAATAAACTAATTATAGGGTTCTAATCTCGGTTAGGTTGTATAATTTACTGTTTAAACAGAATTTAAAAATATTAACCAGGTTGGGAGTAAATCAGCCATGAACATGAGGCTCCGGAACAGTTTTTAAACTACAGAAATATGTGGGTTTTTCCTGTTTTGCATCACGATTTGCGACCGACACAGGACACGATACCTTGAACTATTTATATAGGATTCGAAAGGGTCACGTGGTCTTCGTATAGGATTCAACAGAACAAAATTTGGATCAATACACAGGGAGATACGTGAGTGGGAAGATGGGTACCTCGCTGATGTTCGTGACAGAGGCAGTTTTGTGGCGACTTTGCGGGCGGCGTGCGGCCGTCGTCGGTGGCCGGAGGTGGACGTGGGAGGTTGGGGAGCTAGGAGGAGTGGTCATGATGTGTGAAGAAGTGAGGGTGGGGTAGTTTTATGAATCGAAAAGGGGGGAGGATGATCGCGTGATCAACGGGAGTCGTGGGGTGTCTGCGGGTATACGGGGGAGCCATTGTAGCAGTGGGTTAGTGGGGCGGGTCGGGTTGGCGGGTCGGGTCGGGTTCAGATCCGACCCGTTAGGGCTGGGGTTGGGTTTGGTTTAGTTTGGTTCGGTCTGGTTTAATCCTAAAAATTTATTTTTAAATTTTTTAGAAATATGGGTGTTTACAATAATCTTGCAGACTTATTCACCAAGTCGTTGGCAAAGTCAACTTTTCATAAACTAGTTCTTGGAATTGGAATGCGACGTCTTCATAAACTAATTTTTTAGGATCAACATCACCAGGGGAGTGATTGTTTTCAGGGGGAGATATATTTTGTATGGACTATAACATGTTGTACTCTTTTTTCTTAGTCATGATTTTTTTTTTTCATTGGATTTTTCATGACAAGGTTTTAATGAAGCAACATTAAGCGTGTCCAATACCTATCTAAGTCATCTTAAAGATTATACTCTTTTCTTTCGCACATGTTTTGTCCTAATAGATTTTCCTGGCAACGTTTTAACGAGGCAATAGGTTTAGAGATTGTGGTCATCCAAAGGGGGAGTGTTATAACGTGGGTTACTAAAGGGTTGGATTCTCACTTTGTATTTTAGTCCCACTTTGGTTAGAGATTAATATTACACCTTCATTGGGTTGTATAAATAAGACTTTTGCCTTCCACTATGAGATTACACTAATAAGAGATCTTCTCTCCTATTTTATTCTTCCTTCTTCTACGTTTATTCTAAAAATTTAAGCTTTTTGGGTAATACCATCACCTATAACATGACGATGATGTGGCGCTGAAGTGGTGATGATTTTAGTGTTAGAAAATTTTGATCGTAAATGAGAGATTTTATGAAAGAATTTAAGAATAAAATTAAAATATTACAAATAAATTTTTTAAAAATATATGTTATTTGTAACACTAAAATCATTGTCACGTCTATGTCGTCAACGCCATATTTTAGTGCTAAAAAATCGATCACAAATGAGAAATTTTGTGCTAAAATTAAAAAAAATTAAATTAGAATATCAAAAAGGACAATATTGCTTGGCCTGTGGGAGGTGACCGCACATTTGGCCCACACGTCACGTGGCACCCTCCTATTGGCCAGAATTAAAGAGGTGGGGCCGATAGACAGCTGGAGCAAATAGGGGAAGGGCACGTGGGGGTGCGGTCCAAATATCATTCTCCTATCAAAAAATATTATCTGTAACACTAAAAATGTCATCACCTCAGCACCACGTCATCGTCATGGATGATGGTATCTCCAAAAAATTTGGGCCCTTGATAAAGGCACTACAAAAAAGACTCAGGACAGTTATTTTTTTAGATAATTACAAGTTTACCACTCTCCAAACTTGATCAGGACAGTCCAATTTTTTTCAGGACTGTCAAAATATTGACAGTCTTAACAATAGGAAGGACTCTCAAAATTTTAATAGTCATACCAATTGGAAGGACTCTCAAAATTTTGACTGTTCTAAAGAAAATATGTTGATTCTTTAGGACTGTCAAAATTTTGACAGTCCTTCAAATTGGTAGGATTGTCAAAATTTTGACAGTCCGGAGGGGGAGGGTGTCTGCACGAGGCGAGACAAGGGAGGAGAAGGAGGGAGGTGGAGGCGGAGGCGGAGAGGGAGGAGGATGAAGAAGAGGAGGAGGAGGCAAGAGCAGCGGCGACGGTTGTCACGCCCCAAAACCAGAATACTGGAGAGCAGGGGCGAAACAAAGTCAGCTGCATACACCAGAGTACTCTATACCCCAAGATACGATCATGGCTGTCTAGACATGTGAGGGTTTGCTCTACAATCTAATGGCATTCCTAGGTCAAGAGTCATAGTTGTCTCAATCTCAAGCAAGCAACAAGTTACAAGAAGTGTAATCACCAACATATAATAGTAAGACGTCCCAAACTATACAGATACAGATGATCATGAAGCTAGTTACCAAAATGAATAACTAGCAGAGTATACTATTATATGATCAGCTCTAGCTATAGTCTATAATATGCTTTACATGTAGGCCCGTATGCTAGAATGTCAAGTATCAAACATGAGCTAAACACGTGCTCGGTGGCTAAACGCCTCAAAAGTATAAGTACAAGATCAGGTGGGTGATAATAAAAAAACACACTCAAGTCCTTGGATGTTCCTCGTGTTCACCATCTGGAAGCGAGATGTATGGAAGATCCCACAGTGTTGCTCCAAAATCTGGCCATACAAAACTAGTGGGATCAGATCCCAAAACAGCAAAGTACCACAAGGGAGCCAACTTAAGAAAACTAAAACCAGCACGCAAACATTCAATGGCATAAGAAAATAGAAATAATAGAAATATGTAAATAAGCAGTTAAGCAATTCTAGAATCAGTAAACGAGTACGGTTCAGGATTAGTAACTAAGTGATCCAAGATAAGACAAGACTAAAAAATATGCAATCACGACCCAACATGACCTACGGCTTACTACCATTAACTAACTAGGGTTATCACAATCCTGGTTACTAACAAATGCAGTTAAGATTCCATACAGCCACATGCCCTGCAGACTATCCGGATTATCCAGACGTAAGAGTACATATCAAAGATTAATTAAGTATATAGTATTTTTTGGTATATTGTAATACGATACGGTATACTGGAATTGTGTTGCATGGAGACATCACTCTCCAGGCGAGTCAACCTGGGAGAGAGAGGACGAAATGCGCGAGCAGTATCCGTATCTCTTCGAGACTTGAGGTAAAATTCTTTGTTTGATTGTTTGTTCTTGTGCTAGTTTATTTCAATTTTGAGGACGAATTTTTTTAAGGAGGGTAGACTTGTCACTACCACATTCTAAAATAGGAGTATTTTTGTCTTTTAATTATTATAAGTATTGTGTATATTATATTGCATGTTATAATTTATATATTATATATAGTGTTCATTAATGCATGGGTTATTGGACTAGACCTATAAGCCCACTAGATGAACCCCTGACTTAATTATAGGATTATGGATTTTAATTAGCATTTTAGGGATTAAATATTGGGATTATATTTATTACTGTGATTTTATTAATTATTGTTCCTTACCGTTGCTTCGATATTTGGAGCGCTATACTAGCTTTTGTCTTCCAATAAATTTTACATCCTTGTCCTAGACATGCCAGTCTTCTATTCTGACTCTTGTGTAACTTATAAATATGCCCTTTTGTGCTTCATTTTAGTCGCACAATACTAGTTGCAGACATTTATTTTTATTTCTAAATAAATCAAACTTTACATCTTTGTGCGTTCCAATCAAAATTGGAGACACAATATCGACCGGTTTTGTGCAACTCAAATTATGATAATATTCTATTATAAGTCTTCTACATCCATGACACTTGTGTCCCGCCTAATTTTAACCCTATGTACTTTTATTTAATTTTAGAACACCATTTACATCAATTTTAATTAAATTGGTGTAAGGACCAAACTTAACCCAAAACTAGACCCAACACAAAATCAAACCCCCATTCATACCCTCAAGACTCATACTAAACACCATACACCCTTTTTAATCACTACATTACACCAAATATGGTATTTTCCCTCATTTAATCCAAAACTCCACTTTGTGCAATTTTTTAATTGTTGGAGACTTTTATGCAAAAGTGCATTGAGGTGTCCACACCCCTTTGGACACAACACATAAAAAAACACCATTTTTCTTCATTGATCGATCATGTGAATTTCCCCATAATTTTGGAGTGTGCAACACTCAACATCCTTCCCCCTCATCAAATCCTAGCCACCCATTTCAAACAATACGATCCTAGCCCTCCAAATTTCTATATGTAGAAAGCAAGCCCCATCCCAAGGAGTGGTTGACCGGCCCAATTTCCTAGGATTACATCAACCCTATTTTCTCTACATATATATACAACTTTTCTTCATTATTTTATGAACCATCAACCCTAGCCGAATATATCTTCCTCCCCATTAACCTTCCATCTCCATTCTCTTTCGTCCACCTACAACTCGCCGGAGCCCCGGCGATCCCTCGCGTGAACACCTGACCCGTCTCCTTCCCCATTCACCTCGACTGCGACCCGTCCGCCTGACGAGCCGCATCCACAGGATTTACCGCACACTCGTCGACCCCGCCAAACAGCGGTCACCCTCGACTCCCCTCGACCACACGACTCCATCAACTGCTGAACAGCCGCCTCCCATTTCCTGGATGACCCATTCTCGACTTCCCCATCACCACCACCAGCGTGACCCGACCGCCTGAACGCCAACACCATCTCCTTCCCTCGACGACTGAACCGCAGATGCCTCCCTTCATCATCATCATCACCATTAACCCGACTCCACTCGCCGGACCGACGACACAGCACCGGAGCAGCCGACCTCCCTCGCCTGAGCAGTAGCCGAGCCCTCCACCGTGACGCAATCGAGCACCACCTCAACGTCGAATACACCCCCTCGTTCACGCGCACGTAGGTTTGACTTGTTCATATTGTGTGTATGTACATGTGTGAATAGTATTAGGATTTAGCGTATTGCTACATGATATATTTTGTTAGATGTTCATTGCTAGACACTATGCAAGCAAACCTAAAAACTATTGCATGTGCGTGCGTGCGTGTGTATATAATAACTAATTGGTATATATATATATATATATATATATATATATATATATATATATATATATATATATATATATATATATATATATATATATATATATATATATATATATATAGTATGAAAATTGATTACTAGTAGTAGGTATGACTGTAATATAATTGAATATGACCATAAGTGTTAATTATGGGTACCCTGTATTGCATATGACCATGTGACCCTGAATGTTAGTGAACTGTCTGCCTTGTGTACACCGACGTACTGGCTAGACATGTGTTAGTGATTGACTGTCTGATTATGCACCACATTTAAGGACATGACAACCGTACAGTTAGACGCACATTTGACCCTGTTAGTTGACCAATATCACCCCTAGCGTAGACTCTGAGTTCAGTATATTTATGTGTATTTATGATTGTGTGTACGCTAGTGTAACGACTGATGCTGTATTATTATTAAATGATGTCTATAGGACTGTTGGATTATTCAGACAAGACCTCGAAAATAGGACATTGGTATTGCCAGCATAGGACTACATGCGAGTATATTCTCTGACAGTTTTTATTATGTTGATAATCTCTATGATTCTAGTTGTATAGCGTACATGATTCTGATACTATGTATACACGGGTTAGCATCATCGAGACCTGTCACGAGGAGTCATGATTGGAATCCATCGTGCTAACTGGGGACGAAGAAATATTGGTAAATTATGTGATCATACCCCACTCTACATGCATCATAGCTCACCCTACACCTCACGTCGGGTGCAGCCTGACCATTACATGACTCATAGCCTGTTATGTATGATTAGCCTGACTATTGCTCGCATCATAGCTAACTGGATGGTTAGCCTGACCTTACATAAAGCATAGCTAATCATATATAACAAGCCTGATCAGTCCCAAGTCGATCACATGATAGACTGATATTTCACACACTTAGCTAGATATTCTATACATGTATTTCTAGTTTATTGTTCTATCATTCACTTATATTCCAGTTCATTATTCTAGCATGCACTTGTATTCCTGTTCATTGCTAGTTGTACCATTGATGATGATATATGCTCCAGCATTCCTTATTTCCAGTACTTCATATTCACCAGTATTTCTTATTGCCAGTATTTATATCCATCTTGTATTTCTTTACACTGTATTATAGTTTTTGTCAATATATATGGAACTGTTGTTAGTGCTTGTACTTTGCTCCAATCCTGACTGGATATTTTTCAGAGGATCTTGAGGACTTCTGTCCTACATACTATGGACCAGGTATAGAAGGAGACTACATACCAGAGAGCTTAGAAGAGTCCATTCCCTTAGAGGAGACACTACCTGTAGCTATTTAGACAGTTATTATTTTATGCATTTGAGACTTATATTGAGGTTTATGTTGAGTTTATTTGAGACTTGTGGAGACTATTTATGTGGGACAGCTAGACTGTAGTTTATCTCTATCTGAGACGTTATGTTTACTTATTTCAGTACTTCTTGTCTTTTATCATGTCATTTATTTTTTATAGTTATTGTGATTGAGTATACATTATGTGCTATTGAGAGATATTTATTTTATTGTCCTCCATATGGAGTTGATATCATTGACAGGTTGTGAGTTATGTTTAGTATATTTAAGACCTAGACAACATTTTACCGCCGATGCTGCGGCGTAGGCTGGACGTACCCACGACTCATGCCCAAATTCCGGGTGTGGGTCATGACACATTTTTAGTGGTAGCCCATGCAGGTCGTGTCTTCTGTCTAGATTCGCAGTTAGAGCGATATTGTAGTAGTGCTCACTTAGAGTATTGCTACAAGCCTACGTTAGGAAATAGAATTTAGGATAAGAGTATGCTCAATCACAACTAGGAAATTCTGATCTTACAATGCTATTCTGAATAATTACTTTCTTTAGAATTTTACTGTCCTTCCTTGATGATATCGTATCTATTACCCTTAATTGATTCTTTTCGGTCTGTCTTCAGGATGCTGCCGAAGACTAGGTATTTGAGACAGGGAGCAACAGCTTCGGAGAGGTCTGCCACCTCTCGACCTGACGAACAAATATTTGGAGTTTTTCCTACATCTCATGTTCATGTGGGAGTATCTACAACTTTTGGGGTTCCTCCTCCTCCACCTGTTCAGAGGATTGCCCCAGTTGTGACGGACAATCTTTCACCACCACCGACTCCGATTCCCGGGGGTATGCCCACTAACGGGGCATATATGTTCACACTGATCCAAGGCATGTTAGAGGTCCAGAGAGTGACAGCAGAAGCTCAGCGTGTTCAAGCTGAGGCTCAGAGGGTGCAGGCAGAGGTGCACCAGGTACAGACAGAGCTGATGAGAGAGAGCATGGAGAATGCTTATTAGGTGACTCTCCAGGCATTGGAGAGAGTAGGACAACACCAGCAGCATCCTGGCCAGCAGCACCAGAGGCCAGGTACAATAGTGGACTTCAAGAGGATGATGCCTCGAGAGTTCAAAGGCACCAAGGGGATACTCTACGCTGACGAATGACTAGAGGATATAGAGAGGAACCTGCATTTGGCGTATATTTTGGAGATTCTTCAGATCGAGGCCGCTGGCAGTCAGATGTTTGACATTGCACTGGCATGGTATCGTACGGAGCCGAGACTCGCTGTTGGAGGACTTACTTGGGAGGAATTCAAAGAGATCTTCAAGGAGAAGTTCTTCCCTGACGTAGCCCTGGGAGCATTGGAGAGTCATTTCCATGACTTGGTCCAAGAAAGCATGTCAGTTGACGAATACGCCACAGAGTTTTGTCGTTTGAGTCGATTCGCACCATCAATGATTCGAGACCCAGGAGACCGAGCCCAAAAATTCAAGAAGGGGTTGAATAGAGAGATCAAGTCTCGTACTTCGGGACGACGTACTGCTATATTTGAGGGTATTCTGATGGATGCCCAGATTGCTGAAGATGACTTGGACCTCAGACACAAGAGAGGATGCGACACTTTTGGAGGAACAAGTGGTTATACAGGACTGGCCAAGCGCCCACACTTTCAGCAGCAACAGAGACCGTACCAGCAGCAGCATCAGCAGTACCAGACACCAGTTCGAGGACACACCCAGCAGCAGCAGCCACAGAGGCAGACTCAGCCCGCTGCCCAGTGTGTGTATTACGGGAAGATAGGACACACTAGGGACATCTGCAGGAAGAGGTTGGGTACATGCTTGTCCTGTGGATCGTCAGCACATCAGCTGAGGGATTGTCCATCTATTCAGACTCGTCAGGGTGGAGCAGCCGTTCAGAGCGGACCAGCTAGAGTACCTACTATACCAGGAGGCCAGCAGAGGGGACCTCCACTTCCACCACAGCAACAGAGGTATGCTCAGCACCAGCAGCAACAGAGAGGTGCACCCCAGGGACGCGCATATGCCATGATG
The DNA here is from genome assembly GCA_036927795.1 of Iris macrosiphon. Taxonomy (NCBI): domain Eukaryota; kingdom Viridiplantae; phylum Streptophyta; class Magnoliopsida; order Asparagales; family Iridaceae; genus Iris; species Iris macrosiphon. The sequence goes on from JAYESA010000002.1 coordinate 165,693,921, forward strand.
ATCGAGGAGGCCGAGCTAGCTGGAGATGTGATTTCAGGTTCAGTTTCTCTCGATTCTATTCCAACACTTGCATTATTTGATTCTGGCATTTCCCATAGTTTCGTACCTATATCTTATGCTCTTAAACATCATTTAGAAACAGAGCCATTAGATAGGACTTGCAAGATCCCGACTGGAGGAGGTATTACCCTAGTCCGTGATTATTGTAAGGATCAGAGAGTATCATTGGGAGGCCGAGAGTTGAGTGTGAGTTTACTTGTCATGCCACTTCCGGGATTCGATATTATACTCGGAATGGACTGGTTGAGTAGACACCATGCTACTATAGATTGTCACGGAGGCAGAGTAATATTTTGACCACCAGGAGAGCCAAAGTTTGAGGTCGCCAAAGGAGCAGCGAAGCAGAGCAGAGGCACTTTTTACGGAGCCGGAAAGGAAGAAGAGGAGTTACCACATTATTTGCTAGCGGAGTTCCTGGATGTATTTTCAGAGGAGTTGCCAGGCTTGCCGCCAGACAGAGATGTTGGATTTTTTATAGACTTGGTACCCGGAGCGGAGCCCATTTCATAACACGTCTATAGAGTCAACAACAGCGAGCTGGCAGAACTGAAGAAGCAAGTTGAGGAGCTGCAGGACAAAGGTTTCATCAAATCCAGTTCATTACCATGGGGAGCTCTGGTATTGTTCGTACCGAAGAAGGATGATATGGTACGCATGTGTATTGATTATAGATCTCTAACCAACCTCACTATCAAGAATAAATACCCGCTGTCGAGGATAGATGATCTTTTCGATCAATTGAGCAGAGCGAAGGTGTTTTCAAAGATAGACTTGAGGTCAGGCTATTACCAGGTGAAGGTGAAGAAAGAAGACATATTGAAGACAGTTTTTTGGACTAGATATGGCCAGTTTGAATTCATGGTAATGCCGTTTGGTTTAACCAATGCACCAACAGTATTCATAAACTTGATGAACAAGGTGTTCCACTAGTACCTTGACAAGTTCGTGGTGGTGTTACCATGGGGAGCTCTGGTATTGTTCGTACCGAAGAAGGATGATACGGTACGCATGTGTATTGATTATAGATCTCTAACCAACCTCACTATCAAGAATAAATACCCGCTGCCGAGGATAGATGATCTTTTCGATCAATTGAGCAGAGCGAAGGTGTTTTCAAAGATAGACTTGAGGTCAGGCTATTACCAGGTGAAGGTGAAGAAAGAAGACATATTGAAGACAGTTTTTTGGACTAGATATGGCCAGTTTGAATTCATGGTAATGCCGTTTGGTTTAACCAATGCACCAACAGTATTCATAAACTTGATGAACAAGGTGTTCCACTAGTACCTTGACAAGTTCGTGGTGGTGTTCATCGACGACACTCTTGTGTATTCGAAGACCCCAGAGGAGAACGTAGAGCACCTGAGGATGGTCTTGGAGACTCTCAGGAAAGAGGACTTGTACGAGAAGTTTTCAAAGTGTGAGTTCTTCCTTGACAAGGTTGAATTTCTTGGACATATGGTAACGGGTGATAGACTCTCAGTTAACCCAAAGAAGATCGAGGTAGTGGAGTCATGGGCTACTCCCAGTTCGGTAGCTGAGACCAGAAATTTTCTCGGGCTAGCAGGATACTACAGGAGATTTGTACAAGACTTCTCCAATATTGCAGAACCAATGACTAGGCTGACCAAGAAAGATGTAGAATTTATTTGGACAGAGGAATGTCAGGCCGTGTTTGATGAGCTGAAGAAGAGATTGACGACGACCCCAGTTTTGACATTGCCATCAGGGACAGGTGGATTCACTATCTACAGTGATGCTTCATGAAAAGGTTTGGGTTGTATTCTTCAGTAGCATGGAAAAGTAATTGCCTATGCTTCAAGACAATTATGCCCTCATAAAAAGAACTACCCCACCTACGATTTGGAGTTGGCAACCGTTATCTTCGCTCTAAAGCTCTGGAAATACTACCTGTACGGAGAGCGTGTGGAGATCTTCACTGACCACAAGAGCCTGAAGTACGTGTTTACACAGGAGCTGAACATGAGACAGAGGAGGTGGTTGGAGTTGATGAAAGACTTTGACATCTCATTACAGTACCACCCAGGAAAGGCCAACATAGTCGCCGATTGCTTGAGCATGTATCCGATGGCTATGTACTTGATGACTGATAGACATTTATTGGCCGATCTTGAGAGCTTGGGAATTAAAGTGCTAGTTCCAGGTATGGAGATTCAGATGTGGGGATTGCAGATACAATCAGAGCTGATGGATAGAATTAGAGCTGCATAGTATGATGATGAGACTCTGAGGAGTATCATGGCACAGGTTTGGACCGGATTGACAGACGAATTCACTATTGCGGATGATGGATCTTTACGACATGACACGAGGATGTGTGTGCCGAGTGGAGAGCTGCGCAAAAAGGTTTTGAAGGAGGCACATCGCTCTCAGTACTCGATGCATCCCGGTGCTAACAAGATGTATCAAGATTTGAGGGAGCACGTATGGTGGTATGGTATGAAGCGTGAGGTAGCACGCTTTGTATCCAGGTGTTTGTGTGCCTGCAGGTAAAGGCAGATCGACATAGGCCTGGTGGATTGCTTCAACCTTTACCCATTCCAGAGTGGAAGTGGGAGCACGTGACTATGAACTTCGTTTCGGGGCTTCCACGTTCTCCCGGAGGAAAGGACATAATTTGGGTCATCGTAGATAGGTTGACCAAATCAGCCCACTTCTTACCATTCAAAGTGGGTACATCGACAAAAAGGCTAACAGAGATATACGTGTGGTAGATTATCAGATTACATGGGGTTACTGTAAGCATCGTCTTAGATCGGGATAGTCGTTTCACTTTCCACTTCTGGAGGAGTCTGTAGGCTAGCTTGGGCACTCAGCTCAAGTTCAGTACCGTATATCACCCCCAGACAGACGGACGGACAGTCTGAAAGGACTATTCAGACTCTCGAAGATATGCTACGCACTTGCGTTTTGGATCTCAGAGGTTCTTGGGAGGATCATCTACACCTAGTAGAATTTTCTTACAACAACAGCTACCAGGCCAACATGGAGATGTCACCATTCAAGGCTTTATATGGATGGAGGTGTCGTACACCGTTATCTTGGGATGATGTCGGAAAGAGAGCCTTGTTAGGACTAAAAATGGTCGTGGATGCAGCAGAAAAGGTAAAACTCATCAGAGACAGACTACGGGTGGCGCAGGACAGATAGCGGCATTGGGCCGATAGCAACGTAGACCCCTAGAGTTTCAGGTATAGGTTTTGTTATTTTTAGTTTGTGATTGTTTTGTTTTAGATTGTGTGTTAAGACTATTTGTTCTAGGTTAGCGATTTGGTGTTCCTACGAATTTTTTCGACACGGGGCACAATTCGTTTTGGTAGGGGCGGAAAGCTTAGTCCACGGTACATCGAACCTTTAGGTATTCTTGCGAGGGTCGGTGCAGTGGCCTATAGACTGGACTTACCGCCTGCATTAGATGGAGTACATGACGTGTTCCACGTGTCGCAGCTGAGACGGTACGTGGCAGATCCTAGTCACGTACTAGATCACTCGAAGATCGAGGTTGAACTGACTCTCAGCTATCCCGAACAGCCCGTTGAGATCTTGAATCGTAGAGAGAAGGTATTGTGGAACCAGACTATTCCCTTGGTTCGTGTTGTATGAAGACATCACTCTCTAGGCGAGTCAACCTGTGAGAGAGGGGACAAAATACGCGAGCAGTATCCGTATCTCTTCGAGACTTGAGGTAAAATTCCTTGTTTGATTGTTTGTTCTTGTGCTAGTTTATTTCAATTTCGAGGACAAATTTTTTTAAGGAGGGTAGACTTGTCACTACCATATTCTAAAATAGGAATTTTTTTCTTTTAATTATTATAAGTATTGTGTATATTATATTGCATGTTATAATTTATATATTATATATAGTGTTCATTAATGTATGGGTTAGTGGACTAGACCTAGAAGCCCACTAGATGAACCCCTGACTTACTTATAGGATTATGGATTTTAATTAGCATTTTTGGGATTAAATATTGGGATTATATTTATTACTGTGATTTTATTAATTATTTTTTCTTACCGTTGCTTCGATATTTGGAGCGCTACACTAGCTTTTCTCTTCCAACAAATTTCATACCCTTGTCCTAGATGTGCCAGTCTTCTATTCTGAATCTTGTGTAACTTATAAATATGCCCTTTTGTGCTTCATTTTATTCGCACAATACTCGTCGCAGACATTTATTTTTATTTTCAAATAAATCCAACTTTACATCTTTGTGCGTTCCAATCAAAATTGGAGACATGATCTTGACCCGTTTTGTGCAACCCAAATTATGATAATATTCTATTATGATTCTTCTACATTCATGACACTTGTGTCCCACCTAATTTTAACCTTATATACTTCCAATTAATTTTAGAACACCATTTACATTAATTTTAATTAAATTGGTGTAAGGACCCAACTTAACCCAAAACTAGACCCAACACCAAACCAAATCCCCATTCACACCCTCAAGACTCATACTAAACACCTTATACTCTTTTTAACTACTACATCACACCAAACATGATATTTTCCCTTATTTAATCTAAAACCCCACTTTGTACAATTTTTTAATTGTTGGGGAATTTTATGCAAAACTGTATTAAGGTGTCCATACCCCTTTGGACACAACATATGAAGAAACACCATTTTTCTTCATTGACCGGTCATGTGAATTTTCTTATAATTTTGTAGTATGCAACACTCAACATCCTTCCCCCTCATCAAATCCTAGCCATCCATTTCAAATAATACGATCCTAGCCCTCCAAATTTCTACATATAGAAAGCAAGCCCCATCCCAAGGAGTGGTTGACCTGTCACGACCCGATTCCTTAGAATCATTTGAGGCATCCCCCGAATTATGACCGCCGTGCGGACTTGGAGTTGCGCCCGCACAAGGCTTTAATGATTTGCATAGCAAGCACATATTCAGAGTACGCAGATAAATTGAAACACAGATTTGAAACATAGAAAAGTTCTCTTTATTGATAATGAACATCTATTACAAACTCTTGAACGAGTTAGCTAATATGCCAAACGGCTTACAAAAAAGATGACTCAAAATGAGATAGCAGTCCTGTACATTACATCCCTTTATAAACTCAAAATGATAAAGACCTCCAAGCTGGAGGACGGCTTTGCCACGGAGCTGCATTTGTGTATGAAGAGTTGCAGCTTCGGACTTCAAAAGGCTTCAAGGGGCGCGGTGAAGGTGCGCCAATAGCTGGACTGGATCGAGAAGATGACTTCGGCTCCTCGCTCGGTTCGCCTTGGTGCGGAGAACCTGTTTCAACGAGGGTCAGCATATCGAAACATGCTGGTGAAGGCGAGCTAGCCGAACTATACCAATCAATACGTTATTTAGTGAAGCATGCATATTTTTGTGGGTTTCTATCTTGCCTTAGTTCATTTTCAAGTAAGCAGCATATAGAATTTACTGAAATAAACGTGCCACCGTTAGGTGGATTTTACCTGCCCGTCTGAATTACCTGCACAATACTTACCATGCCTTCCCTGCCACGAAGACACAAGTTAGTATGCAACAGGTTTAAATATACAAGATGATCACTGGCTTGGTTGCCATAATGGACGATAGTCTTTGACGAAAATGGCGTGCAACGTAAGTACAAGGGGCGTTGCAAGCCATTCTGCCAAGAACAAGAGACTAAACAATAGGTCTCGCCCGGACCGGATCGATGCTGGTGCCCCAGCATCGTCCGCAAGACCGTTACCCTGTGCACTGGTTGTCCATGATCGAACAATATACAAGTAACAAGTTTGTAGTTGAGGCAACAAGAGTACAAGACAAGCAAGTACAAGACAAGCTATTCATGATCCATTCCCAAACGAACAAGCATGCAGTTAAGTATCCGTTCATGAAATTATTGACAAGCATATGAACCAAGTCTATTTTCTTTTATCTTGGTTTCTTTTATTATTACTTGGTATCGTTTGATCGGGGCAAAGGAGTGAAGCTTGGAAGCAGGACTAGCTAATCGGGTTGGTAGCCACTCACTTAGATTTTTGGAAAGAAGAAGGAAAGAGGCGCTTCACGACTCCGCTCGCAAGCCGCCTACTGCTCGTTCACCTGCGCACGAACAGCTCGATTAATATTTCTTCCTCTCTTTCCAATCTCGAAATAGAAGTGCAGTCAATGAACGAAAACAATGAAAACCATCGAAACCATTCAAGGAAAACAAGCAAATCCCAAAACCAACTCAAAGCACGAAAGCAACAAGCGATATCGAAAACCGAGGCAATAAAAGATAGCAGCGGAGAGGTCCCTCCTGACTCTGCCGCTAAGCCGATCCTTGGGGCGCAGTCCACTGAATATGGGAATCGATTCCGAAGAAACAAATCCATAACGAGGACGAGTTCTTAATTCAATCTATCCCGATCGAACGATACCGTCTTGTATTTCTTAGCCGCGATCTCCGCACCGGGAGAACGGGGCGCTACATCCTACCCAACTAATTGGAAGTTTTGTCCCGAAACTTAAGAATAGGACCTACCGTTAGGGATTATTGCGTACGGGATGGCGATCATGACTCAAGGAACAATCACGGACAGAATGATCTGATCCACCACAGGCTAGGCATAATCTAAGTTTCAGGCGACATTTGTCGATTGCATGCCCCGTCTTTTTGCAGAAACTACAAGGCTTGTTTGCTTTCTGCTTTCCACCGTTATTGTGATGCTTTGTAGTATTGTTTCCTCTCTCGTCGCTTTGGCGTTTGTGACTGGATGTATGCACAGCGCCGATAGAAACGTGAGGATAGAGTGGTTCGAGAGATAGGGCGTGATTCATGACTTCACGCATTATACGATACTGATGAACGGCTACGTGCGAATGGATGGCAAGGCGTAGACCACCTTCAAACCTTCTAGCTCGACTCGCTACATCAGGTAAATAGGCCCTAGCGAATTTGGAGAGTCGGTTGAATTCGGCGGCGTACTCCTTAACTGTCATGCTGCCTTGCCGCAGCTGCACGAACTCGTTTTCCATCTGACGTTGTACTGGAGGGGGTACAAACTCCTCTTCGAACGCGGCATGAAAGGTCGTCCACGAGATCGCCTCCTCTCCGTGATCAAATTGGAGAGATCGTCGATGCACGTCCCACCAATCGTGTGCGTTGAGGCAGAGCTGTAGTTGCGCGCAGGCGACGCGCTTCTCTTCGGGGACCTCTAGCAGAGCGAAGTGATCTTCAAGTTCGGCCAACCAATCTAGAGCTACGACTGGGTCCTCAGTCCCGTTGAATGGGGTATTGCAGACTTTCTTGAAGTGGCCAAAGTCGAAGGCAGTCACGTCCCTCGCCCTTGGAATTCGCGGCGTCTCTACTTCAAGCACGGGCTGTTCCACCGGAGTCGCTGGCGTTGCCGTGGACTGGTTGGATGCCAAAGTCTGAACGATTTGCTGCAGGGTATCTACCTGCTTCTGTTGGACTGAGAATCGCGCTTCTATATTGTCTTGAAACTTGAGCTGACTCTCTTCTGCTCGCTTCTCGGCCCGTTCATAGCGAGCCTCGTCCCTTTGTTGGTTTGCCTCCAACATCTGCAACATTCGTTGGACGGGATCGATGCTTGGCACGACTCGCTGGCTCTCTGAACTTCCCGAAGTATCCGAACTACTTTCTTGGCCTTGCATTTCGTCCGGTGTTTGCGCTGCAGATTGCGCTGGAGCCACTCCTTCAAAAGAAGGTAAATTACATTAGGATCATAATGTATTATGGACTTATTGCATGAACGTATCTCATTTTGGCCTAGCGAGTTCAAGAGTTCGCACAGAAATTTTGATCGTTAAAGGAACTTTTCCAGCACGAAGTCTAAGGAACTTGAATCTGTGCTCTGATACTACTATGTCACGACCCGATTCCTTAGAATCATTTGAGGCGTCCCCCGAATCATGACCGCCGTGCGGGCCTGGAGTTGCGCCCGCACAAGGCTTTAATGATTTGCATAGCAAGCACATATTCAGAGTACGCAGATAAATTAAAACACAGATTTGAAACATAGAAAAGTTCTCTTTATTGATAATGAACATCTATTACAAACTCTTGAACGAGTTAGCTAATATGCCAAATAGCTTACAAAAGAGATGACTCAAAATGAGATAGCAGTCCTGTACATTACATCCCTTTATAAACTCAAAATGATAAAGACCTCCAGGCTGGAGGACGGCTTTGCCACGGAGCTGCATTTGTGTATGAAGAGTTGCAGCTTCGGACTTCAAAAGGCTTCAAGGGGCGCGGTGAAGGTGCGCCAACAGCTGGACTGGATCGAGAAAATGACTTCGGCTCCTCGCTCGGTTCGCCTTGGTGCGGAGAACCTGTTTCAACGAGGGTCAGCATATCGAAACATGCTGGTGAAGGCGAGCTAGCCGAACTATACCAATCAACACGTTGTTTAGTGAAGCATGCATATTTTTGTGGGTTTCTATCTTGCCTTAGTTCATTTTCAAGTAAGCAGCATATAGAATTTACTGAAATGAACGTGCCACCGTTAGGTGGATTTTACCTGCCCGTCTGAATTACCTGCACAATACTTACCATGCCTTCCCTGCCACGAAGATACAAGTTAGTATGCAACAGGTTTAAATATACAAGATGATCACTGGCTTGGTTGCCATAATGGACGATAGTCTTTGACGAAAATGGCGTGCAACGTAAGTACAAGGGGCGTTGCAAGCCATTCCGCCAAGAACAAGAGACTAAACAATAGGTCTCGCCCGGACCGGATCGATGCCAGTGCCCCAGCATCGTCCGCAAGACCGCTACCCTGTGCACTGGTTGTCCATGATCGAACAATATACAAGTAACAAGTTTGTAGTTGAGGCAACAAGAGTACAAGACAAGCAAGTACAAGACAAGCTATTCATGATCCATTCCCAAACGAACAAGCATGCAGTTAAGTATCCGTTCATGAAATTATTGACAAGCGTATGAACCAAGTCTATTTTCTTTTATCTTGGTTTCTTTTATTATTACTTGGTATCGTTTGATCGGGGCAAAGGAGTGAAGCTTGGAAGCAGGACTAGCTAATCGGGTTGGTAGTCACTCACTTAGATTTTTGGAAAGAAGAAGGAAAGAGGTGCTTCACGACTCCGCTCGCAAGCCGCCTACTGCTCGTTCACCTGCGCACGAACAGCTCGATTAATATTTCTTCCTCTCTTTCCAATCTCAAAATAGAAGTGCAGTCAATGAACGAAAATAATGAAAACCATCAAAATCGTTCAAGGAAAACAAGCAAATCCCAAAACCAACTCAAAGCACGAAAGCAACAAGCGACATCGAAAATCGAGGCAATAAAAGATAGCAGCAGAGAGGTCCCTCCTGACTCTGCCGCTAAGCCGATCCTTGGGGCGCAGTCCACTAAATATGGGAATCAATTCCGAAGAAACAAATCCATAACGAGGACGAGTTCTTAATTCAATCTATCCCGATCGAACGATACCGTCTTGTGTTTCTTAGCCGCAATCTCCGCACCGGGAGAAAGGGGCGCTACATGACCGGCCCAATTTCCTAGGATTACATCAACCCTATTTTCTCTACATATATATACAATTTTTTGTATGTACTGATTTGTTCCAATCAACCTACTAGTGGACAAGTTGTGCAACTAGTTGACCCTAGTGACTAGACCCTGTAGATAATGCCCATAAAATGATGAAATATTAATTATAGATATTTTAAATATTTATTCCAGAATTATTAGAATATATTTTATGAATATATTTATGGTAGATTAATGGTGTAGCTTAGTACCAACTTGAACCAAAAACTAGACTAGTTGCCATCTGACCTAATTTTGACCATAGATGACTATGAAATAGTTGTGTGTAACATACCTTAGTATGATAATTGATCGGTAGATATCATATGTTCGTAGGAGTACGTGACGATACGATTGGGATTGTCGAAGTAGGATCTTTGTTCACTCATCAGAAAGTTCATGCAAGTGTACCTTGCCAACTTGCAGTAGATCTTGTTGTATTATTTGCTTGAGTTAACTTTCATATGTACATTCTTGTAATTTAACGGTTCACCCTAGGACCGTGAGACGTTGCTTAGCGTTCGAACGAGATTCGGATGTCGACGCCGTACGCGGAGCCGAGCAACGTCACTTAGAGAGTTGATACCACGATCCTATTTTACGTGCTTGCACTACCAGCACGACAAACCATAGGACACTTGACACTGATTACGTGAGACATAGTTCGTCTTGATGTATTTCTTGGTACCAGGACTCTGTGTAGGACTATAGGCTTCGTGACGTGTACATACATATATACTTATACTTGTGACTCGTGGTGATAGATAGAGGTCTTGGCCCTGCGTGTTACTATGTGATACATGAGGTTACATGGGAGGGAAGAGTCATACTGTACTACAGGCTGATTTAGGTTATATATATATATATATATATATATATATATATATATATATATATATATGTGTGTGTGTGTGTTACTAGAGAGTGTCTTAGTCTCTGTACCAGAGATTTGGCACATGTACTGGCCCTTCGAGATACTACTTGCCGCTATGGGTTCCCCGACAAAGAGCCTGTAGTGGTTTCAGCCTGAGTACGAGTGATGCTTTCATTTGGATAACACTTAAACGGTTATTTTAGTTTACCCTTGAGTATGTGGCATTATACTGTTTTACTTTTGATATGCTGTTTCTTATACCTTATTACATCCTCTAAGGACCTGGCCCCTACCAGTTTTTACAGCATAGACGGTTATGGAGCCTTTGGAGTTGCTGATATGTGTTGCTTGTCATACATGCATTGGTGCCAGGTACTTATATCATTTCTACCAGAGTTATGATTATTTATTCATCTGTTGATATAGCCTAGTTTTTTTATAGATTCATATTTCTTTCTCGAGTCTATTCGAACATGTGTGTTACTGGACGACCGAATTTAGCGCATGTAGTTTATTCTTGATTTATTATGTTTATTGTGGATTGAGACATAGATATATTTACAATTTTATTTAGATAATGACGACTAAATTACAACTTATACATATTCTAATCGGACCCGAGTCTGGTCGAATACGTAGCTAGAATGTTACGTATTCCTACTCCTACGTATTTTGGGATTGGGACGTGACACAGGCTAGAATTTTAAGTATCAAAAATGAGCTAAACACGTGCTCGGTGGCTAAACACCTCAAAAGTATCAGTATAAGATCAGGTGTGTCACGCCCCAGTCCTAAAATACGTAGGACTAGGAACACGTAAGCATGCCAGCCGTATGTATATGGTAACTCCAATATATGGATACCATAATACATACGTACGCTGTAATATGAATATAAACTCACATGTGGTATATATAGTGTCACAAGTCACAGATATACTAATCTCATCCATACAACAAGTCATAGAAAAGAAATAACTAAACTAGAATAATGAGTCTGAATAATCCAAAATAATAGTCGAGTGGAGACAAATCTACTACCAATGACTATATCAATACTAAAATGAGGGAGAAGGGTAAATCTCCAATATAAATAAGATAATGATATAAAGGTATCAGCGAAGCGATCCATCGCTAGAGATAATCAAGGATGCTCAGAAGGTAAGACCTCATCGGAAGAGATAAGTAGTAAGTCCTGATCCGTGCTCCTACGAATAGTCATGAACATCTACACCTGGAAAGGGACCAGGTCCTCAGAGGAACGTAACAAGATACATAGAAGCATGCCAATTTGAATACAGTAAACATGCATAATAGGTAGAAAATATATAAGTACGCTGTACAAGACAATCTATATGAATGCATAATAAGGGCAACTTTTTGACGTATGGGCATGGGTAGGCTACTCTATCTAATCTCACAACTCACACACACGTCAGGAACATCATCAGCCGACATACCGCGGGGGTAGCGACCATCGTGACTCCATTAGCCGATATACCGTGGGGGTAGCGACCATCGGACACGACTACCATAGTGCGTGCTAGTTACTGTCACCCCCACTTTTTGGATTAGGGGTATTTTTGTCTTTTCGTAATTAATGAGTAAATGATTGCATAATAATTTATTTATCTAAATAATTATGATTCTTAATTGATTGTTGCACTTAAACGTTATTCAATAACTAGAACGCTACACTAGCTTTGTCTTCCATCCGATCGTACCCTTGTCATAGACACGCCAGTCCATTCATTGATGCATGTGTCCCACGTAAATCCAGCCTTGTACTTCTATTTAATTATAAAATACCTCTTGCATTTAATTTTAATTAAGCAAACAATAAACCTATTTTATGCAAGTTACAATTATTGGCACTGTTATGTAAAAGAGCATTAAGTGTACACCCGTTTGACACGACACGCATTATAAACCCATTTTTTCCCCTTCATTATATTCTCCATAAATTTTTGGGAATGTGTAACTTAACATCAACCCTTGAAACCATGGCCTCCAAACCCTTAGACCAGTACAATTCTCGCAGTCTCATTCGAACCCTAGCCCATTGGAATATCTCCATAGCAAGCCAAGGCCTTTCCTAGTATTGACCAAAGTCAACATATTCTAGGTCAAACTTAAACATCATATATATATATATATATATATATATATATATATATTCTTTTCTTTTCTTTTTTCTTAACCTTATCAGCCCCTAGCCGAATTCTCCATCCCATCCTCTTGTTCATCTCCTTCCCGAGCAACCCGACGTAAACCCGCCGGAACCGAGCAGCCCTGACCGGACCTGTCGACCCCCACCGCCTGCGGACTGAACCGAAGAGTTCTCGGAGCCGCTGCCATCAGGCGATGAACCGAAGAGTTCCCGGAGCCGCTGCCATCAGGCGCTGAACCGAAGAGTTCCCGGAGCCACCGCCTGTGGACTGAACCGAAGAGTTCCCGGAGCCGCTGCCATCAGGTGCTGAACCGAAGAGTTCCCGACTGCCGTTTGAGCGCTGCCCCGCCCGAGAGTCGACTGTACACGCCCCGTCGAACCCGCCACGCTGAACCGAGAGTCGACTGCACACGCCGCGTCGAACCCGCCACGCTGAACCGAGAGTCGCCTGCACACGTCGGACGACCGCTGACTCGCTGAACCCGACCGGAGCAGCCTTCGACTCGACGACGCCGCGACACGCACGTCTCATTCCGCGCCCAGGTTCGAGTCCCCTATCGAGTACGTGTACGCGTACATGCACACACGTATTCTTCCTTGTTTTCATGCGTATAATTAGCTATGATAGTATACCCGTATCGTATGATGGTAGATTAGTATGTTGTATGCACATATTATATATTTATATGAATATAAACCTAATTAATATATATGTGGTACATGTATTAGCATAGGGTTAAATGTAAATTGGCATATATGGCATATCTCGATTAGTATAAATACGTAAATATACGTATTGTACACATCTCCCTAGTAGATGTTTAATATATGTATATAAAGTATTTAATTCTATTTAAAGTATATATATATATATATCTGTCTATTATTTGGTAACTAATGGATATTATGAATAAATTAGACCCTATTATGTACTATGTATTATGTATATTAGATGACTTGAATGTAACCACGGATACCCCGTAATTACATTGACCTGTGACCATGTAGTAGGTTAGCAGACCGCCATATGTACACTGACGTACTGGCAAGACCGTACCATTGACTGTCTATTATGCACAACAACTACAGACGTGACCCCTAGCATAGCCTGTGAGATCATGATATTTGATTATGTATTAGTGTAAAGCCTGATACAGTATTGTGTTTATGATATATCTATAGGACTGTTGGATTACTCAGACGGTACCTTGGAACCCGGACAGTGGTATTACCAGCTAAGGACCCCAGGCGAGTACATTCTCTGACAGTTTCCATTATGTTGATTATCTCTATAATTCTTGTTGTATAGCGTACATGACTCTGACACTGTTGCTTACACGAGTTAGCATCATTGAGACCTGTCACGAGGAGTCGTGATTGAAATCCATCGTGCTAGCTGGGGATAAATGGGGAAGTATTAGTAGTTATGTGATCATACCCTTACATGAAGCATTAGCTCACCCACATCTCACGTCGGTGCAGCCTTACCCTTACATGCCTTATCGCTGTTACATTCCGGTTAGCCTGACCTGTTGGGGATGATCGCTAATCCATGTAATGAGTCATATAACCCAAACCGATCACATGATATACTAATGTTTCGCACACTTAGTTAGATGATTCTTGACATGTATCTTGATAGATTGATCTTGTATCTTCCATATGTTCTAGTTGTTGTTCTTATACACACTTACATACCAGTTCTTGTTCTTGCATGTACTTGTAGTTCTATTCCTTGTCAGATGCATATTGATGATGATGTTCCAGTACTTTATTCCAGTATTTCTCATTGCCAGTTATTTCATATCTGTCTTGTATTTCTTTACACTGTGTTATAGTTTTTGTCAATATATGTGGAACTGCTGTTAGAGGTGTATTTTCGTTCAATCCTGACTGGATATTTTTTTCAGAGAACCTTGAGAATTTCTGTACCACACACTATGGACCAGGTATAGATGCAGACCATGTTCCAAAGATCCTAGAGGAGACCATGCTTCTAGATGAGATTTTGCCTGCAGCTATTTAGACAGTATTTATTTATACTTGAGACTTATGGAGGTTATTTCAGTTTTGTTTAGACTATGTTAAGTTTAATTGGAGACTTGTGTTGGACAGCTAGACTATGAGTATCTTATGTTGAGACATGGTGTTTAACTATGTTATTTCTTTTTATCTTTTATCATGCCTTATAGTTGTTGTGATTGAGTTATATTGTGAGATTATGGAGATGTATATCATTGACAGGTGTTTAGTTATCTAGTATTACTGAGACCTAGACAGCGTACTACCGCCGATGCTGCGGCGTAGGCTGGACGTACCCACGCTCTCGTGCCCCTAAACTGGGTGCGGGTCGTGACAGTTACTATGGTTTACCAGAGCAGTTATAGCCCATATGCCTACTGATTGTCCTCCCCTCCCATGATACTATGTGTCAAGTGTGTGTCAACATATATATATATATATATATATATATATATAGCATATACTTATGACTGAAAGAAAACACACATGCAATGAATATATACAGAAATATAATAAGCATGCAAAGTACTGTAAGCAATTTGGCAAGGTATCTTGCCTGGTAAGAAAGCTGCAAAGTATAACGTCCAGGAGTCAAGCACACAAGATCAGAAACTACAGCTTCAGAATGAACGTCTCCGGATGCTAAAATAAATATCACCAATGTTTCCAAAATAAGCGAGATAGCTAAAAAATACTACCCTTTCGTCCAATTTGGACACAGGAGCAAAACGGTAATTTCGGGTCAAAACGGGCTCCACATGTGGCCCACTTTGCACCAAAAAGCGTGTCGGGGGTAAAGGTCTCTAAATAAAATAAATTATAGGTCAAACAAACTCTAAATATCAGTACAAACTCAACGGTATATCCAATTTTGAATTTCGGTGAGCCGAACACAATTTCGCCCAAAAACTCAACCGCAGGGCCCACAAATAAGCGGCTTGGTCAACTGTCTCAGAATCGCGTGAAACTTGGGTCACTGGACCAGCGTGATACCACAAATCCAATGGCGCAAGTTTTATCGTGTTCTGACGAGCGTACACTAAATAGTACTGTATTTTGCAAAAGTCGCGATACGAGGACTTTTTGCGGATACGGGGTGATTCCGACGTGCACACGCATCCAAATCAGTTTCCGCAAAAGTCCACATGTTTGGACATACCATACGCGTCTTTCGGTGCAACTGGTACTCGACGAGGCAGTCCCGTTTGGCGGGGCGTGCTCCGTATCGCAAATTTTAGAAGTTGGAAAAACAGATTTTCTTAATTTTTTAATCTGACTTATTTCAGCATACAATAACAAATAAAATAATATAATTGACAAAAATTAATCTCAGTTAGGTGGTCTTCGTATAGCAAGAAGAAAAACTAAATTCGGATCTCTGTGGTGGGAGATACGAGTCCTTAAACATGGATGGTTACAGTAGTTTTCTGGGATTAAAAGTTGTCATTTTTCTTCAACTTTGTCTCGATTTTCGTCTAGGGTTACGCGCTGTTTGAAGTAAACTAATACACAAAGTTGGAAGAGGGATAGGTCGTGAATATACCGGTAAAGATGGGGTCGAATTTGGTCGAATGATGGCACGAAAAACGAGGCCTGAACAGGGGTAAGTCGCTGTGTACTCGTTGTCTCGTGCGCGGGCGTCGACGCGGACGTGCGGTGGTCGCGGCGGCTGGCGGCTACTCCGTGTCACGCCCCAGTCCCAAAATACATAGGACTAGAACTCGTAAGCATGCCAGCCGCATGGATATGGCAACTCCAATATATGAAAACCATAACCCATACGTACGCTGTAATATGAATATCAAATCCACAAGTGGTATAAATGTATCACAAGTCACAGGGTACAATCTAAATATCATCCACAGAAAATCAATATAAACAAATAACCAACATCTATATAACTAGATCTTAATAAGAAGTGTCTAAAGATGACGATCGGATGAAAATAAATCCACTACCAACTCGAATATAAAAGCAACACAATATAGGTACAGCGCCAAATAAACACTAGGCCCGAAGAGTAAACCTCCTCAACGATCAGTAGCAAGTCCGGATCTGTGCTCCTATGAATACTCGTGAACAATCTACACCTGGAAAGGGACCAGGTCCTCAGAGGGACGTAACAAGATACATAGAAGCAAGCCAATTTGAATACGGTAAACATGCATAATATTTGAAAATAAATAAGTACGCTGTACAAGATAATCTATATGAATGCAAATAAGGATAACTTTTTGACGTATGGGCAAGGGTAGGCTACTCGATCTACCTCACAACTCACACACTCGTCAGTGGACATCAGAAATCGACATACCGCGGGGGTAGCGACCAGCGAGACTCCAGAAATTGACATACCGTGGGGGTAGGGACCAGCACGACACACGCCCGTAGTGCGAGCTATATACTACGGTTTACCAGAGTAGTTAAAAGCCTATACGCCTAATGATTGTCCTCTTATGATACTAAGTGCCATGTGTGTGTCAACATATCTAATATATAGTAATGACTGAAAGAAAACTACACATGCAATGAATAAACAGAAATGCAATAAATATACAAAAATATACTAAACATGTAAAATACTGTAAGCAATTTGGTAAGGTATCTTGCCTGATCTGAAAAAGAATGAAGTCCCAACTCAAGGCGTCTTCCGATCTACCCGTCACATAAATTAAATAAGTTAGGTTACAAAAGTGGGTGAATAGGTTCCTCCATTTTAATCTATTTTAATTCTGAATAAATAACCTAAAATAGTATTTTTAATCTTATTATAATCTGATTTTATTATTAAACTCTAATTTTGGTCCAAAGAAAGTCAACTTTAAGGATTTGTGATCCGTGACACGCAAATCGAGGCAATCCGTTGACCAAAAAGTCAACCGACTCAGATCCTGGATTTTGTATGGAATCCTATATATTTCAATGCTACATGAACACTGGAATAGACGGTTTCATAAAATCACAAGTCAGTAAAGAGTTATGGCCACAAGGGCGCACAGATGACAGTTTTTGATGGTTTCCTATTTACGTCTACGTTGCACAAATTTTACAGTAGAATAAACTTATATCTTAAATTCTGTAAAAATACTTTTCTGGAAGTTCATCATTTCAGCTTTCTGAAACCTCAAACGGTTTGTAATTCCGAGTTCGGGATCTCCCAAAATCTCAAAAATACCAAAATGCGTCTGATTTCGGACAACTGGCACTTTTAGAATTTTCTAAAAAAATAGGTTCTAAAATTATTAAAATAATTTATATATTCATAAAACTAACCTTGATATAGTTCTAACAAAAAAAAACTGGAGCGCGTTTGGAGTCTGGAGCTAGGAGATATCGTCTTTTTAAGTCGTCATAACATACTAGAAAATGAGGCTGAATTTGTGACGAATTTTGACTCTTTTTGGACGAAAAAGAGGTGAATTTGGGGAAGAAAAATATGAAGGATGAGGTATTTATAATGGTGGAGACCACTTAATTGAATACAACTAGGATTGGCTAATTTGAATATGAATATGATCAGTTTAAATAAGGATATGATATGCATGAAGTTGCTTTCCTAGTAGGCTCATGATTTGAATTAATTTAAAAATAGAGTTTAAGTTGATCTCAATAATTTATAATCTTAAATAGAATTAAAGATAATACAAATAATTTATATATAATCTTATTAATATCTATTAACACTAAATTAACATCTATCTAATATTAAGACTATATATATAACCAAATAAATCCTAATTAATTTCAAAAATCAAAACAAATTTCTTAAAAAAAAAAAATTTAATAAATTATAGAAAAAATATAATTAAATATTTTAACCTAAAATAAATATTTGGTAGGAATAACATGCAAGTATGGTCTTAAAGTAAATCATAGAAGTCCTAGAAATTTACGTTCCCTATGTTTTAATTACCTAAAAATTCTAGAAAAATCTTCAAAAATTTAAAATAACCTAAACATGATTCTAAATAAATATTTATATAAGTAAATATATCAAGAAATTTATTTGCTAATTAACTAAGAGAATACTCTAAAAAAATTCAATATCTAAATATAATAATATAAAATATACACAAAATATCTATTTTGGTGAGGGGGTTTACACTCCGGGGTGGCTCTGGGTCGGCGGCGGCCTCAGGTCGAGATGGTAAGAGTAGGGTTAAGGTTAGGGTTAGGATTTGTGAGATATATATATATATATATATATATATATATATATATATATATATATATATATATATATATATATATATATATATATGTCGCGAGGGGTCGAATACTGTGCGCGCGGGTCGTTGGAAAATTTTGCAACGGATGCTACTGCTGCTGTTGGGAAAAATAATAGCGGGTAGGGTTTAGGATAGCGGGTAGGGCTTAGGTGGGTTTGGGTTTGAGTTAATCTTTTTCTTTTATTCTTTTTCCTTTATTCTTTCTTTTCTATTTTCTTTCTTTCTTTTCTATTTCCATTTTTTTTCTTTTTCTTTTCTTTTCTATTTTTTTAAATAAACTTTATATATATATATATATATATATATATATATATATATATATATATATATATAATTCTAGAAATTTATATTAGTGCATACAATAAATCTATCAATCGTCCACAAGGTCTCCTACATGAAAATAATTAAGGTAAAATTATGGTTGCTCCATAAAATCTCTAAATGCACAATCACCTAGAAATAAAAATTCAATAAATTCTATTTCTTCTAATTAGTTAATAAATACTATAAATTAATTAATTAATTAGTTAATACTGTTTTTAAAATTAATTATTTTACATTCTACCCAACTTATAAAAATTTTGTCCTCGAAATTGACACTAACCCATATTCATAATAATCACTATAGCTATTACACTTCATTGCTATCTAGCAGTGCTTCCTAAAAGTCATAGTCAGCCATTCTAATGCTTCCTCATTTATTGTCCATACATTATTCTATTTTTCTCTAAATCGTCTATACTACCCAACTTACAAGAATTCTACTAGTAGTCAAAGTCTCTTGCGGCTATTGTCTAGGTTGTAAGACGAATTTATTTATTGGGTCGAGAATCTTGGGATACCTGTCTGGAATCTCACAACCATGATTTTTCTTTCTAATCGTTAAGTATCGTAGTCTAATACTGCTATGCCACCTGACCAGTATATCTGCAAATACTTCGACTACTCTACTATAACGGTCTAGCTGCAGCTGTCGCTATTTCGCCAGCAATTTGTCATAGTTGTCAGTTCGTAACAAGTGCCTTCAACTCTTTCCTAGGTTTAGTCTAATTTTTTGGGCAACAGTTAAGGTCTTGACTAACTTAAAAATTATTAGAAGTATAAACTAATTCAACAATCCAACAAATTCTTATTAGACTAAGGGATGCTATTCGTGGTTTAAAAAAAAAAATAAGTGGATACAGATATTGCTATAGTGCATATACATAAGGGTTATCATTAAGTACTCATCTTTTAGTTATTAATCATTTACTAAACCATTTATGTTTTTAACTAACAAAAATAAGGGTGGGGTCGAAGTAAACCAATAATTTATGATGACACGAAAAGATGTAACTACGATAGGGAGAATTAAGCACGAGATAAGGAATGGATAGAGAAGAGAAGAGAAGATGAGCCACCCAAGGGGGCGAGATGGTGATAGAAAAAGAATACTACTACTGCTACGCGTGTCATCCATTAGCTTCGTGGATATGCCATATAGTTAGGATATCAACATATCCTCATAACTGCTAACTACCTTATATATAATTCTACATCTACTATGCACCTAAGATCTCGTGTCACAATGGGGTCATGAGTATGTAATGACAAATATAACTAAAATGTCGTACCTGTATCTATGGCTTCCTGTGCCTGTGCTCCTATATTTGTCATTGTGAGTGCTCAGCCTATGGGGTATATCTAGTACTATTCGTGTATCAAACTTATACTAAGCACGAACGTTCGTCTTTCCGAAATAGGGGAAGACGGAAAACAACAATAAAGAATTCAAGGAGGAGGTGATAGAATACAAGTACGGAGTTCAAAGGGATTAGAGAATTTGAAAGAGAGTTGCCAAGGCAGTTATAGATTAAAATCTTATTTTGGTAAATTTTTATTCGCATGTTCACATCAGAACAATTATGTACCTGACATGATATGCTCTGACCAGTCTAGAGGACAAGTATATTCGTCTAACAAGTTGATTCAACTATATCTCAATCCACGTAAGGTAGTGATATAAAGATCGAACCAAGCACACTAAGGTTGATCAGACCATAATGTACTGATTATGATTTAGACAATGTATTAGTGTGGGCCCCCAATAATACATATGTCATGAACAAGCTCAATACAAGAATAAGCTTGCAAAACTAGGCTATAATAGCAGCATAAGTCGAGGTAGTAAAAAAAAATAAGTACGCTTGATTATGATGGAGGAAGGTACAGAATAATTTAAGTTCACCAAGAAGATCGGTGTTGTGCCTCTACGGTTGCCATACTAATTTTTTATCTAAGTCTAAAGTCAACCAAATGGGTGTATGGGCCTCTAAGTTCTACAGTCTGGGTAAACACTATCTTTTTATGCAAGTCTATAGTTGGTGTCATTCATTTATACTTCATTAATTGGTCAGAAGGACTATGTGATACTAGGTTATGAGGCATACTACCAAACTTTCAAAAAATTAACTAATAGTGTTATTGAATACTAGAGTGTATATACCTAGTAAAAGCATCTTCCTAACCCCTATCAAGCACGAGAGAAGATTGACGTTGAGAAGGGATCAAGCAAGATGCAATACAAGCAATCAAATGAGAATGCGAAATAAAATCAAGGGAGGTGATAAATAAGTGGATGAGATCCTATATTCTAATCCTATGCGCAGGCTTGCTCGGTACAATAACGTAACCGAGATAATATGCTCTCGACCTGTATGGGCCACCACAAAAATATGACATGTCCCAGTCCCAAAATACGTAGGACTAGGAACACGTAAGCATATCAACCGTATGTATATGGCAACTCCAATATATGGATACCATAATACACACGTACGCTGTAATATGAATATAAACTCACATGTGGTATATATAGTGTCACAAGTCACAGATATACTAATCTCATCCATACAACAAGTCATAGAAAAGAAATAACTAAACTAGAATAATGAGTCTGAATAATCCAAAATAATAGTCGGGTGGAGACAAATCCACTACCAATGACTATATCAATACTAAAATGAGGAAGAAGGGTAAATCTCCAATATAAATAAGATGATGATATAAAGGTATCACCGAAGTGATCCATCGCTAGAGATAATCAAGGATGCTCATAAGGTAAGACCTCCTCGGAAGAGATAAGTAGTAAGTCCTGATTCGTGCTCCTGCGAATAGTCATGAACATCTACACCTGAAAAGGGACTAGGTCCTCAGAGGGACGTAACAAGATACATAGAAGCATGCCAATTTGAATACAGTAAACATGCATAATAGGTAGAAAATATATAAGTATGATGTACAAGACAATCTATATGAATGCATAATGAGGACAACTTTTCGACGTATGGGCATGGGTAGGCTACTCTATCTAATCTCACAACTCACACACACGTCAGGAACATCATCAGCTGACATACCGCAGGGGTAGCGACCATCGGACACGACTACCATAGTGTGTGCTAGTTACTATGATTTACCAGAGTGGTTATAGCCCATACGCCTACTGATTGTCCTCCCCTCCCATGATACTATGTGTCAAGTGTGTGTCAATATATATATATATATATATATATATATATATATATATATATATATATATATATATATATATATATATATATATATATATATACTTATGACTGAAAGAAAGCACACATACAATGAATATATACAGAAATATAATAAGCATGCAAAGTACTGTAAGCAATTTGGCAAGGTATCTTGCCTGGTAAGAAAGCTGCAAAGTGTAACGTCCAGGAGTCAAGCACACAGGATCAGAAACTACGGCCTCAGAATGAACGTCTCCGGATGTTAAAATAAATATCACCAACGTTTCCAGAATAAGCGAGATAGCTAGAAAATACTACCCTTTCGTCCAATTTGGATACAGGAGCAAAACGGTAATTTTGGATCAAAGCGGGGTCCACATGTGGCCCACTTTGCACCGAAAAGCGTGCCAGGGGTAAAGGTCTCTAAATGGGATAAATTATAGGTCAAACAAACTCTAAATGTCAGTACAAACTCAACAGTATGTCCAATTTTAAATTTCGGTGAGCCGAACACAATTTTGCCCAAAAAGTCAACTAGATGGCCCGTAAATAGGCGACTTGGTCAACAGTCTCAGAATCGCATGAAACTTGGGTCACAGGACCAGCGTGATACCACGAATCCAATGACGTAAGTTCCGTCATGTTCTGACGAGCGTACACTAAATGGTGGAGTATTTTGCAAAAGTCACGATATGGGGACTTTTTGCGGATACGGGATGATTTCAATGCGCACACGCGTCCAAATCAGTTTCTGCGAAAGTCCACACGTCTGGACAAACCATATGCGCCTTTCGATGCAATTGGTACGCGATGAGGCGGTCCCGTTTGGCGGGACGCGCTCCGTATCGCAAATTTTAGAAGTTGGAAAAACAGGTTTTCTTGATTTTTTAATCCTATTTAATTCAGCATACAACAACAAATAAAATAATATAATTGACAGGAATTAATCTTGGTTAGGTGGTCTTCGCATAGCAAGAAGAAAAATTAAATTCGGATCTCTGTGGTGGGAGATACGAGTCCTTAAACATGGATGGTTACAGCAGTTTTCTAGGATTAAAAGTTGTCGTTTTTCTTCAACTTTGTCTCGGTTTTCACCTAGGGTTACGCGCTGTTCGAAGTAAACTAATACACAGAGTTAGAAGAGGGATAGGTCATGAACATACCGGTGAAGACGAAGTCGAATTTGGTCGAGCGATTGCGCAAAAAACGAGGCCTGAACAGGGGTAAGTTAGTGTGTACTCGTTGTCTCGTGCGCGGGCGTCGACGCGGACGTGCGGTGGTCGCGGCGGCGGGCGGCTACTCTAGGGTGGCTCTGGTTCGGCGGCGGCCTCAGGTCGAGATGGTAAGAGTAGGGTTAGGGTTAGGGTTATATATATATATATATATATATATATATATATATATATATATATATATATATATATATATGTCGCGGGGGGTCAAATACTGTGCGCGCGGGTCGCTGGAAAATTTTGCAGCCGATGCTGCTGCTGCTGTTGGGAAAAATAATAGCGGGTAGGGTTTAGGATAGCGGGTAGGGCTTAGGTGGGTTTGGGTTTTAGTTAATCTTTTTCTTTTATTCTTTTTCCTTTATTCTTTCTTTTCTATTTTCTTTCTTTCTTTCTTTTCTATTTCCATTTCTTTTTCTTTTCTTTTCTATTTTTTTAATAAACTATATATATATATATATATATATATATATATATATATATATAAAATTCTAGAAATTTATATTAGTGCATACAATAAATCTATCAATCGTCCACAAGGTCTCCTACATGAAAATAATTAAGGTAAAATTACGGTTGCTCTATAAAATCTCTAAATGCACAATCACCTAAAAATAAAAATCCAATAAATTCTATTTCTTCTAATTAGCTAATAAATACTATAAATCAATTAAATAATTAATTAAATAGTTAACACGGTTTTAAAAAATTAGGGGTTTTACAATATGGGTGATAAAAAAGAAACCCACTCAAGTCCTCGGGTGTTTCTTGTGTTCACCATCTGGAGGCGGGATGTACGGAAGATCCTACTGTGTTGCTCCAAAATTTGGTCATACAAAACAAGTAGGGTCAGATCCCAAAATAGCAAAGTGCCACAAGGGAACCAACTTAAGAAAATTAAAACCAGCATGCAAACATTCAATGGCATAAGGAAATATAAATAAGAGCAATATGTAAATAAGTAGTTAAGTAGTTCTAGAATCAGTAAACGAGTACGGTTCATGATTAGTAGTTGAGTGATCCAAGACAAGACAAGACTAAAAAAATGCAATCACAGCCAAACATGACCTACGACTTACTACCATTAACTAACTAGGGTTATCATAATCTTGGTTACTAATAAATGCAGTTGAGATTCCATACAGCCACATGCCTTGCAGACTATCCGGGTTATCCAGACGTAAGAGTACATGGCATAGATTAATAAAGTAAATAGTATTTTCTGGTATATTCAACACTCGATGCTGTGCTGGAAGTGTGCCCCTCTCGACGGAGAGCTCCAAATTCATCATGTGTCGCTGGGATACCGGAATTATATGTAGCCAAAAAATTTCTCTATATGCTTCTAGATAATTATTCTAGTTATTAACTTAGGCAAGTTGTCAAGGATTCCTGACTGTAGTGCTCAGGAATCTGTCTTAGACATGATGCAAGACTGGACAATAGCTTGACAAGTACAATCAGGACAGGGACAAGCAGTCAACCACAAAAATTCATCTTATTAGTACAAGCATTTCAGTTCTGGAGATTCTAGCATGTCAGGAGTGAGCTACGTCGAGCTACTATCAGGTTTATCAGTACATGTTAGGTATCTGGAGTCAGGGATCAAATTCATTCAGTACAAGTCAGGTGCCAGGAGTTATCAGTTTAACAGTGCCATTACATTCCATGTTCCGGGTATTCCATGTTCTGGTAAGTGTAGCATCCAGGTTATAAGTAATTAGAACTAACATGCATCAAATGAATTTAACTAATTGGGCCAAGCATAAGGAGTAAATAACCCATAAGAGAACATATAACAAAATAAAAATATTGCTACTATAAGATCTAGAAGTGCAGGAGGTGAGCTGGCCGAAAGCAATAAACTGGCAGCATGGATCAAAACTAACCGCATGTAGGAAGCTGGCCATATGAATCATCGCAAGGTCCACTCCTCGGGACAAGGGTTGAGTGACAGAGAATAAATATAAGACCAGAAAGTGACTGAAGTGACTAGCCAATAAAGCGCGTCAGAGAAGTGACCGATGTGATTGGCCAATAAAGCGTGTCAGAGAAGAAAAGACAAATTCAAGGAAAATCGTGCCAAGGCGACGTTGAGTCATGCATTAAAAAAAAAGGAATACACAGCTCGGGCCGCATGGACAATTTTGGCCGCATAAACAATTTTGGCCGCATGCTCCTCTGGGCTGCATGAAATCAGGAACTTAGAGAAAAAAATTTCGTTCAAGTTTCATGCATCTGGTCAAGGGGCGCATGTGCAGATTCAGTCATGCGTCAAAAAGATGGCCGCATGCTGAGTTTTGGAGTGAGGAGTCCAAACCGCATGTAAAGCAGGCCGCATGGAGCTCCTTCGTCCCATAACAGCAAGTTTCAGTCATGAAAAACTCCAAGTCTTGAAAATATGATTATCCCTGAAATCCTCATTTCCAGCTCAAATCGAGAGAAGTAAAGTTCTAAACCACTTGAAATCGGATGCTCTCTCAAATTGAACAACTAGTTTTGGTAAACAACAAGTTTTAAGAGACTATAACCATGAAAATGCCAAGAACACATTAAACTAAAAATGTAGATCTAGCCCAACCAAGCTGTCAAAACCGAAAATACCAAGAAGTAAACATGTATAAGAGTTCATAGTGCACAATATAAACCAATAAAATACAAAAAATCCACAATAATGTAAAAGTGAAAGTTTTCCATCATTGGCAAGATGTACTTGCCTAAAATCACCACTAACTACTACCACTACTACCAAGGGAAAGGAAAGGGGACCGATCCGGGGCTACTCTCGGCTAGGGAGGAGGGGAGAGGAAAGGAGAAGAAAAAAAAAGAAAAAAAAAGTGAAAGAATGGGGAAGAGAGAGAAAGAGAGGGGTTATATATCAAGGGTGGTTAAAACTATGCACAAATGTAGAAATTACATGAGAGCAGCTAGAGAAATCCAGAAAATACACGAAAAAAAATAACAATAGCACACATATAGAAGATATGAACATGAAAAATAAGCAATAGTGAGACGAATCTCACAACAGCCGTCTTCCTCCTCCACCTCGTCTTCTCCTCCTCCTCGAGCAGCTCCGCCTCCTTCTTCCTCCTTCTCGTCATCTTCCTCCTCCTCCTCGAGCAGTAGAAGCGGCGGCGGCAAGAGCAACTGCGGCGGCCGTGCTATGCTCGCGCGCGTCCGATTGTTGGGGCACAGACGCGGAGGCTGGATGGGGGTGGGGGTGGGGGTGGGGGTGGGGGAGGAGCAGGAGGAGGAGAGGTGGACAACCATAGTAAAATTTAGACTAGCTTGAGTAAAAAAAAATTGTATCTGGACTAACATTAATACTGGACTAGACCCAAGTTATTTTTGTAGTACTTTTATCAAGGGCAAAAAATTTGGATAATAAATAGAATTTTTTAACTATTTTTGAACTCCAAACAATGCACTTGTGTTATGTAGCCCATTATTTTAGTCGCTTCTTAGCAGTGTTTGGGAAGTTCTATAAGAAATTACACGGGCTTGAAACGGGTTTCCGGAAACAGGAGAAGGTTTTTGAGAACATGCGTGTCTCTGATATGATACATTTTCAAGACGACCGATACGCATTCCAGAAGGGAAAAGATGGTTTCTAACAGTGACTAGAGTCTAGATATCCGATATATCAAAAAAACAGGTTTTTTTTTTTTAATAAATCAAAAAACAGGTTATATTTCAGAATGGTAGTTCAACATATTGTGCAGCGGATGGAATTTAATAGAGAAAAAGAGCAAACACGGGTTCATAATAGAGCTCGAAGTTGAGTTTTGAATCAGAGTACTCCCTTAATTTTTCATTCCTGTACAGACTATCAAAACCCTTTTTTGCAACAGATCACTAGGATAGCATTAGAACATGACATGAACATTTGATGGATAAATAACACGACTGCAAGCAAACATCGTTCTTTAGAAACTGCATAAAAAGCAGCAATACTAACAGCAATATGATATGCTCTTATATATTAGTTTTACATGAGTACAAAAACATTACATCTCAAAAACACAACTTTAGGTGAATGCCAGCCATAACAAGCACAACACTCCCTTTGCAAACACATCAGACGCAAAAGGAACAAAGAACAGATACAATAATAAAACAGTGCACTATTTCTCGGATCGATAATAGTAAAACTGAAGCTAGTGGGTAATACTTCAACGTATGATTGTCAAAGACAAATAACTTTGTGAAACATCCAGTCACTCGCCAACCGTGTGATCTTATGTCATAAAGGGTCCAGATAACGTGCCAGAACCTCAAAACCCTGACTAGGAGTTAGGAGACTAAAAATATAATACATAAACTACATACTCTCGGTGGTTACATGTCAAAGTTCAAGTACACATCCAGGTTTGGACAGAGCAACACCTCATCATCAGTTGGCCCTCCACAATCAGCATACAGTTGCTCGGCAGCAGGGGCAATCACCACAGATCTGTATCCATGGCTCTAGGCAAGAGGGATGGAACCTATGGCAACAATGCAGTCGGATCAAAACATCCCCATCACAGAAAGTCTCCAGACATATGTAACACTCTGCTGATTCGCCTTTCTCTCCACTACCTTCTGAACTGCTACAAACTTGACGCTGCAGAGAACAAAGAGCTTCCCAGCTGATCCTGGGAGGTTTCTTCTTGCTCTGATCAGGAGTTGACTCAATATGTGGTGTGTTAGCTTCTAATAAGTCTCTTGGAGTTTCAACTTCCAGACCTCCAAATCCATCAGCATTACTGCAACTGCTGACAAGAAATTGTTCCCGTGAAATGCCGGAAAGTGTGCTAGTTTGCCTGGCAGATATAGGAAATGCTTTCAGCAAAAGGAAATTACACTTTGTCACATGACACATATTTTGATGAATCAGCTTCTTCTATATAACATGATATACGACATGTAGCAAACAGAAGAAGAATGATTTTGCACCTGCTTTCCGTGAGTGAGAGACCTCTCAGCCTCTCCAGAAGCCTTTCCCGTGCCTGTACGACAGCATCAGGGAGTCGATCATTTCTGATTACCTTTGACCTACTAACTAAACAAGTGACAACTCCGCTGCTCCTGTTGCTCGCCTCAAATTCATCACTGCTTCTTCGTTCTAACCGAACTGATTCATGTTCCTAAGTATTACATAGACGTGAAAAAAAAAAAATCAACATGTAGTATGTCAAAATGGATGGGAAATATTGGTGCCAATATAGACTCCAAATGTTTTTGGTAAGTGTAGGACAAGGAATAAGGTGGTGTCGAGTGGTTCTTTTTGGTAGTTCTTTGTTTGTGTGTTTTTGTATTTGTGGTTCTTTTTGCAAAACCTGCTCCAAAGTGGCAAATTCTCATATTTTGTGTTGGCCGAAAGGAGGGGGAGGGGAGGGAGGTTATCAAGTGTAGAACTTAACCGTTTGTCCTGAATATAACAATTCACCTGTCATTTGGGGTTGGCAAGTCATGCAAGGTCAACACCCAATGGTGGAAGGAACTCCCAACAACCCTATATATGGTGAAGTCCCTACAACTGCACCGCACCAAAACATGGTTTTTTTATTGTCGTTGCGGTTAAATATTTATATTATTCCAACACGCTCCTGCAGGTCCAGGTCCATTTTGGGCAGAGAGCTCGATTCGCGTAGCGGTATAATTTTTTTTTAATTCGCTTAAAACGTATGTCAAGAAATTTGAACCTGGGTTTGGTTGCTCTAATACCATGTTATAGTCCATGTCGATGCACCAAAACTCTAGAGTTTTGACGATGGTTGAATGTTAAATATTTATATTATTCCAATACCTCCCATATCCGACTAGGTGGATTTTTGGATTTGGATTCTCAATTTTAGATCCAAGTATCCAACAACTAACAGAGTCGAACCTTATGGAAGAGATCCTATTCTTATTTGGTAAAAAGTGCATCCTTAAGGATCCAAGTCAACAACTTACACCAACTTAGCATCCTTAAGGATCTAAGTCCAACAACTCGATGCTCATATGTATAATGGGTTTAGTCACTTAATTGCACGCAAGCAGATAATATCATACTACCCTATTCTTTGTGGCCAAGAAAACACGAACTCCAAAATAATTGACATGTCTGTCTTGTTTTTGTGTTTGACAAGTATTGGACACGACTAAATACACTATGGCACGCCAAACGCGGAGACATGTCGTGTTACCGCAAATTTGCTCAAACACAAACATGGATACATGGATTCATATACGAAGATACAACTTAAGAATGTGGCAATTTTAGAAAAATTAGGATACGGATACGGATGAACAAATTTATATGTAGACATGAAAACATATCTATATGCATGTTGTATATATACTAGATGTTCAATAATATATATATATATATTTATGCATGTTATGGACAACAAGTAGATTCCAAAAAGTTCAAGAAATGATGTAAGGGGCTGTTTGGATGCTTGAAAGTGGACATTCATTGAAAGTAGGTTTTGGAAGTGCTTAAAAGTCAAAATTCAATTGAAAGTCGACTTCCAATGTCATAAAGCTTATTTCCCTTCTCCACATTCAAAATTCAAGAGAGAATGTGAACTTTAAACGGTTTTGAATCTTAAAGTATAACGTGCATGAACCACTTCCAACGCTTACCAACTATTTTTTTGGATTTGCATTTTCAGGTAATGCCAACTTAATCAACGTTGGATTTGCACTTTTCACTTTCATCACCCACTTTCAAGCAACCAAAAAAGCCCCAATAAAAACAAATGAAACAATCTCATATCCCAATTATGTTTGGCAAGATCACAACCATGCAAAATCACTTTGAACCATATTTTATCTCTCTATTGCCTAGACATGGACAAGTCATATGTGACATGGTTACGAACCAATGGGACGTATACGTGCAACTTACTACCACCATTTCTGTTACGTCCTTCTGTATGCATGCTTGGTGAGTTCTATCAGACTATCAAGTCATATAGCCATATTCCTTTACAGGATATCATTATATTCAAAAGAAATTAGAAGTTCAAGAATTAAATAAATATCAAGTTGGTTTGTAGGATCCAGCCAAAATCCTTTTTTTTTGCATGCAACTGTGTCGGAATTTAAACCATAGTTTGAAGTATCGGCCGATACCGATCCGATACGGCCGATACCGATACAGTTTAGCATGTCCCGATCCGATACCCGATACCGACCGATACCAACATTAGAGATCTCTTTTCCAGTCAATTCGGAAAAGAAAATTGAATTAAAAAGACCAATTAACAAGGGTGTAAAAGCATAGTAAGGTTGTAAAAGCATATAAAAGAGAAAAACTTATTTATCGCTTATAAATCAATCAACAATAGTGACTACTATTTCATTCAATTTCAAAAATACTAAGAAACAATACTGAAAATACTTTAAATTATGCATAAATATATAAAATGTATTTTCTAAACTGTTAATAATTTACTAATAGTTGTTTGCTTTCGATACCAAAAAATTCGATACTCCGGTCCGAAACCACCGATACTATCGATACTGCCGATCCCGATACTCATAGAAATGGTCCGATACCGATTCCGATACCGATACTTTGAACCTTGATTTAAACCCCCCTGCAACCAAAATCTCGTGCAGTCCTATGCATCATGTCATATATGGGATGGGGACTGCACTAATTTAGAATGAGGCCTCGTGCAAAATATCATGTAAGATCTTGTTCAAAATTTGGTGCACTCACTTATGCGCCAAGTTACACGAGGGTGCAAGAGATTTTGGCTACAAGAGATTTGGATCTAACTTGCCAAACTTATAACCTATCATTTGTCCAATAAGCCCTAAATATACACAAATTACATGACCATCACTCCTTACTAAATGAGTTAACAAAGGGTTTCATAAGGAAATGTGTCGGGTTCCCAATGATTCTTTCCAATTTTGCACCCATTCTCAATAATTAAACAGGCACTACTATTTCACATAGTTGTCCTAAAACCAACATGTTGCTTAGAGATTAGAAAGACTTCCTGAACTCTCAGGAAGTGTATGCACCTAAAATTTCTTTCTATAACCTTCCCCAGATTTGCTTAAATAAAGCGTCAATATTACATAATCTTCAAAAAGTAGAAAATCAAGCTCTTATCTACAACTTGCAATCATAGTCATAGACTAACCAACTGTCGCGATTCATATATAAGCAGAATTATTTGGAAGAGCTCACTTCTACCTGACTTGTGCTGGGTATGGGATTGCTTATTGGATGTTGCTTCTGTTTAGTTTTCTTGGAAAACAGTAGTCCAATAGTAGTCCAAGGTTGTTTGGTAACAACAACTTATCAAAAACAAATTTAAAAAGTCAATTCAATTTTGGGACAACTTTTGATAGCAGCAACAACCTTCCACGTGTTGTCAAAAGTTGTTTCTGTTGTGGATTTTTGCAAAGCAGCAGCAATCCCAAACCAAACCTTAGGATTGTTGCTGCTTTTCAAGAAGCAAAAACAGTCTCCGATTTCTTTCAAAAGTTGTCTCAAAATTGAATTAACTTTTCAAAAAATTTGATAAGTTGCGGTTACCAAACCAGTGTTGCCTAATTCACCAACCCCCCTACGTCCCATGAATTGGGAAGAACGACCCCGAACAGGGTGCATTGTGCGTTCGCGACGCATATCGTCAAATTTAGCGACGACCCCTACGGAGGGTGGGGATGTTGCTGCTGCTGCTGCTGGCTTGCTGTTGCTGCTGCAGCAGTGCTTCTTCTTCTTTTCTCTTGTTGTTGTTGCTTCTTCTTCTTACACTCTTTTTTTTCTCCATTCTTCATTCTCTCTTGTTTATCTTCTCATTCTTGAAGAGCAGCATTGCTGCATAGTTTTTATTTTTTGAAGAATGTGCTGCTGCAGTCAACGAGGTCTGGAACATGGTGCTGCATAGTAAAAGGGGGGGGGCACGTGAGCAGTATGGAACATTAAGTGCTGCTGCACTTATTTTTTTTTTTTTGAAGAATGTGCTGCTGCACAGTGGATTTTTGTCTTCACCCAAAAAATGGGTCCCGAACCCCTTTTGAAATTTTGAATTCCTAAATTTTTAAGTGTTGCTGCACAGTGTATATATATATATATATATATATATATATATATATATATATATATAATCATTAAAAAAAAAATCGGCGCCTAGACGCTAGGCGGACCTCGGGCGCACCGAGTCCGCCTAACGATTTTTAGAACAATAACCCCAAATGGCGTTTGAATTTTGATGGGTCGTCTTTTTTTAGAATATTGTCTATGCTTTCCTTTACTTGAATTTTGATGGTTTTGGTTATGAACTTATGATATTTGATTTAGTTACAAGAAATCTGTTTTTAAATTTTATTTTGTGTGGGTGGTAATAATACAAAATATTGACTTTTGTGAAGTTGTTGCCATGTATTTTAAATATTTGTTGGTTAATTAATCATTTTTATTTTATTTTTATATAGTGTATACTTCTATATAATTGTATATGGTACAAAAGACGACCCAGATAAAAACGAACAGCAACCCCAAATAGCTTACCGAATAAGCATACCCCTACCGCACCGCGTACCGGCTGAGGTACCGTACCGCATACCCGTACCCGTACCATGTACCAAAGCGACCAACGATCATGGTAACACTGTACCAAACAGCTTTCATGACTGCTTTTCAAAAATAAATAAGCAGAAGCAGTCATCATAAAAACCTTAAACTATCGAGGAAGTGTCATGTCAGACACGGATTCAAACCTCTGGTAGAGTATACATGCGACGTAGTGCCATCGTGCCATTCATTGTTGTACCGAATTCGTATCCGTACGACATAGTTGGTGAGTTCTTTTAGACTATTCAAGTCATATAGCATCGTTCCTTTGTGGAGCAACATTATATCCGAAAGAATTTAGAGTTCAAATTGACGTGCAGCCCCTTATATGGCATCTTTGCACAAGTTTTAGACCGCAGGGGATGTGAATTCAACTGTTTTTGTATCCAGAATCCCGAACCTACTAAATGTAGCATAACCGATACAAACCTCTAAAACCCCTAAATATACATAAATTACATGACTCTCACTCTTTACTATAAGAGGTAAAAAACAGTCTCATAAGGAATTGTCTCGTGCGTCCGGAAGATTCTTCCCAATTTTTCACCCAATCTCAAGAAATCTAACAGACTCGGACTATTTCACGGTGTTGTCCTAAGAACTTAAGTTAGAAACACTTCCGGAACTCTCGGGAAGTGCACGCACCTAAACCTTTATGCCATTAGTCTCCCCCAAATTCGCTTAAACAAAAGCATCAATATTACATAACCCTCACAAATTAGGAAATTAAGCTCTTGGTCCACTGTCAGATCTACAACTTGTAAATAGAAATATTTTGAAGCCGTCAACTTCAGACATATGCCAAAATTCACTTTTTTCACAATCAAAACCCTAAGAACAAAATTAATTTTGAGAAAAATAAACAAAACCCTAATCCACTCTGAAAGAGATTGAAGAATAGGCGGTACCAGTCGAGAGAGCCGTGACGCATCGGAGTCGCGTCGGTGGTGGTAACGGCTGCCGTGTCCGTGACCGTGGCGGGGGCGGTCGCGGCGGAGTGGTGGGGTTTCTGTGGAGGCGGTGTCCGTGTCGGAGCTCCGGGGGGAGGAGCTGGGCCTGAAGCTGAAGAGGAACTTGGAGCTCACCGTCATGCAGAAATTATTACAGATCTGAAGAAGAAGAAGAAGAAGAAGAAAAAGTGTGCGGAATCCGAGTAGGAAATTGTTTTGTTTTTCTTTTTCTCACGGAAACGAGAGGTTTTGTAATAGAAAAAAATATAAAGATAAGAACGGTTACGGAGTGAAAAACTGCGTCATACTTATCAAGTCGCGATGTTATTAGTTTGCAACTCTGAGCACCTCCAACTTCGTTGAGAGTTTTAAAAAAATAATTGCGACATCGAATTTACAACTAATTATTTTAAAAGAATTTTTTTTAAATCAAATTCAAATGTCAAATTAGTTGTAAAATTGACATGATAATAATTTATAAAGACTTTATTCCACAATGTCAATTATGAATAAACATATTTGTAAAAAAAAAATGAAAAAGTTGTTTTAAAATTTAAAAAAAAAATTATTGTCTTCTTAATACTTTTGGAGAAAATTTTTCTATCTCATAATCTTGTGTAGATATAATTTTGCCACATAAAAAATATATTATCATGTGTCTCATGTCACATATGAATCACAACACAAAACAAGACAATATGATTGGAAATGCTCTAAGGCCTCATTTGGTTCGCGAAAAGGCAATGAAATTATTTTTTTGTCTTTTTTCTTCCTTTGAAAAATTATAATTTCTATTCATGAGGTCAAAAAAATTTGAAGGAAAAATAAATTACCTATGGTGGGAAAGTGATTCCTTGGTTTATGGGGGAATCACTTTCTCCCCTATTTTTTTTTTCTTATGGAAATCATTTTACTTTTCTCAAACTTTCCTTTGACACCCAAACATAAGAAAGGAACCATTTTTTTTTTCAATGCCAAGATTCTGCGAACCAAAGGAGACCTAAGTATAATTGTTTCATAATTAAAATGTCTATATTTGTATATGACCGAACCAAATATATATGTTTATAATATTGTATATCTAAGGAGCAAGGTCGGATCGTAGGGTTGGATTGCTATGCTCGAAGCTAATTTGATCATCGCTTGAGCGCGTCTTTTGTGACACCTTTTGTGAAGCACTTCTTTATGTTATGGGGCTTGCATATTTTCTAGATCAGGGTACATTTAGGCAGGACCGGCCTTAGGATAAGCATGACAAGCCATTGGACTTGGACAATCCTGGACTCCTTAGTCCTCACCTTTCCGCCAATAGAGCATCCGCGGTCCACTCCAACTCCTCTCTGTCAGTGTTGAACTAGCAATCCATCAGGTCCGTATTTTGAGTTCCCACTAGAAAGGTCTCAAGTAGTTTAAGAAAAGAAACTCGAAATCCGAGCTTCATGTCGCAGTCAGAACCGAAGACTTCGACGTCACTGTCAACCTCTTCGTCATCAATTCTTTTTATATATATATATTTTTTTAAGTCAAGGACAAGAAATAATCAAATTTAACTCTGTCTAGGATAATTCAATCCTCTGAACCAACCCTAAATTATCCTAAATTTAGTGTTGTCCAAACCCAAAACCTTATCAAGTTTAGCTCAGGGCCGATACTGCTGAGTAGTCCAGCTACATGTAGTCTGTCAACCAAAAAACTGACCATCAAGAGAATCAGAGAGGCCTAGCACGTATAAGGAAAATCCAGAAGCGTGAAAGTTAATATGCTACTTTATTTGTATTCTCTAGCTAACAAGACAATTTTGTAAATTACACGCTCATCTTTCAACTTCCGCACTGCACCCCAAGTTTAAAATTTACATGAGAGAAGTTTTTCGGATTGTTACCACAACTTCAAGAAAGTTTTGGATTGATAATAATTCTCTATGATATACATCTTTTATTCAGTCCTGTGCGTCTCACAGTATCTATATCAATATATAGATACATATTTTTTTACTATTTATTGTAATTTATTGGATCTTATAGAATTTTAAAAAAAATTCAGAATCGAAAATTATCTCACTGACCGGATTACTGCCGGCATACCGCGGTATACAGATGAAAAATTCGTCCGGCAGATAAAGTTTTACTTTTGAAATATTTTCGAGATATTTCTTTTAGATATTTTCGTGAATAGTGTTCGATACTTTCTATTATCCATTGGTTTCTTAGTTTTCCATATATGGTCGAGATTGATATAATCTCATAACTTGGATCGCTGGCGTAGCGGATCGGACTGTCACGATTAAATCACCTCTTCTATATATATGAAATTATTTTCTCTCTCCTCTCTCTTTTCTTTCTTCATTTTTTCATTTCCTTTCTATTTTTTCGCGGGAGCTAGGAGCTTGGTCTTGAGGCCTAAGAGTGTGGTTTCTGAACCCCTCTTGGTGGTGGAGTTATAGGTTTAGGCTGGGAGCTTGACTTTAGGCAAGTACATCTTGCCAAAATACTGAACGACAATGTTTTATTACATTTTTCGTTTTTCTTGAAAATTTGGGCTTAGAATTTTATGAAACTTGCTTTGTTAAAAAAAAAATTCTAGTGATTTTCAACCTTGTGCATATTTCAGAAAATGGTTTATACTTGGTTTTGACTTTCTTTTAGAAATTCTGCTATTTACCTGATAGGAAACTCGGTATCGGAAACAATAGCCGGAGTGATTTCCATGAGACTTAGTTTATATGCTACTCGAGACCCGGGCCTAGTTTCTATTCTGGTAGTTTTGAGTTTTGTGGATCCTGACAAGTTTTAATTTTTTTCGTAAATCACTTGTATGGTATTTCTCGGAATCGATCTGTCAAATCTCAAGGTTAGTGAAATCGAAGGTCCCCGGGTCGTTGAAAATTTGATCATATACAATTTTGACCTTTGAAAATCCAAATTCTGAGCTATAACAGAGTTTTTACGGTCCGAACAATGTTGGAGTGGGTGGGGTTCCCAGCCTATGTGGAGAATACCCTGGAGTGCGATGAGCGTCATCCGTGTGTCGGAAAAGCTCGAAAAGTGCATCGTATGTGGAGAATACCCTGGAGTGCGATGAGCGTCATCCGTGTGTCGGAAAAGCTCGAAAAGTGCATCGAACGTCGTGTATTGGAACATTTATAGTAATCAAATATTATATTGGATTTTCATCTTTGACTTTAATTATATATTTATGATTGGATCTTTCATATATTAACTTTCTATATAATTCGATTTCCAATTTATGATAAGCTAATTTATGATTTGATTTTAATTAAATATATGATTGAATGTAATTGAATTTCATAAATATTTTTGGCTTCCATATATAAATTTTCATATGGAAACCCTAATCCATGCAAGGGTTTATAAAAAGGCTCATGCAATATACAACAAAGAGAGAAAAAAATGTGGCAAGAGTGCCATTGCATCTTTGGAGAGGAGAAAGAAGGATTGGAGACCGTTTCGGAGAAGGAGATCAATTTAAAATATTTTTTATTGTCTTTTTTCTTCGTGGTTGTAATATATTTTCTGTTCCAAAGAGTTGCAGTGATCCGTGTTAGATCGGTGAGGAGCTTGTAGAGGGTGGAATCTCTTTATTCCATTAGTATAGGCTATTCAGGGTTGGACTCCGATCGTCCCGTAGTTTTTCTTATCTTGGTTTTCCACGTAAAAATCTCTCTGTCTGCGATTTGTGTTTGGTATTTTTTGGTTTGTGCATTTTGCTCGGTTCTCTCGCAGGTACTCTCTAGTTTGGGGAACGATTTTCGTGTTTCGTTCCCAACAGTGTGGTATAAGAGCCAGGTTCTGAAATTTCAGAAGGGTGTCAGGAGTTGACAGGAAAACCAGGGAGGAGAGATGGACGCGAAGTCGGTGCGCATGATAAACCTGAACGGTACCAACTATCACTATTGGAGAAGCAAGATAAAGGATCCGCTATTTGTCAAGAAGCTGCATCTGCCGGTATTTGCTTCCGAGAGACCCAATGACAAATTCGAAGAGGACTGGAAGTTCGAGCATATACAGGTGTGTGGGTACATCAGGCAGTTCGTTGATGAGAACATGTACAACCACATTGCCAGTATTGAGCAAACGAGGACACTGTGGGATAAGCTGGAATCTTTGTATGCGAAGAAGACTGGGGTAAATAAATTATTCCTAATTCGGATGATGATGGGTCTGCAGTACAAAATGGGGCATCCATTACAGATCATTTGAGTGAGTTCTAGGACGTGGTTGACCAGTTATCCTTGATAGGAGTCAAGTTTGACGACGAGGTTCAGGGATTATAGTTGTTGTGTACATTGCCAGACTCGTGGGAGACCGTACGAGTGTCTATGATCACTTCTGCTTCGGAAGGCCTGGTCAGTATGGAGTTTGCCAAGAGTATGGTACTGAATGAAGAGATGCAAAGACGTTTTCAGGCCAATTCATCCATATCCCACTCAGAGGCGCTTGTTTCAGAGAGCCGTGGAAGGGATTAAAATAGGGGTCCAGGCGGTGGCAGAGACAAAAGCAGGGGAAGGTCCAAGGGTCTTTACGATTACTCAGAGTGTTACCATTGTGGCAAGAAGGGCTAGATCAAGCGAAAATGTTTCGCTTGGAAGAGAGAGAAGAAGGACGACAAGGGAAAGCAGGACGAGAATAATACAACGACGGCCTCGACACATGAAGGCGATATGATCATTGTAGGTGATGAGGTAGTTATGAACCTCGCCTGCGATGACAACTCTTGGCTGGTGGACTCAGGTGCTTCAACACATGTATCACAAAACAGGGCATTGCTACTTACACAACAGACGACTGTGGAGTATTGAAGATGAAAAATGGAGATATGTCAAAGGCAGTTGCCATTGGAGATGTGCATTTGAGGATAAAGACGGGTGCAATTCTTGTTCTGAAAGATTTTTGTCATGTCCCTAATATCCGTTTTAACTTGATGTCGGTTGGAAGGTTGGATGACGAGAGTTTCTTCAATATCTTCGGGAACAGTCAGCGGAAGCTTTCCAGAGGTTCGATAATAATTTTCAGAGGAAGCAAGAGGTCTGGAATCTCCTATATGGAATAGAGTGCACATGGGGCATATTAGGTGAACGCAACTACTGATGCGTCTACCGAGTTGTAGCACAGACGGCTCAGCCATATCAGCGAGAAGGGGATGAGCTAATTAGTGAACATTAAGGTAATTCCAGGGATAAAGTCTACAAAATTGGAGAGGTGCACAAACTGTTTGAGGGAAAAGCAAAATATGGTGTCTTTTCAAAGTCATCCAAATTCAAGGAAGCCGATATTGCTCAAGTTGATTCACTCGGATGTCTGCGGTCCTATGAAGGTAAAATCCATTGGTGGTTCCTCTTACTTTGTAACTTTTATTGATAATTATTCCAGGAAGGTTTGGGTCTATGCCTTAAAGACCAAGGATCAGGTGCTGCCCACTTTCAAGGAGTTTCAAGCCTCCGTTGAAAGAAAAACGGGCAAGAAGCTGCTATGTGTTCGGTCGGACAATGACGATGAATATATTGGTCCCTTTAATGCATACTGCAGAGAGTAGGGGATACAACACCAGAAGACTCCGCCAAATATACCTCATCTCAATGGTGTAGCGGAGCGGATGAACATGACGCTGATGGAGAGGGTACAGTATTTGCTGTCAGAAGCAAGCTTGTCGGACAGCTATTGGGGTGAGGCTCTTTACACATCTTCTTATATTATTAATTTATCTTCTAGTGCTCCTTTGCAGGATGATGTGCCTGATAAAGTATGATCCATACACTACTCGGAATCGAGTCATCCAATTAAATCCTCAATCGTGTTTGCATCAATCGTAGAATATTCACCAAGTCGTTCTTAGAATTTCTGCACGATACCTAAGCATCGCTTGATAAATCTTAGTCTTGTATATATTCCTGTTGATAGTCATCCAAGTAAACCATATTTGATTCGTATCTTTCAACACGAAATACCGTTTGAGCTATTTTCCAAAATTCAAGCACGATTCTCTATATTCGCCTTAGCGATAAACTGATATGGTTTCTATCGGTTGTCATTCTAAGTCCGACTTGTCTTTATCTGAACGATACCAAATCTCGTTTGCAAACTAGCTAGCACCAAAGGGTCTTAGCGCGCGATACTCAACACAACTTAGCCGAAATACTGTGTACATAGCTAACCATTCGAATGACATTCTATTCCCCAGAGTAACCAGTTGGGTAATCATGTATAGGTATTCGAATTTGCACACAACTTGCAAATTATAGCACGATTTTGTTCCAATAAAGTCTGACACAGGTCGGCACAAAGGCCTTCGTATCACAATTTCGTACAAACAATCATATCATTCACATGCACTTTTTAAAAGTATTTAGACACATTGTTTGGAATATCACATCGGGTCAACGAAAGAGTGTGTTTCGTACATAACCCATGAACGAGCTTTCGAAACTGAGAAAATTGATAAGAATTCCAAAGGCGTATAGCCATGCTCTGATACCAATATGTCACTCCCCGATCTCCCGCAGGTAATCGGCCGTCCCCATTAGGCACGAATCACTGCGCCAGCGCTCCCGTGGGACGATCGCTTGACCCATCTGGGCGTGATGCCGCACGAGCGTAAGCCGCGTCCGTGCAAGGCCATTGTCCGAACTGGCGGTAAGAGGTCTAAGCTACAGAGTCGCACAAATTATCCGAGTGTAGCGGAATAAAAAATGCACAGGCGATTGGTAACAAGTTCACAGAGTCGTTAATAGTGAAAGCATTGAATAATACAAGTATAGAAATAAATAAGCTATTTATTGATATTGAACAAGTGTTACAGGCGGCGCTAGGCCGAGATTACAAGTCGCTCAAGCCTCTCTCTCTCTCTCTCTCTGAAACAGTAAAAGCGTGCCAAGTGGCTACATTATGGAATGATACATAGGCGATGTTCCAACATTATGTTTTGTATATGTGCTTCAGTTTCGGACGCAACGCTCTAAGGCTCCAGAGTGAACTCCAAGCCTTAGCACGCACGAAGGAGGCATCCACACCGAACGAGGTTCTCCAGCACCCTGCAAGCAATCTGGTGGGTTATCAGTACATGAATGCACTAATGGGGAGGCTTCTCGCCCGCTCGACAAATCCAAACACGTTATATAGGTTTCATGCACCATCTATTAAGTTATCTTTCTAGTCTTGCCTTAGGATCAGTTTCATGGCAATGATGAATAGCCTAACTCAGGTGGCAGTACATCGTGCGATATAAAAGAAAATACAGCGAGACTTACCAACTTACCATTCGTCCTTTCCTGTCCAAGGCAAACCAAGTTTTATCAAGCACGAGCATATATAACAAAATCCAGGGGCAATAGAATATGCAAACACAAGTGTCGTAAATGAGGTCTTATTTCAGTTGCACGAGTTATACAGATTATCAGGTAATTGCAGAAGATATTTAAGTGTTTATTTATGTACATATGTATCATATTCATATCGTTCAGGTGTTTTCAGAAGCAGTTATAGGTACATTTGTGTTACACAGAGCAGTCGCCTACAATGCAATAACTCGCACGCAGGTTGCCGCAATCGAGCCAACTTAATCTATATGACAGAAGGTCACTGGTATGACTTCCATAGTGGACGGTGTAGTCTTAAGGTCGAGGATGGAGTGCAAGCAAAATATAATATGGTTGGCATTGCACCCATCCCGCCGATAACAGTTA
This sequence comes from Iris macrosiphon, assembly GCA_036927795.1. NCBI lineage: Eukaryota > Viridiplantae > Streptophyta > Magnoliopsida > Asparagales > Iridaceae > Iris > Iris macrosiphon. The sequence goes on from JAYESA010000002.1 coordinate 165,735,809, forward strand.
GTTCCGTCTAGATCAGATCGACTCCAGTGCCCCGACGACCGTCCGCGGAAGTGGATTCGAAAACCCACCTTGTGCACAAGTTATTTGTGACCATGCGTATCCTCAAGTTTTCTAATTTTTGTAGGTACAGTTACATATTCAGTTCAGTCAGTACAGTATCGACTCTCCGAGCTGTCAGATTCAGTCCAGGACGAGTATTAATTTTCAGAGATATTGTGATGTTATCTTGCTTAACTGTCCATTGATGTAGTCCCCTATTTCGAGAAATATCTTGACGATCTAACGATCCTGAGTACTTTCAATGTTCTATACTTGGCTCGGAACGACTTTCTTGTTAGCCTTCCTGCCTCAACGGAGTGGATCACAGATAGTGAAGTGCGATGAATTGTGTGACATGCATATAAGTGACAAGCATTAAATCGAGGCAACAAGTACAAGTTAACATATAAGCAGGCAAGCATTGAATTCATATAAAAATATAAGTATTTACGTTTGGCACGGGTCTAAGGGTAAAGCAAGGAGTGAAACCGTAAAGGGACATACCGAGCGACATTATCTATGGGACGTGCAGTGTAAACAAGTGAACAGTACACTATAAAGAATATATATATATATATTCTACTCGAGGCATAGAAGGGTCTACTTGCACAAGGCAAAGGTAGCATGCGAGGGTCCATTTATAAGCAAAGTTTTTTTTCCATTTTCTAACACAAGCAATACAAGTTGGGATTATTCCCTTAGCTAGGTGTATTGTATTCTTTATTAGCATACAGGGGGTGATTCACCTAGCGACTAGCATATATCGTCCATATTTTAAGTGTGCTGGCTAAGCAAAGACAAGTTCATCGTAGCCACCCACCTTGACGATAATTTGCCTCGGTCAAGTAATACTCCGAGCAAGCCTTTGAAAGCCTAAGTCAGAACTCCTGAAGGGCCAAGTATGGAAATTCTTTTGCCTCAAACGAGTCATCTCGCTGAGCAAAGTGGGTCGGGTTGTTGTACTTGCGCCATTTGAATCGGCTGTCCGCTTGAACGGAACGGGTCGTTACAACCACTGTGTATTTTTGAGGTACTTTGCAGAGGATGATTTTATTATTTTACTGCTCTATGTTGATGATATGCTACTGGTGGGTCGGAATGCCACTAGTATAGTGGAGTTGAAGCGTCAACTGGATGCGGCCTTCTCTATAAAGGATTTGGGCACAATGAAGACTATTCTTGGGATGGAGATCAGCCAAGAGAGAGAGAGAGAGAGAGATTCCAAGCTGCTAAACTTGTCCCAAAAAAAGTATATTTATCCGGTACTTCAGCATTTTGGGATGGACGGATCGAAGAAAGTGAGTAAACCCCCTTGCGACTCACTTTAAGTTCACTCAGGAGCAGTATCTATCTACCGAGGATGAGAAGGAAGATTTGGAGTGGGTTTCATATGGCTCAGTTGTGGGGAGTCTTATGTATGCTATGGTGTATACGAGGTCCGTTATCGCTCATGCAGTTAGCATAGTTAGCAGGTATACTTCCAATCTTGGAAGGGTACATTAGAGTGGGGTCAAGTGGATTCTACGATATCTTCAGGGCACTAACGATTGGAGACTTTTTTTTGGTGGTGACTAGCCGAAGCTGGTTGGGTATACCGATGCTGATATGGCTAAAGATGTAGACATGAGGCAATTGACTTCGGGCTATGTGATGATGTTTGTTGGTGGAGAAGTATCGTGGCAGTCGCGGTTGTAGAAGTATTTTACCTTGTCGAAGACAAAGGCAGAGTACATTATGGCGACAAAGGCTTGCAAGGAGTTATTGTGGATGAAAAAACTGTTGCATAAAATTGGACTAAAGTTAGAGCAGTATCATTTTCTTTGCGATAGTCAGAGTGCTATTCATCTTGTGAAGAACCAAAAATTTTATAGCCGGTCCAAGCACATTGAGACCCAGTATCATTGGATATGGGATGTCGTGGAAAAGATGGAAGCGACGCTTGAGAAGGTTCATACAGATAACAACGGAGCAGACATGTTCACAAAGATTCGTCCAAGGAGAAATTGTGAGTACTGCTGGCAGATCGTTAGGATAATGACCCCCTCCACATAGTTGTGAAGGGAGAGATTTTTTGGAGTGAGTGGGGTTCCCAACCTATGTGGAGAATACCTCGGAGTACGATGAGTGCCATCCGTGTGTCGAAAAAGCTCGGAAAGTTCATCGAGCGTCGTGTATTAGATCATTTATGGTAAGCAAATATTATATTGGATTTCCATCTTTGACTTTAATTATATATTTATGATTGGATATTTCATATATTAAATTTTCATATAATTGGATTTTTAGTTTATGGTAAGCTAATTTATGATTTGATTTTCATTAAATATATGATTGAATGTAATTGAATTTTTATAAATATTTTTGGCTTTCATATATAGATTTTTATATGGAAATCCTAATTCATGCAAGGGTTTATAAAAAGGCTCATGCAATATACAATAAAGAGAGGAAAAAAGGTGACAAGAGTGTCATTGCAACTTTGGAGAGGAGAAAGAAGGTTTGGAGGCCGTTTCGGAGAAGGAGATCAATTTGGGGTATTTTTTATTGTCTTTTTTTCGTAGTTGTAATCTATTTTCTGTCCCAAAGATTTACGGTGATCCATGTTGGATCAGTGAGGAGCTTGTAAAGGGTGTAATCTCTTTATTCCATTGGCGGAGGTTCTTTAGGGTTGGACTCCGATCGTCCCGTGGTTTTTTCCATCTGGATTTTTCACGTAAAAATTTTTGTGTCTGCGATTTGTGTTTGATACTTTTTGGTTTGTGCATTTTGCTCGGTTCTCTCTCAGGTACTCACTGGTTTGGGGAATAGTTTCCAGGTTTCGTTTCCAACAAACAAGTCTCAAAAATGTTCCAAGTATGGATTTCTGTGACCACTCGGAAGATCCGACGGTGATCCGCGATAGTTCGGCGGATGATCCAATTTTGGCCCACAAACTTGTTGTGACCAATCGGATGATCCGACGATGATCCGCGGTAATCCGACGGATGATATAATTTGTGGTTCATTTACTTGCTGTGACGGATCGGATGATCCGACAGTGATTCCAGGAGATCCGACGGATAATACGAATGACCCTAATTTTGTCTATTTTGTCTTTTTCTGATATTCTGTTTGACTGTGATACTTTCTTAGCCCAGCTTCATGTATCGTTTAGGGCGCCTGTAACGCCCGCAACCGCACGGTGCGTTACGCTGAGTCGGATTGAATGAAACAAATGCTGGTTACATTTGATTTGTTGGATTTTGGGAATAAGTATTGATTGAGTTGTTTCGTGTACAGATGGCTAGCGGGTTCGATGTAAATCAGGTGTTCGTTCAGAGCAGTACTGAGATAGCTGGATTGGAATGATAATGCCATCTTCCTTAGTCCGATCGGTCGGATGATTTGGAGAGCACGGCCTGCTCGCACGGTCATACCAGTTGAGTAGATCGCGCTTGCATCGGACCACGGGTTTAAGGGATTGGCCGTATCGGCAGGACAGGATGCCTAACGGGATCAATCAATGTGAGTGGGCTCTTTCCCTTCTCCTCTACTCCTTCATGCCTAATAATATGGAAAACACGTAAAGGCTTGAACACTTGGGCTGAAATATTGGGAATCACTACACTGAGGCGTGCATAGAGTGGACGTCGTTGGCTTGGTAGGATTGTGGCTTGATTTGGTTTGCGCGATGGATAGTTGGAGCTAGAGTTGGAATATTTTATTTGAGGCAGTTGGTTGAATGATTGGAATTATGCTTGGACAGTTGGATTGAGTCATTGATGTATTAGGAATATCGGGAATCTGGGCGAGCGAGCGTGCATCCGTGCACGGGTATCACTTGGTCGCTTTGTCTTACAAAGCGAGCAGTTGTGGTTCAAAACCGAACAACTGCATCGGCGAGGGTGTTGTGCCGCTTGATGGGGCATCGTGCCACGATTTGGGGCATTGTGCCACTGAAATGGCATTGTGCCATGGGTTAGCTTTGAGCATAGGTGTTGCACCAAGTTTAAATACATTGCTGAGAAGCGGCATTGTGAATATGGGATAACTTGATATTTGGTGCCTTGGGCAATATGTTGGAAGAATGGTTATGGATGTTTTGGTTGGATATTTGGTTATGGGTGCTTCGGTTGGATATTCGGTTGAACGAGTCTAGGATCGCTTGGTGGGGCGAGAATGTTCGATCCTCTCGTCATACCTACTTTCTGCATGTCACGGACAACCTGTGTACACAGGGTTTGACATTTCCTCAAAACGGCTTCCTGGGGCACTGGGACCGTATCGATCCGGAGGGAAATATTGATTCGTGCTAGTCACGATGCATTGTGGGACCTCCAGCGGGGCTTGCATCCCGGGCTGATAGGGCGCACCGTTAATGCTTGGAAAATGTCCTTTATGGCTTTGTCAGTGACTTCATATAGATTAGTGTTGGCTTGCTTTTCTTTTGTTGGTTTGGCTTTCGTGTAGGCGCGGCCACCTTGCCTCGGCAAGAGTGTGCACTGTGAGGATTGGATTATAAGTGTTGGTTGAGGATGGATATTAAGGCTTGGGAATGGTTCGATATGTTATCGTGTTGCTTGGACTTGAGCAAGACGGTTGCATGCTAGTTTCCTTCGGTTGGATTATATTGCTTGTCGTTTGGTTTGAGATTGAATGCTTGCATGCTTAAACTGCTTTACTGCTTTCCTTAACATGTCATCCCTATGCCATGAAATGAATCTAGGATTCAAACTAGAAAGATCATCATATAACTGTTTGCATTCACTATTTTACTTAGTGTCGGCTTAGGCGAGTGGGTTACCCCGCTCACCAGTACGGTTGTGTACTGACCGTTTGTGGGTATTATTTCAGGTACGCAGGCGTAGTGGCGCTGCTTGGATATACGAGGCATGATGTATGAACTGTAAGTACCTTTGTGGGCTAGAGAAAAGAGCAAAAGCATTTCATCGTCTCCGTGGCATTCGCCTTTGTGGCATTGCCTTCGGGGCATTTCATTTGGACCCTATCGTGAGCTTCGCTGCGTATTACTCTGATTGTGTGCTTGGTACACAATACTTGACTTCCGCTGCAACTTGGTTGTTTCAATGATAACATTTGGTGTTTGACAATATCGCCTTGTACGAGCGCAACTCCAGGCTCGTACGGCATCACGTCCCGATGAGAACGATTGTCCTGCGGGAGAGCTGTAAACGTGGTGATTCACGTTCAGCGGGGACTATCGAGCTTGCGGGAGATTGGGGCGTGACAAATTGGTATCAGAGCGCCAGGTTTATTTTCTCGGACTTGGTCCTTCGCTTCATCACAAACTCTAAATAGCTTCCGTGTGTCGTCTAGCTCTTGACTCTACTCAGTGCCGCATTGGATGTTTCATGCAATAAGTCTATTTATTGCTAGTTGTGGCTGCATATTATTCTTTGTTGGGTTGCCTTGGTTGGTTTTCGTAGGATCGCTTAGCCTCGTTAGGCGATGTTGCATTCGTGCAGCAAGTTGGTTGGCGTTGTTGCATTCGTGCAGCAAGTTGGGTGGCGTTGTTGCATTTATGCAACAAGTTGAGAGCTTTCGTTGGGTTGGTTTAGCTTGTCGTTCTGGGAGTTCTGATTGTCTCAATGGATCAGTTGGTTGGCATACGAGATTTGGTTATGCGGCATATTTTGAGTAGAAGCATTCGAAGAGAATAGATCCTTGCACGAGTTGCTCGTCAAGCGATTGTGTTGGATAGAAGTTGGAATTTTGGCTGTGGCGCATCGGTTGAGCAGGTTTGAGTTTAGCTCGGGAATATATGGATAAGTTGGTACGAGTTGCTCGTACAACAAAAGTGTGAAACCGTTGGGTATTGGGTTGGACTATTTGGAAGACAATCATTGCACGATTGCTCGTGTTGAGAAGGTATCAGACGGGTTGAGAAACAGTTGGATAATTCAAGCGTTGCCTGAGTTTTGTGTCAGACTCGAATTAGGAAAAGCATGATTATGCACAAGGGATGGTTCGAACGGATCTTGGATCTGTGAAGGAAAACGTAATGTGAGTAGTGACTTGATTCAAAGTGGTATATGGGATCAAACGTGTTAAGCAAGGCATTGGAAATATTTTGGTTGGACATCTATTGGAATTGCCTGAACGAACTCGTGAAACGAGAATATAAGTTGGTTGGTGCACGTCGGTTGAGTTGGAAAGAATAAAAATAGAGCAAGCGAATATTGAGTTGAGCATATCGTGAACGGACTGGTGCAAATGGAAAGCATCGTTGGGCTTAAGAGATGGATCAAATCGGAACGAACATTTGGGTTACGCTTGAGCAAAGCGATGGGATTATTGGAATGATAGCGAGCACGGACTATGATTTTGGGCAACGCATTTGAGCTGTTGGTTGAGCAACGAAACACGAACTTGGCTTGGAGGGACAATGCTATTGATTCACACAAACTTGAAGGATTTTGGATATTGTTGCTCGAGAAGTTGAATCAGGTTTAGCGGAAAGGAAATTTTGGGCAAGATGGTGCAACGATGATAGACGGATTCTCTGAAAAGACGTGGACGGATTGTGGCCACAACGGAAGGCAGAGATTATGGCGGACAGACTTTTGAAGATAGCTAAACGTGGGAGCAACGTTGGAGCAAATCACTGTGCGGTTTGAGCAAGTTGGACATGCAATTGTGGGACGCAGCAAACGGATATGAATTTGAGCAAGTCTTTGGTTTTGGAAATCATTGCAGTGGTAGTGCGAGAAGTTGAACATGGCAGTTCGAAAAGATTTGATGGATTCAGGGCAGAACGACGGATTGATGGAAGACGGTTTCAATGAGCACAGTTCTCGAGTTGTGGCTTGGATAGATAGCAAGACTCTAAGTGGTTAAGCAGCATCGGTTGACAGGTCGTCAAAGGTAGTGCATGAAATTTCTCGGATTTGGAATTTTGCTTGGATAGAATGGTTGGATTTTGATTCGGATTTACAGATGAGATATAGCATGGTTTACAATAACTGTCCATCGTGATGATTACAATTATCGAGCGTAGCTTCGGGACAGCTGACCCTAGTGACTTGCCCACAGATCAGAGATTGAATATGGTTGACCCATAGAAAGACCCTTGAGGCGGCGTATTTGGGAATGCGTCGAGGGCAGATGTGAGCAATGTGATTTGGCTTATTGACTGAGAGTTGGATTTGAGAGATCCTTGGGATAGCCTTCAGCTGAAGAAGCAGCCGGAAGACCGAAGCGATGGTGTGATTGGCCTAAGTCAACTGATAAGATTCAGAGTCACAGATTTTTGACGATGGCATCGCCTCTGACTCATCGTGCCCTGGAAAGGAATAGCATTTATATGAATGGACGACTGTGGCGGCTCGTTCAGATCAATATCTTGCGAATACTGGAAGGGACAGATTTGTCTCAGATTTACAAGATGTCTCGAAACTTAGTCTGGGAAGCGTGCTCATTCGGAAGGCGAAGGTGATATCCTATGCTTCGAGGCAGTGGAAGCAGCACGATGAACTATTCCATACGCAACCTAGGAATTATGGCGAGTGTGTCCACGTTGGAATCGTGGCGACACTATCCCTTTGGCGTGGCGGCGAGATCTTCGTGGATCACACGAACCTCAATATAGATGTTCACCCAGTGAGGTATTGAGATTGAGGAAGAGGTGTTTGGTGGAGCTGATGAGAGCAAAGTTGATATTTGGGTAAGTCGCCTAGCTGGGGTAGTATCAGTTGAGATTATCTTTCGGTGCATGAGTTATATTTGGAGATGTTGCTAGTGCGGATTCAGAAATAGTTGGATGGATTGAGTTGGAACACGAACTGATTGAGTCGTTGGAAGATCTTCATAATTGAGAATAGTGCCTAAGCGATTATGTTGGAATGGAAATCATGATTGGTTCGATTGGGAGTAAAGCAAATGGACGCCTCGAACATAAAGATACCCTTGTAACTTGTTCAAATTTGCTATCGCAAAGCTCGGCTGAAATACATGTATTTTAGGGACGCCTTAAATATATGTACGATCCAAAACTAAGCGATACGAGAAATTCGGGTTGAGCTGCAAGGAGGATGTGGGAATTCGTGAAATTTATTCGAGCGTTCAGCAGAACGAGATGTTGTGTCAGAAATAGTGAATATGAGAGTTGCATAGAGCAGATCTATGGAATTGGATTGTGGCATGTAATAGGAATAAGTACCAGCATGGTTCGTGGACGAACCTGATTCTAAGTGGTATATTATGTAACGCCCGCAACCGCACGGTGCGTTACGCTGAGTCGGATTGAATGAAATAAATGCTGGTTATATTTGATTTGTTGGATTTTGGGAATAAGTATTGATTGAGTTGTTTCGTGTGCAGATGGCTAGCGGGTTCGATGCAAATCAGGTGTTCGTTCAGAGCAGTACTGAGATAGCTGGATTGGAATGATAATGCCATCTTCCTTAGTCCGATCGGTCGGATGATTTGGAGAGCACGGCCTGCTCGTACGGTCATACCAGTTGAGTAGATCGCGCTTGCATCGGACCATGGGTTTAAGGGATTGGCCGTATCGGCAGGACAGGATGCCTAACGGGATCAATCAATGTGAGTGGGCTCTTTCCCTTCTCCTCTACTCCTTCATGCCTAATAATATGGAAAACACGTAAACGCTTGAACACTTGGGCTGAAACATTGGGAATCACTACACTGAGGCGTGCATAGAGTGGACGTCGTTGGCTTGGTAGGATTGTGGCTTGATTTGGTTTGCGCGATGGATAGTTGGAGCTAGAGTTGGAATATTTCATTTGAGGCAGTTGGTTGAATGATTGGGATTATGCTTGGACAGTTGGATTGAGTCATTGACGTATTGGGAATATCGGGAATCTGGGCGAGCGAGCGTGCATCCGTGCACGGGTATCACTTGGTCGCTTTGTCTTACAAAGCGAGCAGTTGTGGTTCGAAACCAAACAACTGCATCGGCGAGGGTGTTGTGCCGCTTGATGGGGCATCGTGCCACGATTTGGGGCATTGTGCCACTGAAACGGCATTGTGCCATGGGTTAGCTTTGAGCATAGGTGTTGCACCAAGTTTAAATACATTGCTGAGAAGCGGCATTGTGAATATGGGATAACTTGATATTTGGTGCCTTGGGCAATATGTTGGAAGAATGGTTATGGATGTTTTGGTTGGATATTTGGTTATGGGTGCTTCGGTTGGATATTCGGTTGAACGAGTCTAGGATCGCTTGGTGGGGCAAGAATGTTCGATCCTCTCGTCATACCTACTTTCTGCATGTCACGGACAACCTGTGTACACAGGGTTTGACATTTCCTCAAAACGGCTTCCCGGGGCACTGGGACCGTATCGATCCGGAGGGAAATATTGATTCGTGCTAGTCACGATGCATTGTGGGACCTCCAGCGGGGCTTGCATCCCGGGCTGATAGGGCGCACCGTTAATGCTTGGAAAATGTCCTTTATGGCTTTGCCAGTGACTTCATATAGATTAGTGTTGGCTTGCTTTTCTTTTGTTGGTTTGGCTTTCGTGTAGGCGCGGCCACCTTGCCTCGGCAAGAGTGTGCACTGTGAGGATTGGATTATAAGTGTTGGTTGAGGATGGATATTAAGGCTTGGGAATGGTTCGATATGTTATCGTGTTGCTTGGACTTGAGCAAGACGGTTGCATGCTAGTTTCCTTCGGTTGGATTATATTGCTTGTCGTTTGGTTTGAGATTGAATGCTTGCATGCTTAAACTGCTTTACTGCTTTCCTTAACATGTCATCCCTATGCCATGAAATGAATCTAGGATTCAAACTAGAAAGATCATCATATAACTGTTTGCATTCACTATTTTACTTAGTGTCGGCTTAGGCGAGTGGGTTACCCCGCTCACCAGTACGGTTGTGTACTGACCGTTTGTGGGCATTATTTCAGGTATGCAGGCATAGTGGCGCTGCTTGGATATACGAGGCATAATGTATGAACTGTAAGTACCTTTGTGGGCTAGAGAAAAGAGCAAGAGCATTTTATCGTCTCCGTGGCATTCGCCTTTGTGGCATTGCCTTCGGGGCATTTCATTTGGACCCTATCGTGAGCTTCGCTGCGTATTACTCTGATTGTGTGCTTGGTACACAATACTTGACTTCCGCTGCAACTTGGTTGTTTCAATGATAACATTTGGTGTTTGACAACATCGCCTTGTACGAGCGCAACTCCAGGCTCGTACGACATCACGTCCCGATGAGAACGATTGTCCTGCGGGAGAGTTGTAAACGTGGTGATTCACGTTCAGCGGGGACTATCGAGCTTGTGGGAGATTGGGGCGTGACAGTGCCTACCCATTATACCCTAGTCCCGGCTTCACGTATAGTTTGTGGACACCTACCCATTATGCACCTATCCTATATCAATCCCGATAGTGATCCGTCATGGTGCACTCTCGTTCATTGATTATAACAGTCTTGTCTTGACATTATGTATAGTTTTGTGACCACTTACCCATTATACGTCTGTCGCATATAGCTTTGGGAACCCCTACTCATTATTTATTTGTCTCGTACCAGTCCCGGTATAGTTTGGGCCTCCTACCCATTATACACTCGTACCGTATATAAATTGTTGTGGCTTGTTATAGTGCACGCTCGTCATGCCTATAACTGTTTGGTTGTATTTTCGTGTAGTCTTGTGCTTGTACTTATGCTTGCAAAAATTGTCTTGTCTAGTTCATCAATGTGTGTGGCATCATGTCTAGGATGAATTATGCGGAATGCCATACCCAAAATTCTGAAACAAACTGCTAAGGTTAATAACTAGCTTAAATGATTAGTGCATTGGGGGAGGATCTCCTGGTTGCATGCAGTCCCGTGCCCCAACAATATTTTACTAACAGATGGACTTGTAACATGTCGTCGAGTAGTGCACATTTCTAGCTCACCGTCGTGTGGGACATACTTAATTGACTTACTCAGGTTCACCTTTGTGTGACTTGGATTAGGTGCACATATCTCCTGGGGGTAGTGTATCCATTATTATTTACTTTATTGTCGTCTGACGTTTGGGTGGCTTGGACAGTCTGTAGGACATGCGACCGTATAAAAATCCTAACTTGTATTTGATAGAAATTAGCAATTATGATAACCCTAGTTTGCTAATGTAGCAAGCCGTACTTCTTGCTTGATCGTGATTGATGGATGGAGTCCATGTATTGTCTAGTCTTATATTGCCTTACTTGCCTGATAATGACCCGTCGATGTGCACTCTAGTCTATGGTCTTGTATGCCCTTTTACTTTATATATGCACTGTTACTTACATATTTTCCTTGCCATGATTTCGATACTGTACTAGCTATGTTCTCGTTACTTTTCTCACTCAGTTACTGTATATGCTACATGTACCAGTTTATTTATATGTTTCTGTTCACCTTGCATGATCCCGTACATGTCATCCATCTAATTTTTTTTACACATTTTTCGTTTATTTTATTGTTTCCCAGTGCACTTTACATATTATCAGGAAGTTATATGTTGCTTAGGATATTGTAGCTCTTTGTTGTATTATTGGTTTTAGTTCATTAGTTTGGCCTCATTTATGGTACTTGCTATTTGGGTTCTAACACATTGATTTTGCTTGGCCAGATTCGGTAGCAAAGACAGAGTATCTTTTATTTCTTCCCGAGGATGGTGACCACACGGAGCACCAGAACGATTGAGTGGGTTCCTATCTTGTTCTCCCACTTATTATACATATTCTTTTGTGGTGTTTAGCCTCGAGCACATGTTAGTTCGTATTTTGAACTTGTTATATCGCCTACTGGGCATGACTTGATTAGCATATTCTAGACAATAGGTAGAGTTGATCATGTATGACTTACACTCTTGCTAGTTCTTTATTTTGTATTACTAGCTTTATGATCATCTATGTATATATGGTTTGGGATGCTTTACTATTTTGCTTTTGATGATCATATTTCTTGTATATTGTATTTTTTTTGCTTGTGATTGAGACATTAGGATTGCTTGATCTAGGTTGACTGATGGCTTGTAACATTAATCCCCCATGTCTATTCACAGCTGTGCTCGTATCTCAGGGTACCAGAGTACTCTGGTATACGTGTCTTGCTTTATCTGCCTCCGCTCTCTAGTATTCCAGTTCTAAAATTTGACAAGTCCATCCTAAAATTTTGGAGACCATGTACGAAAATAATTAAAAAAAATCAATTGTATCAAAACATAAATTTTATAAGTAAATTAAGATCTTGATACAATATAGTGTTCAATAAAATGCACAAGTGCTGAAAATAGAATTACAATAAAATGAGATAGACATGTGATGAATAAATTACAAGTGGACTGTAGGACAATATATATTGGCTTTAAAAGAAAAACAATTTAAATAATCACATGCTGCTCCACCACGACCGGCCACTTTTAAGTTTTACTAATTTTTAAACTTTCTTAACAAAAAAATCATCTAATTTTCAAATTATATTTGTCAACAAATATATATATATATATATATATATATATATATATATATATATATATATATATATATATATATATATATATATATATATGGGTCAATATTGTATTTTAAAAAAAATTGGGTACGTGTTTGCGGAGTTCATATGCGGTCGCACAAGATGCTCCCCCTCAAGCACAACCATGCTCTTATAAATACCTAAAAAGATACCACCACAGTATTGTAGCTAGTGGACTCATCATCTCTTAGAGGTCTAGGGATAGTCAAGAAACCAAAACCGAGTCTACTCAAATAACAAAAATAATGTTGGGTTGGATCAGATTTGTTGTGCTTATAGTCCCGTCTGATTAGGTTTTTTTTCTTTTTCTTTTTCTTTTCTTTTTTTGGTTTGATTCGGGTTGAGTAACTAGAGAACACGTTTAAAATCAAACCAAACCAAACCGAATGTACTCAAATAACTTTGTGAATTAAAAACTATGATTAGTTGAACATAAAGTATTTAATTAAGGGCTATTTAATATTACCCTCTCTTAGATTATGTATATTGATATTATCCTCTTGTTAGATTAAAAGTTAAGAATACCCTCCTGAAAGTGTCGTTAAAAACCTGAAAGTGTCGTTAATGAGTTTTGAAATTATCGTTAAAGAGATTTTAACGACACTTTCAGGAGAATATTCTCAACTTTTAATCTAAAAGAAGGATAATATCAATACACCTAATCTAAGAGAGGAATAATATCAAATAGTACTTTAATTAATTAGGATATGTCTTAACAAACTGAGTACACGTTTACTATGCAAGTATTGGAAGACATTTGAGAAAGGAAAAAAATTGATATATAAACCAAACTAAATCGATATTGACGGATTGGATTGGTACATTTCCATATGTTCAAAAAAGATGACAATCCAGTTTGGAATTAGCTAAAAATCAATCAAATTAGACCATGCTCACATGTATCATCTCCCAACGATAAACACTACTTAGGTTGCAATGAAGCAAGGTGATTCCACTAACCTATACTATAATTAAGAGACGGCCCTTGTCCAGGACAGGGTGGACGATCGTCCAGGACTCCAAGATTAAAGGACACCAACATAGTTATATCTAAAATAGAACTAGTATGTATCATGAGCTATTTTTAACATAAATTAATTGTGATGTAGTGGTTATCATAGTAAACTTGCACACTTGAGGTTTTTAATTTAATTTTTGGTGGCTACAATATTTTTTTTACATAATTTATGGGAGGTACTATTTTGGAAGTTCGTCTTAGGCCCCATGAGTTCAAGGCCGACCTTGCTACAACTTACGTCGATATATATATATATATATATATATATATATATATATATATATATATATATATATATATGTGTGTGTGTGTGTGTGTGTGTGTGTGTGTGTGTGTGTGTGTGTGTGTGTCTTTTACACCGGATTAGGAACTAAGTTCCTAAGGGAGGATTCGAACCGTGCTCATCCCCACGGGAGCTAACTATCGTAAACAACATGCCACGACTCCACGGACATTATTGTAGAAGCATAAAAAAATCTCTCCATGCGCTCCAGTTTACAGTCAACAAATAAGCAAGAGATGCATAACAGGGGTGGACGGATAACACCATCGGATACATGACATCCCAAGACGCATGTCACCCTTTGACGCATCATTCATATACTCACATCAGAGCATTTATGACTCTGACAAGACAGACAGTCATTCTGACCGCCTCGAATCCTACACCGCTGATTGGAATTCGTGCTGACAGTTTTGTCATAATTATTTTGGCAGTATACAGTTGTTCAAATGCTACGAATGCAGAAAACGATAAAATATCCATGCATCTCTGGCCCAATGCGTCCCAGACTCTATGTGTTCCATGCATCTCTGGCCTAATACGTTCCAGACTCCATGCGTTCCATGCGTCTCTGACCCAATGTGTCCCAGACTCCATGTGTTCCAAGCGTCTCTGGCCCAATGTATTCCAGACTCCATGTGTCCTATGCGTCTCTGGCCCCATGCGTCTTCGACTCCATGCAGTTTCCATTTGCGGCCTGAATGATTACAGAGCAGGGCGGTCGCATAAAACCACCGGACACAGATTTTGATGTCTGTCAGAAGCTCTGATACCTCACTCATCACCCTGAGATGCTTAAGAATCTGTGCAGACGATGACTCAGGAAAAGACAACAAGTCACATCAGTACATTAATTGCCTCGACAGACGGGCCATGCCACGTGTCCTACGTATGCGGCATCAAGATCCATGCGGCCTCAACATCATGCGGCCAGAGCGTCCACCTGACCAAGGCCAAATAAGAGTACGCATCCGGCTTCAAGACCCAAGCGGCCTCGTCCATATACGGCCAGAGGGTCATTCCGACCAAGGCCAACGAGAGATTCCATGTGACTACAATAGTATGCCGCTCTCGACTCACAAGATCTTCTATTACAACCGAAGACGATTTCTCACACATTAGAGTTGACCAAGTGTCCAATTGACCGAGTTATGCACACAATAGTCCCGAGATGTCTTCAAACAGAAAATCATAACCAAATCCGCGTGACAGCTTGCCCGTACCATGCGACTACCGTTACGGCCGCATTTTGCTAAAGGAGCCCCATGCGGCCACCAAGCACGAGCATATGTGGCAACCATAGCCCATCCACAGGACGACTATAAATAGTAAGGAACCACACCCATATAAAGGGCTGACGATCTGCAGATTCACACAAAAACCAAGGAGAGAAGCTTTTGCATCCGGATCATCCACGAAGTAAAGAGAGTTGCTTCACTCCTAACCCTCCATCGTCACCCCCAGATCAAAACAAATTTGTAGTTAGATTATCTCTTATGACTCTTCTCTGTACTCTCTAGTTTGTTAATCAAATTAAATTCTCTTAGTTCTTTCTTTTGATTTAAATGGCAAACACGATGGCGACTCTGCTGGGGACCGAATTCTCCTATGTTGAGAAATTGGTGACACAATCCGATGCGGCCAAGCTTGGCTCAATGCAAAAGATGCTGGTAGTTCTCTTCGACCAGCAAGCGTTCAAGAAAATGCTCTCTGAAGGAAGTGCAAATCCTTCACCAAGGCAAGCAAAGCCCAAGAAGACCCGCAGAACGTGGGTAGCAAAGGTCATTGTGCCTCGCCCAACTGCGAAGGAGGCGATCTCCGCCCCTCAATCAGTTGCTGAGGAAGTCTACGTCTATGCGGCATCTTCGACTGGCACAGGAACTGCTCAGCACCCGAAATCTAGCAAAAGAAAATACTACGATGCCAGACATTATAGGGCTAGGGCAAGTCCTTTGCGTCCAAGAAGGAGGCCGTATAATATTGTCCATGCGTCATCTATTCATAGGCCGCATAAGATTGTCCATACGACATCAACTCACAGCCGCAGGCAGACAGCCGCATGCGGCTCTGACAGCAACAAAACTTCTATTTTTTGATCGTATCTCATGCGGCACAGATCCTATGTGACCTACTGAGAGTGGAAAAAACCCATATCTGGACTCTTCTTACTACGCGCCAGTGAGTGCAAAATTGAAGATGTCTAGGGCAGTGCAAGCTCGTCAAGCTCAAGCAACTGCTCATGCGACTGACCGCCAACAGGCATCGCTAACTATTACGCAGGCCCCTGACGGAAAGTTGTATAGAACTAACCCATGCATCCAACCCACAGGGACCAGCGGACAGGTTTTATTTCAAAAGTCTTCCACTAGTACCTCGGGGCAAGTTTGTGTACGAACCCCAGGTCAGAGAGCAAATACAGCACATGCACAACTGCATGCCTGGGATACCCAGACTCGTAAGGAGGATGCAAAGGTGAAACATCCTTTGCATGATTTGCGTGAAGTGATCACTCACAAGAAAAAATGAGAGAAACCACTACGGCGTGCGACGTACCCTCTTCCAGGCACTGCTGTGCCAATATTATCATCGACTTCTACAACAAAAAATTAGCAGTACTCACAGACATGCAGTCGGCCTTCCAGCAACTGTATCAGAAAGCACCTACTCGGCAGCAATCCAGAGATCATGTACAAGTATCAGAGGAGGAGGAGTTGACATTCGCCTCATGCTACTCAACTGAAAAGCTTTTCGTTACCAAGAAAAGAAAGCAGTCAAACACCTCCAGTCCGACACTCTCTACCACTACATCTAGAAGGCGATTACCTGGAGGGCTAACAATGGCACCTGTGGAAGGCGTCTTCTAGGGCATCCTCTCAATGAGGAAGCTACCAGCTCTTGGGGGTTGTTCTTCTTCAGAACACCTGGGGGTGGCCCAAGCTGGGGGTAGTGCCCCTGGATGAACGCAACAATCCGGCGTTCCGAGGAGACAACGATCCCCACGGGACGGATCCCGAGATCTCTGTGGGTATCTACCCTTATCAAGACGACATTATCTTTTACGCTGGAGGTAATATCCCCTCCGAATCTGAGGAGGATAAAACATCACCAGCTCTCCACGAAGAATACTTACTACAAGGGTATGAA
Organism: Iris macrosiphon; assembly: GCA_036927795.1. NCBI lineage: Eukaryota > Viridiplantae > Streptophyta > Magnoliopsida > Asparagales > Iridaceae > Iris > Iris macrosiphon. Next base: position 165,752,772 of record JAYESA010000002.1, read on the forward strand.
ACAGGGGGCACGACCTCCACTGCCCTGTTAGTTTCTCCCTACGTAAGGACGATTTATATGACTGACGATGACCTTGAAGGCCCCGGTGACCGACAATGCCTCGAGGTTCTCGAGGCCATGATATATACGATGAGGGCATCGATGCAAGCCTTAACCCAGACAATATTGGAAATCAAGGCCAACATGGCTTCCCAGCCAGCAAGGGCCTCTGGGCAAGCAAACTTGGACCCCGGGACCAACGGGGATTCAAATACAAATGCCCCATCCGCGAGCGATAATCTTTCCCTGCCTAGCACATCAGCGGTAGACGAGGCCAAAAAAGTAATGAGAGAGGTCCGACAACTCCGGGCTCGCCTAGATTCCATGGGCAATCAGGACTCATTCCGCGATCTTGGGGTACGGCAACCATACCCGATAAAATGGAGGGATACACCGTATCTACCCAAGTATAATCCCATCAACATTAACCCGTTTGATGGGAAGTCTTTCCCTCGCCGGTTCATGAGCTACTTCGAGATCACAACAGGATACTTACCCTGCAGCGATGCTATCCTTACCGGACTCTTCATCGGGTCATTATCGGGGGTAACTTTCGACTGGTTCTGCAGTCTCGAAGAAAACTACATCTCGTCATTTGATGAACTCAAGTGTATGTTCCTCAACAGATTCTATGAGGCTGGAAATGATATGACGATATCGTCTCTGATGGACGTCGCCCAGAGTGAAAAGGAACCAACACAAAATTATATCGAGCGGTTCTGACATGCGGCGCTAAAGTCGCCCCCTGGCAATCCCGAGACCACATTAATGGAGATATGCCTGAAAAATATGCTTTCGGCAGTTAGCCACTTGGTGGGCGAGAGCCGGTCTAAGGATTGGAAAACATTCATTATAAGTACTGGCAACGCCGAAAAGAAGCTCAAAGATGCTCGGCACTTGGGAATCCATATCCCTACGGCTGAGGAAAAAGGCAAACGTCCCGCAAACAACCGCAGTCGCGATGCAAAGGAAAAGCATGCTATGGTCGCTAACGTAACCAAGAATCCTGAGCAAAAGCAATCAGAGGCTCCAAAACTAAAGGAGACCTACTCTTTTAAAGATGGTGATGTCAAACCCATCTTCGACATTCTGATGCAAGGAGGTAAGATTCGCCCCCCCCCCCCCCCCCCCCCCGGCGTCAAGCGCCAACCAGAAGTGGCAGAGATGATTTACTCGAAGTACTGCCACTTCCACCGCTACGTCCACCACCCAACGCAGGAGTGCTATACTTTAAAATGGTACATCCAACGTCTGATCGACACCAAGGCTTTATCCTTAGATTTTGATGACTTGACGGTTATCGCTAACATGGTATCCCTACAGTTCAGCAACCTCCACTAAAGGAAGCCCAAGACGGGATAATTCCAATCCCCAAGGCAACTATGGAAGGTTTCAACCTTCCACCGGCTCGAGACTAAAAGTTCAAGCTAATACCTCTCACCACACCACAAGGAGAGGTTATGTGGGTCCATCCGGATCTCGTTCCAGACTTGACGCAGCCGGTGGCATCTTCTGCCACCAAGTCCAAAGGCAAGAAGTCCAACTCCTGCTATATGGTGTCCCTTACCACTTAGGAAACTATGACAGGAGCAACTAGGTCGGGCTTGACCTACCAGCGGGACTATAACACTCCCGACGAAAGTGTTCCGCCAACGGTTGCACCCACTGCATCCGTTGTGTCTGATCCAGGATCATCCCAGCCTCCAACATCAGACAAATACAAGCAAAATGAGGGTCTCTTTGACAAGATGTTACGCAAGAAAATGACTCAAGGGCTGGAGAAACCCTACAACTTAGATATCTTTGCACAACTGGCCAACACTCCGGCAAAGTTGTTACTCTACGAGTTGCTTCGGCTCTCCAAAGACCCTCGGGCATCACTTAGCGTGGCATTACAGAATGCCGACACCTATCTGGCGTAAGTCAAGCCTCCAGCTGAAGATCCGACAGCCTGCCCTCACTGCAATAACGTTGTGGACCCAGTACCCAATATTATATTTTTGCAACAGGACATGTTGCTAAAGAATAACAAGCATGATCGTCCCATGTACTATATATGGTACATTATTGCCATAAAAGTGGACCAGATGTACGTCGATCCCAATTCGTCAATCAGCATCATTGCGAGGAGCCTACTGCAGACTTTAGGGATCCCGATGCATCGCTTGACAGCTACAAATACTGCAATCAGTGGCTTCAATGTAGGAAGAACCTATCCTATGGAAAAGATTCGCCTAAAATCTAGATTTTTTTTGCCTAAAATGCTATATTGGCGACTTGAAAATGGAAGTCACTTGCTACGTCATTGATGTAGACGTATCATATTACGTCTTTCTCGTACAGCCTTGGTTAAATAAATATATGATCGTGTCATCGACTCTGCACCAGTGTTTCATATACGTCGACGAATATGGGAAAGTCAAAATAGAGTTTGCAAACATCGAGCCTTTCAAGGGGGTCGAGGTGTACTACTCCGACGTCATCCTCTACAAATAAGTCCCTAAAGACAAAGAGGGCAATGAAGTCGATGATGATACGGATATTACAATTACACCAGTAGAGCCCATGAGAATACGTCTCAAGGCTCATACTCCCGGCACAATCTCTTCCTTGTCGTCAAACTGGAAGGGACGGCACCTAAGCCCCCGTCTCTTTCAGTATCATCAGAGCATTTAGTCGTTCGCCTCCCCAGGTCGAGCCGACCATCAACGGAAGAACCGGCTTATCACCCCCACTTTTTGGATTAGGGGTATTTTTATCTATTCGTAATTAATGTGTAAATGAATTGCACGATAGTAACTTATATCTAAATAATTGTGATATTGTCTGATTGTTGTAATTTATCGTAGCTTCGATAATTAGGACGCTACGCTAGCCCTTGACTTCCAACAGGTTCACATCTTGATCTAAACGTACCAGACCCTTAAAACGATGTATCATAACCATTCATTTTAATTTATTCGAATCCTAACCATTGAGGTATCCATGAGAAGATTTTTCCAAGGAATTGACCAAGTCAACTCCTTTCTAGGTCAAACCCAAGTCCCCCTTATATATATAAACTCTTTCCTTTCACTTTTCATTTTTTCCTATTCACAACTCAAGTACAGCCGACCCCCCCTTACATTACTATTCATCTTCTTTTTCCTTTCCCTTTTATTTTCTTTCCATCTAACCTAGCTACAGCCGACACCCCCTTCACCTTACTGTTCACCGGCTGAAACCAGACCGTGAACTCGCCGGAGCCGAGTGGCCTGAGCCGACCACCACCCTACTGTCGACCCTCCGCGATTGAACGTCGAAGACCGGCACGACCCGCTGACCCTGAGCCGCCTGGATCCCATCAATTGAGAGCATGCTGCACCGCCCGACTGCTTCGAATGACGCTGCATAGAGCCGCCGACTACATCGCTCGAGCGTCGAACGACGCCGCACGCTGCTGACCGAGGTTTCCGCCTGTACGCTGTCGACCGACTGCTCGACGACGCCGCGACGCATTGCTGTGCCGACCGGAGTTCGACGACAGACCGTGAACTCGACCGACCCTTCCCTGTTCGTAACCATTGCCATCGTCATCGTCTCGTTCCCGCGCACAGGTTCGAGTTCCTTCTTGCTTAAACGTGTACGCATACATATAGTTCCCTTGGAGGCCTTCGCACTTGTTATGTTGAATACTGGTATATAGATATATAACTCGATACGTACGTAAGTACGTATGGGTATTCGGTATACGTACATGGTTACTATGTGTACATTGGTATATATATGTATAACCATAGCGTATGTGAACCTAATTGGTATATATATATACCGAGTACATGCTTTAGAATAGGATTAAATGTGATGGTATATATATAGTATATATATCTCCCTAATACCTGTTTAATATAGATACAAGGCATAAATTCTATTTAAAGTATATGTATATACATATATCTACTATAATTATAACCCATAGAAATTTATGTATATGTTAGATCACATTATGTGGAGGACTTGAATGTAACCACGGACACCCCGTAGTTACATCGACCTGTGACTCCTAGCGTAGCCTGTTGAGATTATTATATTGATTGTGTGCTAGAGTAATGTCTGATGAAGTATTGCATTATATGATATGTCTGTAGGATTGTGGGATCACTCAGACGATACCTTGGAACCCGGACAGTGGTATTGCCAGCTAAGGACCCCAGGCGAGTACATTCTCTGACAGTTTCCATTATGTTGATTATCTGTATAATTCTTGTTGTATAGCGTACATGACCCTGACACTGTTCCTTACACGAGTTGGCATCATTGAGACCTATCACGAGGAGTCGTGATTGGAATCCATCGTGCTAGCTGAGAAAATGGGAAAATATTAGTAGCTTATGTGATCATACCCAACTTTACATGCATCATTAGCTCACCCACACCTCACGTCGGTGCAGCCTTACCCTTACATGCCTCATCGCTGTTACATATGGTTAGCCCGACTTGTTGGGGATGATCGCTAATCAATGTAATGAGTCATATAGTCCCAAGCCGATCACATGATATACTGATATTTCACACACTTAGTTAGATAATTCGTGACATGTATCTGGTAGATTGATCTTGCATTTCCATATATTTAGTTATTGATCTTATACACACTTATATATCAGTTCTTTGCTCTTGCGTGTACTTGTAGTTCTATTCTTTGCTAGATGCATATTGATGACGATGTTCCAGTATCTCTCATTCCAATATCTTTATTGTCAGTTATTCATATTTGTCTTGTATTTCTTTACACTGTGTTATAGTTTTTATCAATATATGTGGAACTACTGTTAGAGGTGTCTTTCGTTCCAATCCTGACTTGATATTTTTTCCAGAGAATCTTGAGGATTTCTGTACTATGCACTACGGACCAGGTATAGATGCTGACTACGCACCAGAGATCCTAGAGGAGACTATGCCTCTAGATGAGACATTACCCACAGCTACCTAGATAGTATTTATTATACTTTGAGACTTATGGAGGTTATTTCAGTTTATGTTTAGACTCATGTTAAGTTTAATTGGAGACTTGTGTTGGACAGCTTGACTGTGAGTTATCTTTATGTTGAGATATGGTGTTTAACTATGTCATTCCCTTCCATCTTTTATCGTGCCTTATAGTTGTTGTGATTGAGTTATATTGTGAGATGTATATTGACCGCCTTATGGAGATGGATATCATTGACAGGTGTTGGTTATATAGTATTACTGTGACCTGGACAGCGTTCTACCGCCGATGCTGCGGTGTAGGCTGGACGTACCCACGCTCTCGTGCCCCTATACCGGGTGCGGGTCATGACACGTTTTAGTGGTGGCCCATGCAGGTCTAGTTTTGCAATTTGTGCGATATCGTGGTAGTGCGACAACTTAGTTGTACTACTGCGAACCTGTGCTAGGATATAGGAAATAGGATCTAGGATGAGAGTATGCTCAATCACACTAGGAAATTCTGAACTTCATATTGCTATTCCAATTGATTGCTTCCTTTAACACTTTACTGTCCTTCCTTGATAATATCATATCTATCACCTTAATTGATTCTTTGATCTGTATTCAGGATGCCGCCGAATACTAGATCCATGGGAGTGGGAGCAGCAAATTCAGGGAGGGCTGCCACCTCTCAACCTGACGAACAGATACCGGGAGACCCTCCTACATCTTTTGTTTGTGTGAGAGTGTCTGCACCTAACGGGATTCCTCCACCACCTATACAGAGGATTGCCCCAGCTATGACAGACGACCTTCCACCACCACCGACACCAATTTTTGGAGGAGTGCCCGCTAACGGGGCACAAATGTTTGCACTGATACAGGGCATGCTAGAGGCCCAGAGAGTAACAGCAGAACCTCAGCATGTTCAAGCTGAGGCTCAGAGAGTGCAAGCAGAAGCACACCAGGCGCAGACCGAACTAATGAGAGAGAGCATGGAGAATGCTCATCAGGTGGCTCTCCAGGCTGTGGAGAGAGTAGCATGACAACCGCAACATCAAGGTCAGCAACAACAGAGACCCGGTACTATAGTGGACTTTAAGAGAATGATGCCTCGAGAGTTCAAAGGCATAGAAGGAATACTATATGCTGACGAATGGTTAGAGGACATAGAGAGGAACTTGCATTTATCACAGATTCCAGAGATTCTTCAGATAGAGGCCGCTGGAAGTCAGATGTTTGATATCGCACTGACGTGGTATCGTACAGAGCCGAGACTCGCCGCTGAAGGACTTACTTGGGAAGACTTTAAGGAGCTCTTCAAGGAGAAATTCTTTCCTGACGTAGCCTTGGGAGCATTAGAAAGTCAGTTCCATGACTTAGTCCAAGGAGGCATGTCAGTCGACTCGATTGAGTCGATTTGCGCCATCGATGATTCGAGATCCAGGAGACAGAGCACGGAAATTCAGAAAGGGATTGAATATGGAGATCAAGTCTCGTACTTCGGGACGACGTACTGCTACATTTGAGGGTATTCTGGTGGATGCCCAGATTGCCGAAGACGACTTGGACCTCAGGCCCAAGAGAGGACGCGACTCATCTAGAGCAACATGAGGTAACACAGGACCAGCCAAGCGCCCACACTTTCAACAATAACATAGGCCGTACCAGCAGCAATACCAGCAGCAGCACCAGCAACAGGCACCAGTTCGAGGACATGCTCAACAACAGCAACCACAAAGACATAATCAACTCGCTACCCCATGTTCGTATTGCGAAAATATGGGACATACAAGAGACATCTACAGAAAAAGGTTGGGCACTTGTTTATCGTGTGGATCAGCAGCACATCAGCTGAGGGACTGTCCAGCTATTCAGACTCGCCAGGAAGGAGCAGCAGCTCAAAGGGGACCAGCCAGAGCACCCATTGTACCAGGAGGCCAGCATCCGAGAGGACCTCCACTTTCACTATAAAAGGATAGGTTTGCTCAGCATCAGCAGTAGCAGAGAGGAGCACCACAAGGACGAGCTTACGCCATGACCACTGAGGAGGCCGAGCCAGCTGGAGACGTGATTTCAGGTTCAGTTTTACTCGATTATATTCCAGCACTTGCATTATTTGATTCTGGCACTTCCCATAGTTTCGTATATGTATCTTGTGCCCTTAAGCATCATTTAAAAATAGAACCATTAGATAGGACTTGCAAGATCATGACAGGAGGAGGCATTATCCTAGTCCATGATTGTTGCAAGGATCGGAGAGTGTCATTGGAAGGCCGAGAGTTGAGCATGAGTTTACTCGTCATGCCACTTCCGGAATACAATATTATACTCGAAATGGACTGGTTAAGTAAACACCATGCTTCTATAGATTGTCAATGAGGTAGAGTAGTATTTCGACCACCAGGAGAGCCAGAGTTTGAGATTGCCAGAGGAGCAGAGGAGCAGAGTAGAGGCACTTTTTGTGGAGCCAGGGTGGAAGAAGAAGAGTTACCGCATCCACTTATAGCCGAGTTCCTGGATGTATTTCCAGAGGAGTTGCCAGGTTTGCCGCCAGACAAAGATGTTGAGTTCTCTATAGACTTGATACCAGGAGCGGAACCTATTTCGCAACATGTCTATAGAGTTAACAACAACGAGTTGGTAGAACTGAAGAAATAAGTAGAGGAGCTGCAGGACAAAGGTTTTATTAGGTCCAGCTCATCGCCATGGGGAGCACCGGTATTATTCGTACCAAAGAAGGATGGCACGGTACGCATGTGTATCGATTATAGAGCCTTGAATAACCTCACTATCAAAAACAAATATCCGCTGCCGAGGATAGATGATCTTTTCGATCAATTGAGCGGAGCGAAGGTGTTTTCAAAAATAGACTTGAGGTCAGGCTATCACCAGGTGAAAGTGAAGAAAGAAAGACATACCAAAGACCGCCTTTCGGACCAGATATGGCCAGTTTGAATTTACAGTAATGTCGTTTGGTTTAACCAATGCACCAGCAGTATTTATGAACTTGATGAACAAGGTGTTCCACCAGTACCTTGGCAAGTTCGTAGTGATGTTTATTGACGACATTCTAGTATATTCAAAAACCCCAGAAGAGCATGAAGAGCACCCGAGGATAGTCTTAGAAACTCTCAGAAGAGACAAATTGTACGGGAAGCTTTCAAAGTGTGAATTCTTTCTTGACAAGGTTGAATTTCTTGGACATATGGTAACGGGTGACAGAATTTCAGTTAACCCAAAGAAGATAGAGGCAGTGGAGTCATGGGCTACCCCCAGTACGGTAGCTGAAATCAGGAGCTTTCTCGGACTAGCAGGATACTACAGAAGATTTGTACAAGACTTCTCCAAGATTGCAGAGCCGATGACTAGGCTGACCAAGAAAGGTGTAGAATTTGTCTGGACAGAAGAATGTCAAGCTGCATTCGATGAGTTGAAGAGGAGATTGACAACAACACCAGTTTTAACGTTGCCATCAGGGACAGGTGGATTCACTATCAACAATGATGCTTCAGGAAAAGGGTTGGGATGCGTTCTTCAACAACACGGAAAAGTAATTGCCTATGCTTCAAGACAATTACGCCCTCATGAAAAGAACTACCCCTCACGATCTGGAGTTAGCGGCAGTTATCTTTGCTCTAAAACTGTGGAAGCACTATCTGTACGGAGAGCGTGTGGAGATCTTCACAGACCACAAGAGATTAAAGTACGTGTTTACAAAGAAGGAGCTGAATATGAGACAGAGAAGGTGGTTAGAATTGATGAAAGACTTCAATATCTCATTACAGTATCATCCAGGGAAAGCCAACGCAGTCGCGGATGCCTTGAGCAGGTACCCAATGGCTATGTGTTTGACTTCGGATAGACACTTATTAGCTGATCTTGAGAGTTTGGAATTGAGGTATTAGTTCCAGGAGCTGAGATTCAAATGTGGGGACTGCAGATACAATCAGAGCTGATGGACAGAATTAGAGCCGTGCAGTATGATGATGAGACTCTAAGGAATATTAGAGCACAAGTTCAGACAGGATTGATAGACAATTTTACTATTGCAGATGATGGATCCTTACGACATGGCACGAGGATGTGTATGCCAAGTGGAGAGCTGCACGAAGAAGTTTTACAGGAGGCACACCGCTCTCAGTACTCGATGCATCCCGGAGCCAACAAGATGTATCGAGATTTGAGGAAGCATGTATGGTGGTATGGTATGAAGCGCGAAGTAGCACGCTTTGTATCCCGATATTTAGTGTGCCAACAGGTGAAAGCAGATCGACAGAGGCTAGGAGGATTGCTTCAACCTTTACCTATTCCAGAATGGAAGTGGGAGCACGTGACTATGGACTTTGTTTCGGGACTTCCTCGTTCTCCAGGAGGAAAGGACGCGATTTGGGTTATCGTGGATAGGTTGACCAAATCAGCCCACTTCTTACCTTTTAAAGTGGGTACATCGACGGAGAAGCTAGCGGAAATGTATGTACAGCAAATTGTCAGATTGCATGGAGTTTCTGTGAGCATTGTCTCAGATAGGGATAGTCGTTTCACTTCCCATTTCTGGAGGAGTCTGCAGTCTAGCTTGGGCACTCAGCTCAAGTTCAGTACCGCATATCACCCTCAGACAGACGGGCAGTCTGAAAGGACTATTCAGAATCTTGAAGACATTCTACGCACTTGCGTTTTGGATCTCGGAGGATCATCTATATTTGGTAGAGTTTGCTTACAACAACAGCTACCAGGCCAGCATTGAGATGTCACCATTCGAAGCCTTATATGGACGGAGGTGTCGTACCCCTTTATCTTGGGATGATGTTGGGGAAAGAGCCTTGTTAGGACCAGAAATGGTCGTGGATGCAGCAGAAAAGGTAAAACTTATCAGAGACAGACTGCGAGTGGCGTAGGACAAACAGCGGCATTGGGCCGATAGCCACCGTAGACCCCTAGAGTTTCAGGTATTGTTTTGATTTGTTTTGTTTGGCTTGTAATTGTTTTGTTTAGATTGCATGTTAAGATCGTTGTTCTAGGTTGGCGATTTAGTGTTCTTACAAATTTCTCCGACACGGGGAACGATTCGTTTCAGCAGAGGAGGAAAGCTTAGTCTACGATACATCGGACCCTTCAGCGTTCTTGCAAGAGTCGGTGCAGTGGCCTATAGACTGGACTTGCCGTCTGCTCTAGATGGAGTGCATAACGTGTTCCACATGTCGCAGCTGAGACGGTACATGGCAGATCATAGTCACGTACTAGATCACTCGAAGATCGAAGTTGGACCGACACTCAGCTATCCTGAACAACCGGTGGAGATATTGGATCGTGGAGAAAAGGTATTGCGGAACCAGACTATTCCCTTGGTTCGTGTTGCATGGAGAAATCACTCTCCAGGAGAATCAACTTAGGAGAGAGAGGACGAAATGCACGAGCGGTATCCATATCTCTTCGAGACTTGAGATATAATTCATTAATTGATTGCTTGTTCTTGTGCTAGTTTATTTTAAATTTCGAGGACGAAATTCTTTAAGGAGGGTAGACTTGTCACCCCCACTTTTTTGGATTAGGGGTATTTTCGTCTTTTCGTAATTAATATGTAAATGAATTGCACGATAGTAAATTATATCTAAATAATTGTGATATTGTCTGATTGTTGTAATTTATCGTAGCTTCGATAATTAGGACGCTATCGCTAGCCCTTGACTTCCAACAGGTTCACATCATGACCTAAACGTACTAGACCCTTAAACCGATGCATCATAACCATTCATTTTAATTTATTCGAATCCTAACCATTGAGGTATCCATGAGAAGATTTTTCCAAGGAATTGACCAAGTCAACTCCTTTCTAGGTCAAACCCAAGTCCCCTTTATATATATAAACTCTTTCCTTTCACTTTTTGTTTTTTCCTATTCACAACTCAAGTACAGCCGACCCCCCCTTACATTACTATTTATCTTATTTTTCCTTTCCCTTTTATTTCCTTTCCATCTAACCTAGCTACAGCCGACACCCCCTTCACCTTACTGTTCACCGGCTGAAACCAGACCGTGAACTCGCCGGAGCCGAGCGGCCTGAGCGGACCACCACCCGATTGTCGACCCTCCGCGACTGAATGCCGGATACCGATCGGACCCGCTGACCCTGAGCCACCTGGATCCCATCAACCGAGAGCACGCTGTACCGCCCGACTGTACCGCCCGACTGCGCCGAACGACGCTGCACAAAGCCGCCGACTGTATCGCTCGAGCGCCGAACGACGCCGCACGCTGCCGACCGAGGTTCCAGCCTGTACGCTATCGACCAACTGCTCGACGACACCGCGACGCATTGTTGTGCCGATCGGAGTTCGACGACAGACCGTGAACTCGACCGACCCTTCCCTGTTCGTAACCATTGCCATCGTCATCGTCTCGTTCCCGCGCACAGGTTCGAGTTCCTTCTTGCTTACATGTGTACGCATACATATAGTTCCCTTGGAGGCCTTCGCACTTGTTATGTTGAATACTGGTATATAGATATATAACTCGATACGTACGTAAGTACGTATGGGTATTCGGTATACGTACATGGTTACTATGTGTACATTGGTATATATATGTATAACCATAGCATATGCGAACCTAATTGGTATATATATATACTGAGTACATGCTTTAGAATAGGATTAAATGTGATGGTATATATATAGTGTATATATCTCCCTAATACCTGTTTAATATAGATACAAGGCATAAATTTTATTTAAAGTATATGTATATACATATATCTACTATAATTATAACCCATAGAAATTTATGTATAAGTTAGATCACATTATGTGGAGGACTTTAATGTAACCACGGATACCCCGTAGGTACATCGACCTGTGACCCCTAGCGTAGCCTGTTGAGATCATTATGTTGATTATGTGCTAGAGTAATGTCTGATGAAGTATTGCATTATATGATATGTCTGTAGGATTATGGGATCACTCAGACGATACCTTGGAACCCAAACAGTGGTATTGCCAGCTAAGGACCCCAGGCGAGTACATTCTCTGACAGTTTCCATTATGTTGATTATCTCTATAATTCTTGTTGTATAGCATACATGACCCTGATACTGTTCCTTACACGATTTGGCATCATTGAGACCTGTCACGAGGATTCGTGATTGGAATCCATCGTGCTAGCTGGGAAAATAGGGAAATATTAGTAGCTTATGTGATCATACCCAACTTTACATGCATTATTAGCTCACCCACACCTCACGTCGGTGCAGCCTTACCCTTACATGCCTCATCGCTGTTACATATGGTTAGCCGAACTTGTTGGAGATGATCGCTAATCAATGTAATGAGTCATATAGTCCCAAGCCGATCACATGATATACTGATGTTTCACACACTTAGTTAGATAATTCTTGACATGTATCTGGTAGATTGATCTTGCATTTCCATATGTTTAGTTATTGATCTTATACACACTTACATACCAGTTCTTTGCTCTTGCGTGTACTTGTAGTTCTATTCTTTGCTAGATGCATATTGATGATGATGTTCCAGTATCTCTCATTCCAATATCTTTATTGTCAGTTATTCATATCTGTCTTGTATTTCTTTACACTGTGTTATAGTTTTTATCAATATATGTGAAACTGCTGTTAGAGGTGTATTTCGTTCCAATCCTGACTGGATATTTTTTTCAGAGAATCTTGAGGATTTCTGCACTACGCACTACGGACCAGGTATAGATGCTGACTATGCACCAGAGATCCTAGAGGAGACTATGCCTCTAGATGAGACATTACCCGCAGCTACCTAGATAGTATTTATTATACTTCGAGACTTATGGAGGTTATTTCAGTTTATGTTTAGACTCATGTTAAGTTTAATTGGAGACTTGTGTTGGACAGCTTGACTGTGAGTTATCTTTATGTTGAGACATGGTGTTTAACTATGTCATTCCCTTCCATCTTTTATCGTGCCTTATAGTTATTGTGATTGAGTTATATTGTGAGATTATATTGTGAGATGTATATTGACCTCCTTATGGAGATGGATATCATTGACAGGTGTTGGTTATATAGTATTACTGTGACCTGGACAGCGTTCTACCTCCGATGCTGCGGCGTAGGCTGGACGTACCCACGCTCTCGTGCCCCTATAACGGGTGTGGATCGTGACACGGTTCCTCCTACTCTTTCTGACCCTATGGTCATTTGCCTTCACAGGCCAAGCCGACCACCTAGGGAAAGTCCAGCACAATATACGCCTTCCGAACCTTTGGTCATTCGCCTTCGTATGTCGAATCGACCACCAAAGGAAGACCCGGTAAGTACCGAAACTCTCGTAGTAAAACTGCACCGAGAACATTCACAACCTTCACCTGCGCTGGGGGTAGCTGAAGAGGAAGATGAGTTGGAGAAGTATATAGCCGCTCAGGCTAATATCCCTTCCCTTGATGATGTAATCCCAGATAAAAAGTTACCTTACGTTATGAATAAATGGCTACCTTTGAACTATTCTGAGATCTCCTATATAAATACACTATATGCCATGGAGCATGGTCTAGGCTTACACCTACAGACGCAAGTGACCACAACCTACACAGCACACCGAATGCTCCCCAGCGAAGATTCTTACTTCCTAGTCTCGCCTAGGAAGATGGAAGATAATCCCATTATCTTCGGCAGGATAGAATGCCCTCAGTCCTTTGTCCCAGGAGAAAAAGAACCAGAACCTGACATCGACAGAATGCCGCCCTATCGGTATAGTTCATAAGCCATGCACCTTTTCCAGAAAATGGGGTACGATCTGAAGGCCACTAAAGGACTGAACTATTGCAAAGGTCGAAGGTTGCCCTTACGTCTACCCACTCCTACAGGCAAGCCCGAGGATTACTATCATAAAACCAAGCATGGATTAGGATATGTGACGCCTCCTACAACCCCTGAGGAATCAGGCGAAGAAGATGAGGTACACTCACACTTGTCAGAATCTCTATCCTGGGACCCCGATATCAGCATCAGGATATGCTCAGGCAAACGTTATCCTCCAACATGGTGTCTGCCGACCCAGAGGAAGATAACGAGGGTCCATCCGAACTCTTTGAGATGGAACCTTGGGCCCAACACCTTAATTCCCAATGGGAGATGATATTCGAACAACGACAAACTCCCACAGAAGATTAAGTCATACAAGTCGACCTCGGAGACGAATCATGCCCCAAACCTATCTTCGTCCGCAAAAGTTTGTCCGACGAAGGCCGGGAATCCCTATTACAACTTTTTAGGGCATACATTGACGTCTTTGATTGGAGATATAAAGGCATGTCAGGACTCGACCCCCAAATCGTGGTCCACAAACTCAACATTCTACTAAACGCCAAAACTGTCAAGCAACAGCAACGACAGTTTCGGCCAGACATAATGAACTCCATCAAAGCTGAAGTCAACAAGCTGATAGCTAATGGCTTTATCTGAGAGGAACAATACCCCGACTGGGTAGCCAACATCGTCCCTGTCATTAAGAAGAACAGGACGATTCGAATCTGCATCGACTTTTGTGATCTAAATACGAAATATCCTAAAAACGAAATCCTCTTTCGATCACCGACATAATGATCGACAAAACTTGTGGCTTCGAGCATATTTCCTTCTTGGATGGCTTCTCAGGCTACTACTAAATTAAGATATTTCTTGACGATAAAAAATATACATCATTCCAGACCCCGATAGGTGTATACTTCTACACGATCATGCCTTTCGGTCTAAAGAATGCAGGGGCCACATACCAACGAGCCATGAGCACCATATTCTGTGATCATCTGCACAAGATGGTAGAATATTATGTCGATGATATCCCCATCAAAAGTCACTCCAAAGATGATCAACTCCAAGACCTGAGGACTATGTTTGACCTGATGCACGCACACCGCCTCAAGATGAACCCTACCAAGTCCTTCTTGGCGTCTCCAGCAAAAAATTCTTGGGTTTCGTCATTACCGTCCAGGGCGTTCATATAGACCCTGACAAGACCAAGGTCATCCTGGAGATGAATCCGCCAAAGAACCTCCGAAAACTTTACGGTATTCAAGGAAGGTTGGCATATATCAGGAGGTTCATATCAAACCTCTCTGGATGCTGTCGACCATTCACACAGCTCATGAAGAAAGGTGTCTCCTTTGTTTGGAATGAAGAATGCCAACGAGAGTTCGACAACATCAAAGAATACCTATCAAACCCTCGCGTGCTGGTGGCCCCGGTCATGGAAAAGCCATTCCTACTCTACGTACGCATGATGGATTACTCTCTCGGTGCCCTGTTAGACCAGAATAGTGACGCGGCCACGAGCAGGCCATATACTATCTCAGCTGAATGATGATCGGCGCAGAACACAGGTACACCACCGTCGAGAAGGAGTACCTTGCACAGGTATTCTCCATCCAAAAGACTCGACATTACGTGACTGGATAGACCATTCATGTAGTCTCGCGAGTCAACCCCCTCAGGGTCTTCATGACCAAACCTTGGGCACTCGGTTCCCACTTGGCTACCTGGGCAATAATATTATCTCTATATGATATGGTATTTATCCCACAAAAAGCCATCTAGGGTCAAGCATTGGCCGACTTTCTGGCAGCCCACCCGGGGTCAGGACTGGAGCGAGTACACCTCTAACAGCAGTTTTAGTTAAATGATAAAAACTATAAAACAGTTGTAGCAAGTAGCAAGGAGAATGAAATATAGTATAAACAAGAAATATATATATGTCACTGGTGCATAAAGGTAAAGATGCATGAATATCAGAAGTAAGATAGTAATAACTACAAGATACAAGAAATCTAAACTAAGATCAAGTCTATGCACAAGAACGTGTAGTGAGTCCATCATGAAATATATGTAGTGAGTCAAGTCCAGGAACATGTAAGTGAGACCAGCAAGAAATGCAAGTGAGTCCAGACTATAAAGAATAAACTCGGTGTCTTTGAAATACCTGTTTCGACATGTAAACGGCTAGGGGTAAGTACGGATCACCGCGCACTGGGTGCGCGGCTGCTATCATTCCAGATTAGACCAGAGGGGGTAATTCCTGATGATTCCAGATGTGAATGTTTAAATGTCTACTCGAGTATTTCCCCACCCCCGACTAGTACAAGTTAATCTAAGACCTGACACATAAATCAAGTATGAGTCCAGCCTGAAATATGAGTGATGCCTGTAGTGATACTTGTAGGTGATGCCAGTAGGTGATTCCAAAATAGAGGCCAGAAACATGAAATATACGTGTCGCAAGTGAATAAATCCAGAAATACCAGTCCGTATCCCGTGTTGTGCCAGAAAAATCAGATGATACTATAAAAGAAGCTGAATCACAATAATCATCAGATAATGAAAACTATTAGAGAATGTACTCGCCTGACGTCCTGAGCAATTGGCGATCCGAACTGGTGTCGCAAGGATCTATTGCAAAAAGCAAGGTTAAACAGGTTTCTAATGAGTTAAACAGATATAAAATAACTAAAAACAGGCTTCTAGGGTCGTTCTAGGTCAAACGGGTCAAATCGGTGAAATCTGGGTTAAAAAGTCAACTCTTGGTCCAAAAAGTCAACTCTGGGTCAAATCTAGGTCAAAAGTTGACTTTGGATGTCAACCGGGTCAACTACGGTCAACTCTAGGTCGAACTAGGGTGCCCCTAAAATTCTAGGTCAAAACTAGGTCATTAAGCTAATAAACCCTCAAAACTCGCCTCCTTGAGATACCGGGATACCCTCAGTATCCGATACCTCACCCTACGCTATACGCCCCGTCTAAACCCGCTAAAACCTATGCTAGCACGCGTAAATATATACACATATACATAAAAACCTATCGCTAAATTCAAACCTTGGCAATTGCTATATATATTTACCTAGCTATGTATATAGGCTACTATATATATATCTAACACATATAAGTATGTACATAACTATATGTATATATATATATATATTCACACATATACACATATCCCTCTCACACCTACACATATATATTTACCTAGCTATAACTATGCATATATCTAGCTATATGTACATATATCTATACATATAAATGTATATATCTATCTAAATACCTATCTATCTATCAATCTATATATCTATCTAGTATCTATCTATCTATCTAACTATCTATCTAATATCTATCTATCTAACTAACTATCTATCTATCTATCTATCTATCAATCTACCTCTCTATCTATCTATCTATTTAGATATCTATCTATCTAATATCTATCTATCTATCAATCTACCTATATATTTATCTATGTATCTTATTTCTAGCTAAATATCTATCTATCTATGTATTAATCTATATATATATATATACTCATATCTCTCTCCCTCTCGCTGCTACGAGCTGCTTACGCGCTTGCTGCTGCTCCTGCTGCTGTAGGATACTGCTGCTGCTGCTGCGCTGCCGCGGTGCCGCAAGAGCGTTGCCGCGCGCTGGAGATGCTGCTGCTGCTGCTGCACAGCACTGCAGCGAGCTGCTGCCGCGGCGCCTGCAGCGGCTGCTGCTGCTCCCTTCATGCTGTGCTGCGCTGCAGCGGCTCCCCCCTTGCTGCACGCACAGCACACCACACACACACGAACACGACACACACACTAACACACACATATCTATATATATATATATCAACATACAAATATACATATATATATACACATACACACATACATACATATATATATATATATATATATATATATATATATATATATATATATATATATATATATATATATATATATATATATATATATATATAAACACACACACAAACACTCATACATATATATATATATATATATATACACACACACACACACACACAAGCACCCACACTAATACACAAATATATGTATATACACACATATATATATATAAACACATATTTACAAATATATATATATATATATATATATATAGAGAGAGAGAGAGAGACACATACATATATATATAAATATATATATATACATATATAGACACTCTAACACTCAACACACACAACACATAAAACAACACTCACAACACTCACCAACACGCACACAACCACCCCTACGCACACAAACACCTAAATATATAAAATATAACCACAAAAATTCTAGCACACACTCTCCGAAGTTAACCCAATGCGCGCACAAGCCCGAAACTAGGAAACCAAGTCGAAATGGCCGTTCGGTCATTTCGACGAACATGCGGTGTGTGGTTCGAAAAATCTCCTGAAAAGCACACCAAACCAACTCAGAATCGGCCCAAAATTTACCCACGGATTCTAAACGATGTCTAGATCCTAAAAAAATGCTAATTCGTCGATTCTAGGTCCGTGGCAAAAATGCACACACACTTAGAACAGGCGACGACAAAAACCCCAAAAATGCCCGAAATGCCCGTTTCTCCGCGACACGACTTCACGTGTCCGAACGGAGACACGCACTTACCCTTTAGACACCCGACAACGTCTACCTAGGTCCGTCTAACCTAGGACATCACCCAAAATTGGGCCAATCTCGAATTTCACCCGAAATTGACACAAAACCTAGTGTCAAAGTCTCCAAACACAACCAAACTAGTTCCAACTTTCTCCTACAGGTAGGCTTTGTGTTTGATAATAAACGAAAGAGAATATGGAAAATGAGGTCTTATATGAAAACTCGCTCTTTCTTCGGTGTTTACAAACAAGATTGTACAATTTAATCCTATACGAGGATGTCTAAGTACAATTTATTTAATCTGGGTAAATATTACTATAGGTGTCTAATCTGCAGTCGATCACTTTGGCCCTTGGACCACACGATATTGAAGAAGTGCCGTGGAAAACAGAAAGCAGCTTCGAAGGTTGCTAAAGATGGTGGATGCCTGATGCCAAAGTCGTCGATCTCTTCTCTTTACCTGAGCTCTGGATTCTTCTCTCTCTCTCTCTCTCTCTCTCTCTCTCTCTCTCGACCTCTTTCTCTCAATTGTCGACCTTGGATCTGATACTGGATTCCTTGACCAATCTCCGATCGTTCGACCTTCAATCTTTTTGACCAGTTTCTTCGACCTTTCGACCTCTTGACCTCTGTTGATAGAGGTCTCTATTTATAGAGTTTTAGTGACCGTGACCACACAGTCGGCATAGAAACCGAGTAGTGGAAAGTACAACTCCCTTTTACACGACGGTTTAAAATAACCAATGCCTGCGTATAGATGACATTTTGAGTGATCATGTGACGCGTGTCCAACTAAGGGACAAACGCGTATAGCTGCTGCGAATATCACGACGTAGAAGCCAAGTAGGTAGTTATCCCTTGTGTAGAAGAGGTTGGCGTAGAAGCCAAATGACTGTCACCATGGCGTAGAAGCCTAGTAGGCATAGAAGCCGAGTAGGCGTAGAAGCCAAGTAGGCATAGAAGCCAAGTAGGTATAGAAGCCGAGTAGGCATAGAAGCCGAGTGGTCATAGAGGCCGAGTGGGCATAGAGGCCGAGTGGGCATAGAAGCCGAGTGGGCATAGCAGCAGAGCAGGAGCAGAAGCCGAGTGGGCATAGCAGCCGAGCAGGCGTAGAAGCCGAATGGGCATAGCAGCCGAGCAAGCATAGAAGCCGAGTGGGCATAGCAGCCGAGCAGGCGTAGAAGCCGAGATGATGTGGACGTTTTAGCCGGAGTTACGGCTCTTGGAGATATAATCAAAATTCTTGCATTAAATGCCGAGATCTGCCCCCATCCTGATCATTAAATGCAGAGACGTGTCTTTAAGATTTGCCATCATTCTGCGCATTAAATGCAGATACGCGCCTCGAACCCTGTACGGAGAGTAACTGCTGATAGGGCAGGCTGTTTGTCTTCCGCGGAGCTTAAGAAGCTCACGTCTGCCTATGTAAAACTGGGCAGCGTAACCCCTTATATGCGTAAGAGCAGTTTATGCAAAGGGAATGTCACTAGACGACGGTTCGGTGACATTTAATCAAATCTCCTACATTAAATGCAGAGATCCGCCATTATCCTGCGCATTAAATGCAGAGGCGTGTTTTGAAGGCCTGCCACTCTTCTGCGCATAAAATGCAGAGACGTGCCTTGGGCATCTGTCTGTACTCGGCACCTTAAATGTAGAGACGTGACTCGAGAACCTGTCATCGCTCTGCGCATTAAATGCAGAGACGTGCCTCGAGCCCTGTACAAAGAGCAGCTTTTGACGTGGCAGGCTGTTTGTCTTCCGCGGAGCGTAAACAGCTCACATCTGCCTGTGTAAAACTAGGCGGCGTATCCCTTTGTATGTGTCACTACCACATTCCAAAAACAGGGATAATTTCGACTTTTTACAATATTTAATATTATTGTAGTTATAATTAATTAATTGCATGAATAGTATATATTGATTTAAATAATTATGTGTGATGTGTAATTAAATATAGTATTAGATGCAGTGTTCATTTATTTTTGCTAGCAGACTAGACCTAGAAGCCCAGTAGAAGACCACCTGTCCGAATTATAGAATTCTGGATTTTATTATTTTATTAGAATTTAATATTTGGAGATTGAAATTAATTACTGTATTTTATTTAATATTTTTGCGCATTGCCTTTGCTTCGATATTTGGAGCACTATCCAGACTTTTGTCTTCCAACAAATTTCACAATCTTGCCCTAGACATGCCCGCCTTCCACTCTGCTATTTTTGCAACTCATAATTTTGCTCCCTGTGCATTATTTCTGGCCGCGCAAAAATTGTCGCGGACGTTATTTAATAAATCCCTATTTTTCATCGTTGTGCGTTCCAATCGAAAATTGGAGGCAATCTTGACCTATTTTTTCGTGCGGCCCAAATTAGGGTAATATTCTGTTCTGAGTCTTCTTCATTATTGGTATTGATGACCTGACCTGATTCTGGTCCCATGTACTCCTAATTAATTTTGGAACACAACTTGCATTTATTTCTAATTAAATTGAGGATACTATTTTAACTGATTTTGAAAATCTCAATTTAATTCCAGTGCCCTACTAATTGAGCCCGTACCAGTCTTACAGCGCCCCCTGACCCTACAAAACACCGGACCCCGAATCGTCCGCCAAATTTTCGTTATTTTATGTGGTTGTGTAATTTCCCGAATTTAAGGGGGCTAAGTTGCAATTATTCAATTGTAGGTGTCATCACCCCATTGTCCAAGACCAAATGGAAAGATTATTTACTTAAGGACCAAATTGCATTTTTCCTACATGAATTAATTTCCCTCATGTTCAATCTGAACCACTCATTCAATGAGTGCATCCTCACCCTCCATCAAAAACACACTCTCCCATATATAATGTATACATCAAACCCTAATCCCTAGACAACCTAGAAAACACCACCTCCTCACAAGCCCCACCTCTCTCCAACGTAGGAAACCACATCCTTCTTCCTTCCTCTTCTCATTTCTTCTCTTCTCCTTCCTTTTTCTTCTTCTCCTTCTTCTTCTCCCTTCATTAATTTGAAATTTCAAATTTAAAAGAGGGGGGGTAACACTATTCCTCCCTGTTCCAAGCCATTCCCCTTACTGTGCCGGCCGACCCCCTGTGCACCCGGCGGTCCGGCTGCTCCACCACTCCCATCTCCCCCTACAGCCACCCGTCAGCCCAGGCCAACCCCCGCACCGACAGCACCCAGGCGGCCGTACCCACTCCGACTCAACTCCCGGCCGACCCGCTGCTGTGATCGAGCGCCTCCTCCATTCCTCAGCCGGCCCCATCTTCACCATCATCCAAACACCACCACCACCATCACTCCCATCTTCATCAAGTCCGGCGAGCGGCCCCGATCCGGCAGCTCCTTCCCCATCCCTTCCCGCTGCTCCTCCCCGGCGGATGTTCGACTCCTCCCTGTGAACTCCGGCTGCCAACGCCAACCACCACCACCTCCATCGCCAATCAACTCCATTCTCCATCCAACACCACCACCACTACCAACAGAGATCCGGCGAGGCTCCGACCCCCTTTTGCTGTGAGTTTCTTCTTCTTCCTCTCCCTCTTTCTTCATATATATATATGTGTATACAGAATGTATGTGTAGTATTTTAATTAATGCCTTAAATGAATACGTGTAGTATATAAATACATAGTAATGTTAAGTAAAGATAGGTATATTATTTCTTTATTAATATTTAATTGTAAATTATAGTATGTAGAATTAATTATCGAGTATGTATCAAATTAATATTTAAAATACATAATGTATAGTATTATGTATATATATATATACATATGTTCTCTATTTTTATATATATGTAGGCAAACGTATATATATATATTTTGCATATACATATTTAATATCATATGTAAAATAATGTATTGGTATACAGGAATATGTATAGTATATAAGAAATTGGTATTGTATAATTTAATATATGTACATGTATATTTTTATTTTTCATTAAATATTAAACATGTATTAAATATGTGTTTTAGTATTTAATATTATATATATAATGTATTGGCATATATATATATGTGTAAATATATTTTATAAACCCTTGGCATGTTTTAATGTATATACATATATATTGTATATGTGTTTAATTTGATAGATATAAATACGTGTTCTACTATAAGTATTATATATATATATACTTAGCATATTTTCAAGGTATGTTTAATTGGTATATATAAAACCGTATTTTGGTATAAATATATATATGTAGATTATATTTTCGTATTGGGTTGTATATAATAAATTGGTATATTTACCTGGATATAGTATTGTATATTTTAATTGGTATATATGAGTATATATATGTAATTAGTCTATGTGTGTATTTTGTTAATTCGTATGTGTAGATATATTTTGTATAACCTTTAGTATATTTTTAATATATATATACATTGCATATGTATTTAATTTGATATATATAGATATATTGTAAGTATATATGTTATTAAGATATGTATATAAGTATTCCTATTAGATGACCCTAGTTGACTAGTGCCCTGCCTGACATGGCCCTGAGGCCAATGTTTATAGACTGTGTGTTAGCGTAGCATCTGATACAAGTGTTATAATTGTGTTATGTTTATAGGAATGTTGGTTCACCCAGGGGATACTCTGGAACAGGACATCCATAAATACCAGCTAAGGACCCAGGCAAGTACATTCTATGATAATTTCCAATTCTTGATAATTTCTATAAGTTCAATGATCTTAAAATATTACCACTGAATCTTTAACACTGTGCTACACGGACTAGTATAGCTTGGATCTGCAGTCATGAGATGTTACCTTGATTATCGTATTGATGTTATACACAACATTGTCATTGACATTGGACATTGATATTAGACATTGATATTAGACATTGTACATAATATATTAGACAATGTTCGTGTATTCGTGACGTGTCATGATTGGATCCACAGTACTAGTTGGGGGCGGGGAAATTGCTAGTGAGAGATGTGATCAAATACCCATTGTATAATTAAAATATTATTGGTGATAATCATACCCCCACGTATGATTAGCCAGACTGTAGCAATCGTACATGTTCCCAAGCCGATCACATTTCGAAACTACTATTTCAAACACTTAGAATAGATTACAGTTCCCTATTTTAAATCATATACTACATCACCCGTATATGATACTTCTCATTGTTTCTTTTCATTTTCATACATGCACTGACTGTATCATATTGCCTATTGCCTGTCTCTTTACATTGCCTGTCTCTCTTAAATTGCCATTGCATTTATTTTACTGTTTTCTCAGTAGCTAGCATGACATGTTTTATTGTATTATAGACATTATCAATTAATGGAACTGTTATTTGAGATTGTTGCTTTGCTCCTTTCTGACTGGAAACATTTTTCCAGACTATGCCTAGAGGACCGCTGTCCAATACTTTATGGACCATATGGTGAGTAGCTGCAGACTTGGTAGTTTAGTTGTGATTCTGGAAGGTCTAGCCGGAATTATTATTTATTGTTAGTTCTTTAAGTAGACTATTTGGTACCGGATTTGTCTCCGGCATTTTGATGAGACTTGGATATTGTTGTGTTAGAATATTACTTGTTGACTTGTGTTGTGTTTAATTTTAAATTTTGTTGGATATCTTATCGTGCTGTCGTCCTGTGATTGAGTATGTATTTATTTTATTGTGTTATCCGTATCTCCTTATGGAGATTGGATGCTTGTGTGAGATTGGCTAGATAGAATCAAGACCTAGACAGCGTTCTACCGCCGATGCTGCGGCGTAGGCTGGACGTACCCACGCACTCGTGCCCCTAAACCGGGTGCGGGTCGTGACACGTTTTTAGTGGTGGCCCATGCAGGTCTGACTTCGCATTTAGAACGATGTCGTGGTAGTGCGACAACTTAGTTGTACTACTGCGTGCCTGCGATAGGATCTAGGACATAGGATACTAGGACGAGAGCGAATACTCAATCACAATTTCTTGAGAGATTCCTGGGACGACCCCTTGAGAATCTTATTACAATTTCTAATTTTAATTCCTTTTCCTTGTTTTCGTCTGTTCTCGCTTGTTGATATTGAGCTTGATTCTTTTCGACCAGTTGTTAAATTTAAATTTTTGGTATCGTTGTTGAGTTGATTTCATATCGAGATGAATTTTACGGGCTAAAATTTACGGTATCATCTGATGACATATATTGATGAGGACAGTAAGAAAGGTAAAACGTCTACTTTGGTTATGGAACCTAGAGTTTATCGCAGCCATATTAGCTGTCGTGACAAGAACGTAGGAACCTAACTTGGATGTACATACTTTAGTTATGAGATTTAGAGTTTCTCGCAGCCATACCGGTTGGCGTGGCGAGGATTCTAGATGACATGATTATAGAGTTGCATACCTTAGTTACGGAACCTGTCGTTTATCGCATCTATGCTTACTGGCGTGGCGAGGATTCTAAGTGTCATGATTTCTGACAGACGTGTATGATTATCAGGTTGTATCTTAAATTGGTTCTTAAAGTATCATCTCAAGACTTATCTATTTATGTTATTCCAGGACTTTGTTCCATCGCTTCTTTTCTTTACTCATAGTAAAGATACCTTCAGTCCTCAATCCAGTTCTTTTGAGCTCCTATTCTCTGAGGATTCCTTGTTAAGTATGATAATTAGTGACTTGCAATTTTGGTTGTGTCTTGTATTAGTTTGACTGAGTGTGACTTGTGAGCTTGTAAGTGTTTCTTAGTTGGACATAGGAGCATTAGGCATTAATCTAGAGATACCCATAGCATAGTACCTTGTAGTAATAGTTCTATGATAGGTGTTATTATAATTAGTATTGATATTATAGAAAGTGCAAGTGATAGTGAGTTCTAATAAGTTCGATGAGATTTTATGTTATTAAATTTGAGGATTCAAATTAAATTCAATAAACATAGTCAAAGCTATAAAGATTTTAAAAGTGATTAAATTTTTGATATTTGAGTATCTGATTTTGAGGAGGTATATGCAATTTATTTTCAAGTTGATCGAGAAGTTAAACCTTGACGATTATTTTGAGGATTAATTTTATGGTAGATAAGGGATGAATATTAATATATGAGTAGATGATATACATGTGTAAGGATCTGATGACTTGAGTATGATTGAGATCTCACTGCCAACTGACTTGGGTGTCAATCTAGGGTTGTATTAGAGAGAGCAGTACTTAGTATAGTGTGTTGCAATTGATATGCACTTGAGTGATAAGAATAACTAGTATCAACTATTGCAGTAGGTAAGGAAGCTAGCAGTGAGTATGCTTGTAGTAGAGTGTGGTACCTAAAGAGATAGAGGTATCAAACTTTACATGCATCATTTGACCTATGATTATGTTAGAGATAGAAGATATTGCAAGTAATATGTTAGCAGATTCTTTCTTTTCTTTCCCCATGTTCCTTTTTGTCTTCTGATTGATTGATACCTTAGTACCGTAGCTTGTATGCATGATTCTTGTTATAATGTAGTTAGTAGTACCCCTGATACAGAGACTGCAATACCATGACAATAGACACCATGATCATACATATTTCCCTTAGGTTGCATGTTGTATGGTTGTAGGTAGAATTCTCTTAGACTTTGATTGTTGAGGATTTAACTGTAGTAAAGATTAACGAAGAGGTTATGACTTGACAAAGAGAGACAAGGTGCCTTAAATTTGAGGAAAAATATTAAATTAAATAAAGAGTTGGGAATTTAATATGGCGTAATTGAAGTTTTGTTAAATCATTGATTTTAAGAAGATTATGAAATGATTGAATTTATCAAAATTTGAGGAATTTAAGAAGGCTATCGATATATTTATTGGACTGCAAGTTATGAACTTATATTTTGAATATTGTATTGGAGGTTTCATAAGTATTACATCGTTGCATGTTATGTGAAAAAAAAAATCGAGGAATAAGAACACAAATGGATTAGTGTTGAATTCAAATTTTGGGATGAGATTCAATTTTAGAAATATGCATTGATTGGATTTCAATTAGAGAATTGAATATTAAATTCTTGTATTTCGTTATTAACTTAAAATTTTGATGATATTGTGATAAGAATGGGATTTGATTTTATATTTGAAGATTTTAGGGATATGATAATTATAGAATTTTGAAAAAATTATTGTGAAATAACAATATGGAGTAGTTCATGATTATATGATTTGATGAATTTAAATTTGATGGTAGTAAATGAATAAATAAAACAATTGAGGATTTAAAAAATTCGAGGATAAACATTGATTTAAATAGAGGGTTAAAAATTTAACATGGCAGGATTTATGATGTATTAATTCCAGGAAGGATATGATATGATTGAGGTTATCATTAGAATTTGAGGAAATTAAGGAGATTGTCATTAAATTATTGGATTGCAAGTTATGAATTTTAGAATGTTATATTTGGAGGTGGCATTGTTGAGTATTTTGAGGAAAGAGGAAATCGAGGAATAAAATCATTTATGGGTTTATGTTTAAAAATCAAATCTTGTGGGACGAGATTACATTATATATATCTGAGCATTGATTAAATCAAATTTGAGGAGTGGATATTAAATTCCGAGTATTGAATTATTAACTAAAACTTTCAGGAAATTTTGATAAATGGACTTTGATTTTATTTCGAGGATTTTTCAGGTTATGCAATAATTTTAAAAGTTTGAAATTGTGAAAAGACCTTGTGGATTATTAATTGATTCGTGGTTGATGAATTTAAATTGAGGGAATAATAATGGGTATGATTAAACGCTACTATGAGGATTTTAAATTTCGAGGACGAAATTCTTTTAAGGTGGGTAGACTTGTCACTACCACATTCCGAAAACAGGGGTAATTTCGACTTTTTACAATATTTAATATTATTGTAGTTATAATTAATTAATTGCATGAATAGTATATATTGATTTAAATAATTATGTGTGATGTGTAATTAAATATAGTATTAGATGCAGTGTTCATTTATTTTTGCTAGCAGACTAGACCTAGAAGCCCAGTAGAAGACCACCTGTCCGAATTATAGAATTCTGGATTTTATTATTTTATTAGAATTTAATATTTGGAGATTGAAATTAATTACTGTATTTTATTTAATATTTTTGCGCATTGCCTTTGCTTCGATATTTGGAGCACTATCCAGACTTTTGTCTTCCAACAAATTTCACAATCTTGCCCTAGACATGCCCGCCTTCCACTCTGTTATTTTTGCAACTCATAATTTTGCTCCCTGTGCATTATTTCTGGCCGCGCAAAAATTGTCGCGGACGTTATTTAATAAATCCCTATTTTTCATCGTTGTGCGTTCCAATCGAAAATTGGAGGCAATCTTGACCTATTTTTTCGTGCGGCCCAAATTAGGGTAATATTCTGTTCTGAGTCTTCTTCATTATTGGTATTGATGACCTGACCTGATTCTGGTCCCATGTACTCCTAATTAATTTTGGAACACAACTTGCATTTATTTCTAATTAAATTGAGGATACTATTTTAACTGATTTTGAAAATCCCAATTTAATTCCAGTGCCCTGCTAATTGAGCCCGTACCAGTCTTACAGCGCCCCCTGACCCTACAAAACATCGGACCCCGAATCGTCCGCCAAATTTTTGTTATTTTATGTGGTTGTGCAATTTCCCGAATTTAAGGGGGCTAAGTTGCAATTATTCAATTGTAGGTGTCATCACCCCATTGTCCAAGACCAAATGGAAAGATTATTTACTTAAGGACCAAATTGCATTTTTCCTACATGAATTAATTTCCCTCATGTTCAATCTGAACCACTCATTCAATGAGTGCATCCTCACCCTCCATCAAAAACACACTCTCCCATATATAATGTCTACATCAAACCCTAATCCCTAGACAACCTAGAAAACACCACCTCCTCACAAGCCCCACCTCTCTCCAACGTAGGAAACCACATCCTTCTTCCTTCCTCTTCTCATTTCTTCTCTTCTCCTTCCTTTTCTTCTTCTCCTTCTTCTTCTCCCTTCATTAATTTGAAATTTCAAATTTAAAAGAGGGGGGGGGGGAACACTATTTATCCCTGTTCCAAGCCATTCCCCTTACTGTGCCGGCCGACCCCCTGTGCACCCGGCGGTCCGGCTGCTCCACCACTCCCATCTCCCCCTACAGCCACCCGTCAGCCCAGGCCAACCCCCGCACCGACAGCACCCAGGCGGCCGTACCCACTCCGACTCAACTCCCGGCCGACCCGCTGCTGTGATCGAGCGCCTCCTCCATTCCTCAGCCGGCCCCATCTTCACCATCATCCAAACACCACCACCACCATCACTCCCATCTTCATCAAGTCCGGCGAGCGGCCCCGATCCGGCAGCTCCTTCCCCATCCCTTCCCGCTGCTCCTCCCCGGCGGATGTTCGACTCCTCCCTGTGAACTCCGGCTGCCAACGCCAACCACCACCACCTCCATCGCCAATCAACTCCATTCTCCATCCAACACCACCACCACTACCAACAGAGATCCGGCGAGGCTCCGACCCCCTTTTGCTGTGAGTTTCTTCTTCTTCCTCTCCCTCTTTCTTCATATATATATATGTGTATACAGAATGTATGTGTAGTATTTTAATTAATGCCTTAAATGAATACGTGTAGTATATAAATACATAGTAATGTTAAGTAAAGATAGGTATATTATTTCTTTATTAATATTTAATTATAAATTATAGTATGTAGAATTAATTATCGAGTATGTATCAAATTAATATTTAAAATACATAATGTATAGTATTATGTATATATATATATACATATGTTCTCTATTTTTATATATATGTAGGCAAACGTATATATATATATTTTGCATATACATATTTAATATCATATGTAAAATAATGTATTGGTATACAGGAATATGTATAGTATATAAGAAATTGGTATTGTATAATTTAATATATGTACATGTATATTTTTATTTTTCATTAAATGTTAAACATGTATTAAATATGTGTTTTAGTATTTAATATTATATATATAATGTATTGGCATATATATATATGTGTAAATATATTTTATAAACCCTTGGCATGTTTTAATGTATATACATATATATTGTATATGTGTTTAATTTGATAAATATAAATACGTGTTCTACTATAAGTATTATATATATATACTTAGCATATTTTCAAGGTATGTTTAATTGGTATATATAAAACCGTATTTTGGTATAAATATATATATATGTAGATTATATTTTCGTATTGGGTTGTATATAATAAATTGGTATATTTACCTGGATATAGTATTGTATATTTTAATTGGTATATATGAGTATATATATGTAATTAGTCTATGTGTGTATTTTGTTAATTCGTATGTGTAGATATATTTTGTATAACCTTTAGTATATTTTTAATATATATATACATTGCATATGTATTTAATTTGATATATATAGATATATTGTAAGTATATATGTTATTAAGATATGTATATAAGTATTCCTATTAGATGACCCTAGTTGACTAGTGCCCTGCCTGACATGGCCCTGAGGCCAATGTTTATAGACTGTGTGTTAGCGTAGCATCTGATACAAGTGTTATAATTGTGTTATGTTTATAGGACTGTTGGTTCACCCAGGGGATACTCTGGAACAGGACATCCATAAATACCAGCTAAGGACCCAGGCAAGTACATTCTCTGATAATTTCTAATTCTTGATAATTTCTATAAGTTCAATGATCTTGAAATATTACCACTGAATCTTTAACACTGTGCTACACGGACTAGTATAGCTTGGATCTGCAGTCATGAGATGTTACCTTGATTATCGTATTGACGTTATACACGACATTGACATTGACATTGGACATTGATATTAGACATTGATATTAGACATTGTACATAATATATTAGACAATATTCGTGTATTCGTGACGTGTCATGATTGGATCCACAGTACTAGTTGGGGGCGGGAAAATTGCTAGTGAGAGATGTGATCAAATACCCATTGTATAATTAAAATATTATTGGTGATAATCATACCCCCACGTATGATTAGCCAGACTGTAGCAATCGTACATGTTCCCAAGCCGATCACATTTCAAAACTACTATTTCAAACACTTAGAATAGATTACAGTTCCCTATTTTAAATCATATACTACATCACCCGTATATGATACTGCCCTTGTTTCTTTTCATTTTCATACATGCACTGACTGTATCATATTGCCTATTGCATGTCTCTTTACATTGCCTGTCTCTCTTAAATTGCCATTGCATTTATTTTACTGTTTTCTCAGTAGCTAGCATGACATGTTTTATTGTATTATAGACATTATCAATTAATGGAACTGTTATTTGAGATTGTTGCTTTGCTCCTTCCTGACTGGAAATATTTTTCCAGACTATGCCTAGAGGACCGCTGTCCAATACTTTATGGACCATATGGTGAGTAGCTGCAGACTTGGTAGTTTAGTTGTGATTCTGGAAGGTCTAGCCGGAATTATTATTTATTGTTAGTTCTTTAAGTAGACTATTTGGTACCGGATTTGTCTCCGACATTTTGATGAGACTTGGATATTGTTGTGTTAGAATATTACTTGTTGACTTGTGTTGTGTTTAATTTTAAATTTTGTTGGATATCTTATCGTGCTGTCGTCCTGTGATTGAGTATGTATTTATTTCATTGTGTTATCCGTATCTCCTTATGGAGATTGGATGCTTGTGTGAGATTGGCTAGATAGAATCAAGACATAGACAGCGTTCTACCGCCGATGCTGCGGCGTAAGCTGGACGTACCCACGCACTCGTGCCCCTAAATAGGGTGCGGGTCGTGACAGTATGCGTAAAAGCGGTTTACGCCAAGGAAAGGGCAGTGAATGACAGCCTGGGTTGCAGTGCCACGCCATCATTATAGCCGTCGCCTGGGTAGTCGTGGAGTACTCTTTGTCAGGAGTCAAACGTCAGGTTTACTGCACGATTTGTCAGGTTCACTGCATGACTTGTCAGGTTCATTTCGGGGAATACGAAGCGCCCCTCGTACACTTCAATGCTGTATTAAGAGCGGATGAGTTTTACGCCATAAAGACGATGTAGCACCCTTTTTACGCTGAAGCAGCCTGGACATACTACATTACGCGGATGGTCCTTGAGCCTATATTTTACACTGTGCTCAACGAAAAAGCCCTGTTTGTACGTTGACGGCTCTGAGGTCATCTGTTTTACGCTGCCCTGCCTTAATATGCTGCATAGAGCTATCCGGCGTATTTTTTATGCTTCTACAGGCTTAGGATCTAGGAAGGTTCTAAACCATTAATTACACTACATAAGAGTAATTAGCAAGAGGAAAGTTAGGGTTTACCTCTTGGGAGTTGGAATCCCAAGGCCAAAGTCTCCAAAATACTTGAAATCACCTTCCTCAAGCTCCAAGCCTCCAATCCAAGCTCCAACACCAAATCTAAGCTCTACCCACCTAGGTTGGGAAAGAATGTAGGGTTAGGGTTCACATTCATGGAGAATAGAAGAAGAAAGAGAAGAAATAGAGCACTTACTTGAATGTGGGAAGAAGAAAGGAAGAAGAAAGAGTGGAGAAGAAGAAGAAGAAGAAGAAGAAGAAGAAGAAGAAAAATGAAGAAGAGGGGGGAGATCCTGCTGTATGGTCGGGTCTGGAATGGAATTAGGGGCCGGCCACACTCACATAAGGGTTTACACAAAGCCAAAAGACCAAAATGTCCTCTCCTAACTTGGGTTTTGGGTTTCGGGTTCCAAAAGCACTCAAACTAACTCTCAATCTCTCCAACTAACCTACTAAAAATATAATAAATATTCTAAATCCAAAAATAGGCCTCACAAGGGTGTGGGTTGGGTCGGACATGGATCCACTAGGGTCTGACACGGGTCTAGGCTAGCCAAAACCTTAAAACAATCAATAAGAAATAATATAATCAATAATTAAATAAAAATATAATTAATTATAAATAATACACAATTAACCAAATTAAAATAATAAAAAATACCCGGGTCTGGAAATGGGGTGGTGACAAGCCTATCCTCCTTAGAAAATTTCGTCCTCAAAATTTAAAGTCAATCGCACTCCCTCTAGGTCAAACCCCCAACAATCACAGTCAAAAAATTCTACCTAAATAATATGCAAGATCAGGGTCCTACTGGTCGTGTTATCACAGTCTCAATCAGGGTCACTACACTATCTATCACAGCACAATAGAAAAGTCTAACAGGTACTAATGAAGCACACCACAAGGAATAGAAAAGGACATGAAGAAGAACAAAGAGACAGACCTGCTAACCCGACACCCGTAGCATCGGCCTCCTCGCCCATCAACGCATAAGCCTTGCCCTGCTGGGGTGTATCCCTCTGCTGGTGCGGGGCATGATGTTGTGCCACAGGTGGCCTAGCTCCAACTCTCCGATCCTGTGCTCCACCAAATGGAGGTGCAGTGGGGCAATCTCGCATCTGGTGAGCAGCGGATCCACAGAACAAACACACCTTCAGCCTCCTCCTACAAACATCCCAAGTGTGTCATGCCTTCCTGCAGTAGGCACAAGTGGGCACCCTCTGATTCTGACCCTGCTGCGCTGTCTTCTGCCCATAGGGACGCTTAGCTGGTCCCGCACTTCTACTCGCACTGCCTGAATCATCCCTGCCTCTCTTGGACTTGAGCTCCAAGTCATCCTCTGCTCTCTGAGCGTCTCCTACTATCTGCTCGAAAGTCGCCTCACGATCGCTCCTGGTCAAAGACTTGACCGCCATGACCAAGCCCTTGCAAAACTTCCTCGCCTTTGCTGTCTCACTCAAGCCCTCTACAAATCTACCTAGACGGCAGAACTCTGCTGCGTACTCGTCCACCATCATGCTCCCTTGGACGAGTGCCTCGAACTGGCTCTCCAAAGTACTGAGCGCCACATCTGGGAAAAACTTCTCCTTAAAAAGCCTCTTGAAAGCCTCCCAAGTAAGCCCTGGTGTCGCGATCCTCGTATCTGTGCGATACCATGTCAAGGTAAGGTCGAACATCTGACTGCCCGCTGCCTCTATCTGCATGTTGTCTGGAATCTGTGCCAGCCTGAAGATGCCCTCAATCTGCTCTATCCAGTCATCCGCGTACAGGATCCCTTCTGTACCCCGGAACTCCTTGGGCCGCATCCTTTGGAAGTCAATGATGCTGCCAAGCCTCGAGCGCTAAATCTGATCTGCCTGTGGCTGAATCTATGCCACTCTGTCCACTGCCGTCATGGCCACCTGGTGGGCGTTCTCAATGTCCAGCCTCATCACATCCACCTGACGATGCTGCGCGTCCATCATCTCCCTGAAGAACGCAAATAACTGTGCGGCATCTACTGGAGCAGGAAGTGGTGGAGGAACCACCGGAACGACTGGGGTAGTCCTCGGATCGACAAGTAGAGGAGGATCCCCGAGAGAAGCAGATGATCCCTCAACCGCAAGAGTGGTGAGTGGAGCGGTAGCAGCTGCTTGAATACGAGCTGGACGAGAGGTAGCAGACCTCTCGGTGGCAATTGCTGGAACGGTATGATGAGATCGTGTCTTCGGAGGCATCCTGAACACAGATCAAAAGAAGTCAATACGGCGCAAGATACGATATCATCAAAGAAGGACAGTAATATTTCAAAAGAAACAATTTCAGAATAATTAGATTGGAATTGTTCCTATTCGTGATTGAGTACACTCTCATCCTAGATCCTAGATCCTATAGCAGGCTCGCAGCAGTACAACTAAGTTGTTGTACCACCACGATATCGCACTAATTGCGAATCGAGACCTGCATGGGGCCGCCACCAAAAATGTGTCACGACCCGCACCCGAAAAATCAGGCATGAGTCGTGGGTACGTACAGCCTACGCCACAGCATCGGCGGTAGAATGCTGTCTAGGTCTACTAACAATCTCACACAATCAATATATAAACCTGTCAAGATCTCAACTCCAAACGGAGGAGCAATATCATAATGATAATCACAATGTACTCAATCACGAGTCTAAGCACGATAAGATAACAAAAAAGTCTAACACTATAAAGTCTAAACAACTGCTACTAAGACAACCACAACAACAATAATAATAATATATCATCCAAAATCATATACAATACAAGGTCTCAATCCAAAACCGGAGATAAATCCGGTGCTAAAAGCTAATAAAAACAATAACAAGGTCCTAGCGATCCCGACTACCAACCCAAAAATCACCCCTAAACTAGAGGGTCCATGTCTGCACCATCGACAATCTCAGGTCCATAAAACGTTGGACACCACTCCTCCGGATACTCTGAAAAAAATATGTCCAGTCAGGACTGGAGCAAGTACACCTCTAACAGCAGTTCCAGTTAAATGATAAAAACTATAAAACAGTTGTAGCAAGTAGCAAGGAAAATAAAATATAGTATAAAAAAGAAATATATATATATGTCACTGGTGCATAAAGGTAAAGATGCATGAATATCAGAAGCAAGATAGTAATAACTGCAAGATACAAGAAATCTAAACTAAGATCAAGTCTGTGCACAAGAACGTGTAGTGAGTCCAGCATAAAATACATGTAGTGAGTCAAGTCCAGAAATATGTAAGTGAGGCCAGCAAGAAATACAAGTGAGTCCAGACTATAAAGAATGAACTCGGTATCTTTGAAATACCTGTTTCGACATGTAAACGGCTAGGGGTAAGTACGGCTCACCGCGCACTGGGTGCGCGGCTGCTATCATTCCATATTAGACCAGACGGGGTGATTCCTGATAATTTCGGATAGAAATATTTACATGTCTACTCGAGTATTTCCCTGCCCCGACTAGTACAAGTGAATCCAAGACCCGACACGTAAATCAAGTATGAGTCCAGCCTGAAACATGAGTGATGTCTGTAGTGATGCCTGTAGGTGATGCCAGTAGGTGATTCCAGAATAGAGGCCAGAAACACAAAATATATGTGTCGCAAGTGAATGAATCCAGAAATACCAGTTCGTGTCCCGTGTTGTGCCAGAAAAATCAGATGATACTATACTAGAAGCTGAATCATAATAATCATCAGATAATGAAAACTATCAGAGAATGTACTCGCCTGACGTCCTGAGCAACTGGCGATCCGAACTGGTGTCGCAAGGACCTATTGCTAAAAGCAAGGTTAAACAGGTTTCTAATGAGTTAAACAGATATAAAATAACTAAAAATAGGCTTCTAGGGTCGTTCTAGGTCAAACGGGTCAAACCGGTAAAATCTGGGTCAAAAAGTCAACTCTGTGTCCAAAAAGTCAACTCTGGGTCAAATCTAGGTCAAAAGTTGATTTTGGCGGTCAACCGGGTCAACTACGGTCAACTCTAGGTCAAACTAGGGTGCCCCTAAAATTCTAGGTCAAAACTAGGTCATTAAGCTAATAAACCCTCAAAACTCGTCTCCTTGAGATACCGGGATACCCTCGGTATCCGATACCTCACCCTACGCTATACGTCCCGTCTAAACCCGCTAAAACCTATGCTAGCACGCGTAAATATATACACATATACATAAAAACCTATCTCTAAACTCAAACCTTGACAATTGCTCAAAAACCCCGCTCGAAACTCAATACCTTGGATATCTCAAGGTATTGAGATACCTCTCTAAACTCAACCCTACTACCCCTCTAACTAACTAACTATGCTTATAGATATATACCTAGCTATGTATATAGGCTACTATATATATATCTAACACATATAAGTATCTACATAACTATATGTATATATATATTCACACATACACTCATATACACATATCCCACTCACACCTACACATATATATTTACCTAGCTATAACTATGCATATACCTAGCTATATGTACATATATCTATACATATAGATATATATATCTATCTAACTACCTATCTATCAATCAATCTATATATCTATCTAGTATCTATCTATCTAACTATCTATCTATCTAACTATTTATCTATCTATCCATCTATTAACCTATCTATCTATCTATCTATCTATCTATCTATCTAATATCTAGCTATCTATCAATCTACCTATCTATCTATCTATCTATTTATATATCTATCTATCTATCTAATATATATCTATCTATCAATCTACCTATCTATTTATCTATGTATCTTATTTCTAGCTCAATATCTATCTATCTATGTATTAATCTATATATATATATATATATATATATATATATATATATATATATATATATATATACACTCATATCTCTCTCCTTCTCGTTGCTACGAACTGCTTACGCGCTTGCTGCGGCGCCTGCAGCGGCTGCTGCTGCTCCCTGCACGATGTGCTGCGCTGCAGCGGCTCCCCCCTCGCTGCACGCACAGCACACCACACACACACGAATACGCACACACACACACACTAACACGCACACACACATATCTATATATATATATATCAACATACAAATATACATATATATATACACATACACACATACATATATATATATATATAAACACACACACAAACACTCATACATACATACATATATATATATATATATATATATATATATATATATATATGTATATATATATATATATATATATATATGTATATATGTATATATATATATATATACACACACACACAAAAGCACCCACACTAATACACAAACCCCTACACAAATATATGTATATACACACATATATATATAAACACATATTTACAAATATATATATAGAGAGAGAGACACACATATACATATGTATATAAATATATATACATATATAGACACTCTAACACTTAACACACACAACACACAACACTCACAACACGCACCAAGACGCACACAACCACCCCTACGCACACAAACACCTAAATATATATAAAATATAACCCAAAATTTCTAGCATACACTCCCCGAAGCTAACCCAACATGCGCACAAGCCCGAAACTAGGAAATCAAGTCGAAATGGCCGTTCGGTCATTTCGACGAACACGCGGTGTGCGGTTCAGAAAACCTCCTGAAACGCACACCAAACCAACTCAGAATCTGTCCAAAATTTACCCACGGGTTCTAAACGATGTCTAGATCCTAGAAAAAAATGCTAACTCGTCGATTCTAGGTCCGTGGCAAAAACACGCACGCACTTAGAACCGGCGACGACGAAAACCCCAAAAACGTCCGAAACGCCCGTTTCTCCGCGATCCGACTTCACGTGTCCGAACGGAGACACATACTTACCCACTAGACACCCGACAACGTCTACCTAGGTCCGTCTAACCTAGGACATCACCTAAAATTGGGCCAATCTCGGATTTTACCCGAAATTGACACAAAATCTAGTGTCAAAGTCTCCAAACACAACCAAACTAGTTCCAACTTCCTCCCACGGTTAGGCTTAGGGTCTAGGAAGGTTCTAAACCACTAATTACACTACATAAAAGTAATTAGCAAGATAAAAGTTAGGGTTTACCTCTTGGGAGTTGGAATCCCAAGGCCAAAGTCTCCAAAATACTTGAAATCACCTTCTTCAAGCTCCAAGCCTCCAATCCAAGCTCCAACACCAAATCTAAGCTTTACTCACC
Organism: Iris macrosiphon; assembly: GCA_036927795.1. Taxonomy (NCBI): domain Eukaryota; kingdom Viridiplantae; phylum Streptophyta; class Magnoliopsida; order Asparagales; family Iridaceae; genus Iris; species Iris macrosiphon. The sequence goes on from JAYESA010000002.1 coordinate 165,790,723, forward strand.
TAGGTTGGGGAAGAATGTAGGGTTAGAGTTCACATTCATGGAGAATAGAAGAAGAAATAGAAGAAATAGAGCACTTACTTGAATGTGGGAAGAAGAAAGAAAGAAGAAAGAGTGGAGAAGAAGAAGAAGAAGAAGAAGAAGAAGAAGAAGAAGAGGGGGGAGCTCTTGTTGTGTGGTCGGGTCTGGAATGGAATTAGGGGCCGGCCACACTCACATAAGGGTTTACACAAAGCCAAAAGACCAAAATGCCCTCCCCTAACTTGGGTTTTGGGTTTCGGGTTCCAAAAGCACTCAAACTAACTCCAAATCTCTCCAACTAACCTACTAAAAATATAATAAATATTCTAAATCCAAAAATAGGCCTCACAAGGGTGTGGGTTGGGTCGGACATGGGTCCACTAGGGTCTGACACGGGTTCAGGCTAGCCAAAACCATAAAACAATCAATAAGAAATAATACAATAACTAATTAAATATAAATAAAATTAATTATAAATAATACGCAATTAACCAAATTAAAATAAAAAAATATACCCGGCTCTGGAAATGGGGTGGTGACATCGCATAGCCGAGGATTTACATATTTTACCTCGGTGGTGTCACACCATTGTAACATGAGGACATCGACCTCTTTGTAGTGTTGCCTACACTCTTCATTCTACAGCATTAGGCTACTTGCCAATGTGCGGTACTACGTCGCTGTGACATGGCTCATAAAGTTGAGGCATTACCCTTACAGAGGAACCTCTTGGTAGTGTCACCCACTGTAGCATGGAGACCTTGCGCTCCTTTGTAATGCTGCGCTACCGTGCTTCCTGTTAAGCACACTAGACAATCAAAGTACCTGAGAACTCATTAAGGCATCTAAGTCATCCTCCTACAGGACTTGTCCTATACAAAAGAATAAAAAGTAGACAATAGTGGTTCTGGGTCTGTAATCCCTCAATGTCTCAAAGGACTACCAACGGTTCCTGATATTCTCCCAGACAATGATCCTTTCTCGGACTAATAGCTAGATTCCTAGTAGATTTCTCTTTGAACTAATAGCATACAACTAAATGGTAGGATTACAAAGATAAAATATCAGAATATCTTCAAGCCCATCTTGATTGTTGTATCATCGACCAGCTGGCACTTAAGATCTTTGGTGAACGGATCGGCCAAATTTTCCTGGCTCTGAACATCAATCATGGTAATGACTCTGGTCTTGATAAGATCATTCATTTCCTTGTGCTTCAGTCTTACAATCCTCTTCTTACCATTGAAGAGCATTTGATACCACCACTGCAGTCGCTTGGTTATCACAGTAAATCGGTACCGCCAAAATCTGTGCACCCACCACTGCAAGATTATACATAAGCTTCCGAAGCCACTCTACTTCATCTGCTGCTGCCGCCAGTGCATAGAACTCAGATTCCATCGAGGAACGAGAGAGCATTGTATGTTTCTTTGACTTCCATGATATAGCTGCTCCACCCATGGAGAAGACGTATCCTCATGTCGACCTTTCGCTTTCTACTTTTGAATACCAGCTTGCATCACTGAAGGATTCCATCACTATTGAATAATCGTTGTAGTGCAATGCATACTTCTGATTTCTCTTAAGATATCTCATCACTCTCTTCATAGCTTTCCAGAACTTCACTCATGGATTGCTCGTGAACCGGCTCAGCATCCCCACGATGAAATCTATGTCAGACCTTGTGGCAGTTATTGCATACATCCGACTTCCGATGACGCTTGAGTACTCCAGTTGCCTGATATTTTCCCTTTGATTTGGCTTCAGTTTTTTGTCACACATGTACGAAGTATCCATCCCTGGAAGATACTGATATCCATAGCGTGTGAGCATCTTCTCAATATAATGAGACTGTGACAGCGCCACTCCAGTGTCTTTCCGGATGATCTTTTTTTTCCTAGAAAAATATCAGCTTTCCCTAAGTCCTTCATACTGAACTTGGATGAGAGGACTTCTTTGTCTTAGTGACATGTGCTAGATCTGTACCCAGGATTAGAATGTTATCTACGTATAGCAAAATGATGACTCATCTTCCATCAGCGAACTTAGTGTAAACGCACTTGTCCGTTTCACTAACCCTGTAGCCATTTGATCTTATGTATTTATCAAACTTCTCGTGCCATATCTTGGGAGCTTGCTTCAGACCGTATAATGATTTCACCAACTTGCAGACTTTGTCTTCAATCCCTTTGATAAAAAATTCTTCTGGCTATTGGATGTAAATCTCTTCGGTTAATTCTCTATTCAGGAATGTTGTCTTAACATCCATCTGATGAATGAGTAGCTTATAAATTGCACTTAGAGCAATCAACATCATGATGGTCTTTATCCGCACTACTGGGGCATATGTGTCGAAGTAGTCGATCATCTACTTCTGAGAAAATCCCTTGGCTACCAGTCTTGCCTTGAACTTGTCAACAGTTCCATCGGCCTTCATCTTCTTCTTAAAGATCCACTTGCATCCGATCGATTTTGCTCCTTCAGGTAGATCGACCAATACCCAAGTGTTGCTGGAGGTTATTGAATCATACTCATCATTGATAGCCTCCTTATAAAAGATAGCATCTCTGGTCTCCATCGCCTCATCATAGGTAAGAGGATCTGCTTCCATATGATAGGTGACAAAATTATCTCTAAAGTTCTTGTGTCTCCTTACTCGCTTAGACACAAGCTCTGCGAATTCTGGTTCAAACGTTGTCTCTGGAATGATAACTTCTTCTTGGACTACATCTTTATTGGAAGTGTTTCCCTCCTGTGCACTCACACTATTCTCCAAAATGTCTACGATAATAATATTCTTGTGCCTTGTAAACTTATCTTCAAAGAATTATGCGTCGCGAGATTCGATGATATGATTTGACTCAATATCAAGAAACCTCCGACATCACTATTTTTAGCATATCCAAGGAAGATGGTCTTAGTAGTCCTCGTACCCAGCTTCTGAATCTTCAAGTCCGGAAGCTTCACATACGCCACGCACTCCCACAGTCGAATGGTATTCATGTTGGGTCTGACTTTGAACCAGAGTTTATGAGGAGTGACATCAGAAGTTGCGTACAAAACTCTAATCAGAATGAACGTAGAGTAAGCACAACTTCTCCCCAGAAGCAGTTTGGAAGACCTGCAGCTAACAACATGGAGTTCATCATCTCTATCAATGTCCTATTCTTTCTTTCAACTACTCTATTTTATTGAGGAGAATAAGGAGCATTTGTATCATTAACAATTCTATATTCTTTACAGAACGATATGAATTCAATAGACCAATACTCTCCGCCTCGATCACTTTTGAGTCTCTTGAGTTGTTGTCGTGTTTGACGTTCGGCCTCAGCCCTGAACTCCTTAAACTTCTCGAACGCTTCATTTTTTGACTTGAGCAGATAGACGAACGCATACTTCGAGTAGTCATCGATGAATGTAATGAAATACTTCATCTTGGCATTTGTGGAGAACTATTTGAAGTCACAGATATCTGAGCGTACCAACTCCAAAAGATCTGTGCTTCGGTTAACCCATTTGAACAATTTTCTTGTGATCTTTGTCTACGCATAGACCTCACACTTCTCCACATTCTTACCCCCATATTTGGAGATAAGCCCTAGACTAGACATCTTGTTTATTCTTTTATAGTGAACATGTCCTAGTCTATTATGTCATAACTCAAAAGAGTAACAGAAGAAGAGGCTGCACTACTATTGTTTGCAGGAGTTACAAGCTAAAGTTTGAATATTCTTTCGATACAAAATACTTTTTCGAAGTATTTTTTTTGTACGACATCATCATCTATCCAGCATTTATGTCCATCCTCAAGCCTGCGTTGCAGAGAAGACTTCCTGAGACCAGATTTTTGGCTAATACCGGTACGTATTTCACATCCTGAAGCGTCAGTGACTTCTACGAAGTCAAATTTAGTACCACCGTTCTGGTCCCAAGTACTTCAACTTGTGCCTGGTTTGCCACCATAACCTTCTCAAATTTAGGCTTGTAGATGCTAAACAACTCATTATTCGAGCAAACTTGGCAGGATGCGCTAGCGTCCACCCACCAGTCAGTGTCAACACCAGTCGTCACAACCTGCACAATTATAGCAACCTTGTTAGGCTCACCTTGCTCTATCTGTTTGGGCTTGGATCTACAGTCTCTCCGATAGTGGTCCTTCTTGCCACAGTTAAAGCAAGTCACATCTGACTTGGGCTTTGGCTTCGATTTGAACGAAGCCAACTTCACATTAAGATGGTTGAAGTCATTCTTCTTGTAGTAAGAATCCTTCTGCTTTCCCTTGGAGTCACCCGCATGCACTAAGTTGGCTTTTGCCAACTGCTTGGACAACGTGTCCACTTTGTTTTGAGCTCTTAACTTATCTTCAACATGGATGTTGTGCAGTAGATCAAGGCTAACTTGCATCTTCTTCCGGTGTATATCCCAGATAAAATTGCTCCATCCTGGCGGAAGCTTGGCTATAATACTCCCCACGACGGCGTCGATTAAGGGCATGCCATCTTCCTCAAGTTTTTGACGTAACTTGAGAAGCTCCTGAACTTGAGGCAATATAGTCTTGTCGTCCTCAAATCGCATGTTCCAGACCTTTTTAGTCACATGAATCTTATTGTGGTTCTTATCTGCCTTGTAATGCATGTCTAGAGTCTCCCAGATGACCTTAGCATGGTTCGTCTTGCTGTATGAGTCTACCAGAGTATCCTCCATGGAGTTCAGAATCAGCAGCTTGCAAAGATTTTTGTCTCTTCTCTACTTGTTCTGCTTAGCAGTTGCAGTAGCAACTGTCCGAACAGTAGCATCATCACCGTCTGGGACAACCAGCTCTGGTTCTGTCAAAACGTAGTCCACCTCTGCGAGTTAAAGATTAAGGCAGACCTTCCTCTTCTAAGCGTTGTAATAATTCCCGTCAAACTTCTCAAGTTTGTTAAAACTAGTGTTGAGAAGTTTCGCACGGTTGTTCTCCATCTTTCTCGGATATTGCTTTGAGATTGTTAGTCCCGAAGCTTAACCAAAGGTGATAAAATGCGTGGTCGAGATCAAAGGTTCACACAAAATTTCCTACTCTAACTATTCTCGATTTCCACAAAGAACTATATAATGATTCTGATTACAACTTGCTCTCAAGATTACAAAGGAATCAGAAAAAATAAACTTCATGTTCTTTCTTGCACTTGCAGTTGCAGACGGACACAACGGAATTACAACCTGCAGAAGAAAAAAGAAAGGAGAAGAAGAAAATATGCTTGCTGGGGGTGATGAAGATCATTGTTGCTCAAAGCAAGATTTGATCCACACGGTCTGCTCCCAGGAACCAGCAAGTCCATATAGAACTTCTAGAATGCTCGATGTCATCTCCTTACTTGGACTCGCACGAATTTCCTGGAATGCAATAGCGTCTGCAGCAACTCTCTTCGTCTCCTCTATTTTGAAGTAAGTACTCAATGGAGGCACGAAGAGAATATTTATAGAGGAGCCTGGCCACCCATTAGTTACGGAAAGATAGGAACAACTTTAATTTGAATCCCACAAAGATAGGAACAAATTAATTCAAATCCCACAAAAAATGGATCTGAATAACCGACTATATCTTTATATAACCGTTCAAATATATCTGATAGCAGCGGCCATGCAAGCAATCGGCCATGCGGCCATTCATACAGCAGCGCAGCAGCCGCGCACTTAGCAGCGCACGCAGCAGCTCATGCGGCAGCCCATGCGCCCGCTCATACGTCCAGCTCATGCGGCCCGCTCATGCATCTAGCTCATGGGGCCAGCTCATACAACGGCGCATGCAACTCGTGCATAACCGAGTGCATCAAATGCGCACAAGCCCCATATGCCGATGCTGACGTGCTAAGTATAAAGTGCGCCAACAAAGCGTCAGTTTGTGCCCTTGAGTCCGAGTACGAGTCCAAGCCGCTGGGGCTTAGCTCCTATGAAAATAATTCCAAGAGCATGACAAAAAGCATAAATGCTTTCATGAGGAGTTAATCATTTGTCCTCCTAGAAAAATACCCCTACATGGCACCCATATGCCCCACCATACCCCATGTGCATATCTCAACTCATACAAAGTATTATATTGAGATACCCACTTGGTGGTGTAGCCAATGTGGGACTATATTTACTATTCCAAAGGCAAAAATACCAACAATATATCACGCCATCAAGATTAGAATCCATCTAAAAGTACCAGGCAAGTATATCTTGTCAAATTTGTCTATGTATTTAACAGTTTGTTTGCTTTCTTGCTTATCTATATTACAGTTAAGTTAATTGTACTATTATTTATTTAAGTGGTAGTTGCATATGCTAGTTTTTGCTTTTAATTTTATATCATAGATGTATATTGTGATAGGATATCTTCGAGTTATTGTGAACACATGTTTAAGCCCATATTTACTAGACTAATTGTACTTATACGTTGTTATAGGCACTATTGTTTACTTGCACTACCCTCGAGTCATTGCCATATTTTTATAGATCGAGTCACGGGATGGGGAGAACGATTATACGCATATGAACTACTTTTCATTATTTTATTTTTATTTAACCTAGTGTCCATGAAGGATAGGGTTATGTTGTTATCATAATGGCCACGAAGGCCTATGGTTTGACTCGTTTAGCCGTAGTTTGCTTAAGGCTATAGTGGTTTGTCCTCATTTTGTTTTGGCAGTTCACACATATATAGTTGTTCTCATATACGCACCATGATTAGCGTAGTTTCAAACTTTATATGATCAAGTCTTGCTTAGTTTCATGATACTATTTATTTACTATACATTCGGCATGCTTCTATGTATCTTGTTACATCCCACTGAGGACCTGGTCCATTTCTAGGTTTAGCAGATGAGGATTACCAGCAGAGGACATAGACCCGAGGGTACGACAACAGTTGATGTCCTGCAAATGCTTAGTTATTTTAGTATGGACTTAGCTTTATATTATTGTCTTTATCTTCTCCGTCTTCTAGTAATGGATTTGTCTCCACCGGACGACTTTTGGACTCAATATTTGTATTTACAACTCATCAATATCCATTGTTAAATTTAATTTTTGTGACTTATTTGGCTGATATATCCTAGTTTTGATAGACTTGTACTATTCTTTGGAGATTATTCGAACACATATGCTAGTGGGCTACAGACCATGAACTATATTGTTCACTCTTGATTGTTTATTCTTATGTGGATTGAGATATAGTTGACTTATCATATTAGAAATAATGCTTTAGTATAGACAACGTATACGTATTCGAACTAGGCTGGAGTCTACTTGATGTGTAGCTGGCCATTGCCATGTAACCTAGTCCTACGTATTTTGGAACTGGGGCATGACAATGCTATGGTGTGTACGAGACCAAATATCGATCACGCAATTGGCACAGTTAGCATGTATACTTCCAATCCTGGAAGGATACATTGGAGTGCGGTCAAGTAGATTCTACGATACCTTCAGGGCACTGCCGATTGGAGACTTTCTTTTGGTGGTGACAAGCCGAAGTTGGTTGGGTATATCGACGCAGATATGGCTGAAGATGTAGACACGAGATAATCGACTTTGGGCTATGTGATGATGTTTGCTGGTGGAGCGGTATCGTGGCAGTCGGGGTTGTATAAGTGTATTGCCTTGTCGACGACAGAGGCAGAGTATATTGCGGCGACGGAGGTTTGCAAGGAGTTGTTGTGGATAAAGAAGCTGTTGCAGAAAATGAGGCTAAAGCAAGAACAGTACCCTATGCTTAGCGATAGCCGGAGTGTAATTCACCTTGTGAAGAACCAGACATTTCATAGCCGGTCCAAGTACATTGATACCCGGTATCATTGGATACGGGATGTGGTTAAAAAAAAGTTTGTAAGGAGTCGGTATATTTCTTATTCCATTAGTGGAGGATTTTCAGGGTTAGACTCCGATCATTCCATAGTTTTTTTTTCGCAAGAATTTTTCACGTCAAAAATCTTTGTGTCTGCGATTTGTGTGTGGCATTTTTTATTTGTGTGTGTTTGCTCGGTTCTCTCGCAAGACTTCTTGGTTTTGGGGAACGATTTCCGCATTTGGGGGAACGCTAATGGAAAGCTTTACAGAAGCAAGCGGCACTTGAGAAGGTTCATACGGATAACAATGGAGCAGACATGTTCACAAAGATTCTTCCAAGGAAAAAGTTTGAGTACTGCAGGCGGATCGTCGGGATGACGACTCCCTCCACATGTCACACCCCGATCTCCCGCAGGTAATCTGCCGTCCCCGCTGGGCGTGATGTCGCGGGATGATCTTTCCCATCTGGACGTGATGCCGTACGAGCACAAGCTGAGCCCGTACAAGGCCATGATCTGAACATGCGGTAAGATGACTAAGCCACAGAGTCACACTGATAGGCCGCATGCAGCGGAATAAGAAACGAACAAGCAATTGGTAACAAGTTCACAGAGTCGTCAATAGCGGAAGCAGTGAATAACACAAGTTAGAAGTAGAATAAGTGCTTTATTGATATTGAACAAGTATTACAAGCGGCCCTAGACCGAGATTACAAGTCGCTCAAGCCCTCTCGAAATAGTAAAAGCGTACCAAGTGGCTATGTCATGCCCCAGTCCCAAAATACCGAGGGACTAGCCATGTGGCAATGGCCAGCAACACAACTCCAATAGGCAATCCCAATTTAATGGACCCTTTAGAGTGCGCTTAAGCTGTATAAAAATACAGTCTACACCATATATCACAAGAAAATTCTAATCTCATCCACAGAAAGAAATATAACTAAATATGATAGACTAATCAAGATAATAGATAAAGGAAATAGTCCATCATCAAATCCAAATAAATAGTATCTCGGGGAACAACCCGACACAATAAAAGAAAAAGAATATCACCAATACATATGTCCATGGGTCTAGATATGAAATATCAATGAGCATAAATCTTTGAGTATGAAACTGAAATACTCAGGAGAAATCCTCCGGTACAACCTCGTCCTCTGGTGCTAGTACTGCTACAGCGTTAGCTCATGTCCTGTATATCTCAGGGTAATCCTCCTCTATTATACCTGGAGACATAATCCGGATCCAGGTCCTCAGGGGACATAGCAAGGTACAATAAATACTCAAGCCAAATAAAATACAGTAAGTAAAAACAGATCCTCAGGGCAAACTATGTAACCAGCTATGTGAAATACAAATGAGAGCATTACTCATACTCAGGCTGAAACTACTACAGGCTCTGTGTCAGAGAGCCCATAGCAGCATGTAATATCTCGAAGGGCCAGTAAATGTGCCAAAGACAGAGTCTGAGGCACCATTAGTAATGTAGTATACGCAGGGCCAAGACATATATATATATATATATATATATATATATATATATATATATATATATATATATATATATATAAACATAATCAACCTGTAGTATGGTGAGACTCTCCCCTCCCATGTAACCTCACGTATCACATAGTAACACGCAGGGCCAAGACCTCTATCTATCACCATGAGTCATATGTACAAGTATATAAGTATGTCTGTAAACGTCATAAAGCCTATAGTCCTACACAGAATCCTGGTACCAAGAAATACATCAAGACAAACTTTGTCTCATGTAATCAATGTCAGGTGTCCTATGGTCTGTCGTGCTAGTAGTGCAAGCACGTAAAAATGGGATCGTGGTATCAACTCTCTAAGTGACGTTACACGACTCTGTGCACGGCGTCGACACACGAATCTCGTTTGGACGCTAAGTAACGTCTCCCGGTCCTAGGATGAACAAGTAAATCACAGAAGTAAAAAAGAAAGAACAAAAGCAATTAATATCACAGGATTTACTACAAGTTGGCAAGGTACACTTGCCTGGGTTCTGTGCTCCGTTAGTTGCTCCGATATAAGTGGAATATCCAGTTACGCCTCCGGATGCAGAAACAAACATCACTATTACACTTAGAAAACTTAAAATAGCTAGGATTGACTACCCATAAGTCCAATTTGGATACAGGGACAGAATTGATAGTTTCTGGTCAAAGCAGGGTCTACATGTGGCCCACTTCGTACCGAAAAATGTGCCAGAGATAAAGTTTTCCAAATTTGTCAAACTTAGTGTCTTCGAGTCCAGAACGATGATACAAACCCAACAAAATATCCAGAACTGAATTCGATAAGCCAGTTACGAAATCGTCCGTCAAGTGGAACCATGGGGCCCACGAAATAGGGTTTCGTCAACGTTCTCAGAATCGAACCAAAGTTGGGCCACAGGACTAGCGTAACGTTGCGAATCCGATGACGCAAGTTTCGTTGAGAAACGATAAGTATATACAAAATTATGATGAGTGTCAGAACAGGCCGATACGGAACTTTTTGACGGATACGCGTTGATTCCGGTGTGCACACACATACAAATCAACTTTTGCAAAATCTCACACGTCCGTGTTGACGATACATATTTTTTGGTATAATTTACACACGACAAAGTTGCCTCATTTAGTGGAACGCACCCCGTTTCGCAAAATTTTGGGTTTAGAAAACCAAGTTTTTGGTCAAATTCAACAGAAAATAAAATACAACATACATCAAATTAAATAAACTAATTAAAGAGATTAAAACTCAGTTATATTGTCTAAATTATTGTTCAAGTAAAATTTAAAAATATTAACTAGGTTGGAAGAAAATCAGACATGAACATGGGTGGTTGGAACAGTTTCTAAGCTACAAACTTGGTCATTTTTTCCTGTTTTGTATCGCGAATTACGACCGACACAGGACACGATACATTGAACTAATTATATAGATTCAAGACGGTCATATGGTCTTCGCATAGGATTCGAAAGATCGATATTTAGTTAACTATGCAGAGAGTTACAGGAGCTAGAATATGAGTACCTCGTTGTGTTGTTTGCTCAGGAAGTCGGAGCGGCTGTGCGGCGGCTTCTTTGCGGTGGCGTACGACGGTCATGGTGGCGGCGGCCAGGGTTAGTCGCAGTGGTAGAGGAGATGATGGTGGTGGTGTTCGGCTAGGCTGGTCTATATATAGGGGTGTACATGGGGGGATACGGGGAGCTGAAGGGAGGGGGTCGACAATTTCGGGGAGGGGAAGCGGAGGAGTCTGCTGCGGTTGCGGGGGTTTGGGAAGGGCACCGTAGCAGTGGGTATGGGTTTTGGTTTATCGGGTTCGGGTAGGTTTAGGATCCGGGTCCGGGTAGTTTTAGTGGATTGGTTTTGTCACGCCCCAGTCCCAAAATACGTAGGACCAGGAATACGTGACACGCCAGCTACGCATTCGACCAGACTCTGGTCTGACTCGAATACGTATAAGCTGTAATATAAAAGGGCACTATCTAGATATCTCATAAATATAAACCTCTATATCTCAATCCACAATATAAATCAGTATACAAGAAAGAGCTATATGTGCTAGAGTCGGCCGCCCAATAACACACTAACTCGAATAGACTCGAGAAGAAGTATGAGTCTATAAAAACTAGGCTACAACAGCAGATAAAATAAACAATAACCATAATGCCGGTAGATATATTGTGAGTACCTGGTACCATGCCCGCAAGACATGCAACTCCAACAGCAACTCCAAATACTCCATAATCATCTATGCTGCAAAACTGGCAGGGAACCAGGTCCTCAGAGGGACATAACAAGGTACATAAATACAACATACCAAGTAAACAGAAAGTACAAGTGCAACAACATGGTATTATATTATAACCAAACAAGTGTGACACAGTTTAAAGACAACGTTCGACGCGTGGGCTTTCTAAAATAAAACCGTAGCTCCGGACACGGAAACACACGGCACGTACCGCAGCTCCGGGCAAAGAGTCACACGGGTGAAACAGCTACACTAGATACAGGTATCACTACAAAATACTACAATATATAAGCGCATGCAGAGTAGCCCAAACTTCTAGTAACTGTCTTCCCCTTCCCAAGCGGTCAACGATTGTGCGCTGAACCTGAACCTCTATCTAACAGTCTCGACACACGGAAGATAACTCAACAGACGCGACCCTAAGGTCATCCCAGCCTCTGGTCATGATGTCAGTATCAGGATACAGGAATCTGGCACGATCACAGTGTATGAGTGTGTCCTGGGGTGTCGATATACTCAGGTACGCATATCGGGATGCTACGAAACATCCAACAATCCTTCTAAGGCGTTACGACGTACGTCTTCACCCGGTTGTGAACCGGTCGCGAAGTATCGAACGTCAACATAACTACGTGCACAATGTACATAACGAAATAATAAATATCTGTAAACTAAAATACAGGATGGCAAGGTACACTTGCCTGCGTCCGGCTGCTGAAGATGGGGATCCGGTACAACGTCCAAGTCTGCAGGTCCCGTAGTACCTAGAGATGAGACACAAGTTCAATCAATAACTATCACGAGACTGAAATAAGATGTAACACACGTCTAATCATATGTTCAATCTTAGTTACAAGTTTCCTGGACACGAAGCTAGAGGGTTGACCAAGGTTGACTAATGGTACGTTACGTCAAATCAGATTAATCACCTACACAATATCATCAACAATCCTCAATCTTATATCTCACCACGATGTTCAGTAGTTCCAGCCATGATCAAATCCTCAAATTTTATCCTAGTCTTCATAGTCATTACCATGTATGTTGACATATTTCATCCTCTAATAATTTATTATTATTAAATCCTCCTATATACAATCCTCTATCATTTCATAATAAACTTCTCTTCAATTAAATTCATTTTTATTATCCCATAATAAATGACCAACTTTTAAGGATTACGGCTTATACTCGATCAAGCGATCAACAATGCATATACCTTGTATAAACCCTAAAAATCTCATATGGTATTTAGACCCCAACCTCATTATATTTAACCTTTCCAACCATCAATTATCTATATTTCATAATCTCAATCAATTTATATTTAACCCATAAATATTCAACTTAGCTTAGTACCATCAATCACACATATTTAAGATGTAATAAACTTTAAAACTCATGCATTCTAAGTCCTAACATCTTAATGTATAGTAAACTCTTAAGCTAAATCTAAAACACACACAACCCTTAAACTCAATGCATAAAATCCCCATCAATAACTAATATATGTCACCCAATAATCGATATGAACTACACTTCATATTTATAGGGGGAGGATTCGTCACCTAGGCTGTGAGGACCGGTGTTCGTCCCTGGCCGGAGTAGGGTAGGGTGGTGGTGTTGGTGGTTCAGTAGGCTGCCGACGACGAGGGATGAACAGAGGAGTGGCATCAGTGGAAACCGAAGGATGGCAGTCGGCGGATGATGGAATCTCGTCGGGGTGGTTGTGCTGCCTGGCCGGAACGGGGGGGGATGACCGCACGGCGGGAAGGTTGGCCGGTACAGTGCGGCGGCGGGGGGGACGCACACAGCCTTGATCGGCTGCTCACTGACGCGCGGGGATGCACACAGCGGTGGAGTTGCTCAGGCCGCGCGGGGTGCTGATGACGTCGTCGCGGCGGGGTCAATAGCCGGAGTCGGGTATAGGCCGGCGGTCGAGGAAGATCAGTGGCCGGCCGGAGTGGGGACTCTTCTTCAATGAGAAGAAGAGAGAAGAAATAAAGGAAGAAGAAGAAGAAGAAGAAGAATGGAGGAAGAAGGAGTTTGCATGGGGGTTTTAAATGAAGGAGTGAGGAGAGAGAGAGGAGTTTTCCCTTGGGATTAGAGCCGGTTGGAATGTGTGTTGAGGGTGGGGTGAAATGTTACTTTATAGGGGTTGGTGAAAGGGGATGGATGGTTGTGATCATCCCATTCAAAATGGATGGTTGTGATTGATCATGAAGAGAAGAGGGTTTCTTCATGAGGGGTGAAAGGATGGGTAAGAATGGGACCCATTTTGGGACCTCTCATTTGTTCCTGGCCAATAGGGTGGTACCACATAATTCAATAATTGCAACTTAGCCCCATAAATTTGGGAAATTGCATGAACACATAAAATGACCCAAAAATTGCGGAGAAAATATGTTTAGCAATTTTTATCGTGAGAGGGTGTTGTGTGTTAGGCACGGGTTTAATTAGGAAGGCATTGGGATTAATTTAGGATTAAAAATAGGATTTACAAAGTTGGTATCCCCGATTTAAATAGAAATAAAGTGTCCCACGAATTTAATTTAATTGGGGGCACTTGGGGCCAAAATCTGAAAATGACACAAGGTCAAAAATGGTGAGGGCTTGGAGTCAGTCTTGGACCCTTTAGTTGGTCCGGCTCAACGGGTTAAGTTGGTATCCCAAAATTTAGGATAACGACACAGGTGTCCGACACGGAATTAAATATGGGTTATAATTTTTGGAATGTTGTGCAATTAATTTAGAGCACAATAAAACTGATTTTAAAGGACGGAAAAATTCAATGCCTAAGTTGGCGGGTCAGGTCAGAAGTACAATAATTGAACAGAATTTATGGGTTGATATTGGGCTCCGAATAATCAGACAATGATAGGGCGCGCCAAGGGTTTTAATTAATTGAATTAAATACCAGATAACTTATCTCTACTCTAAACCTCGACATCTGCTACCAATAACCAGAATTTTCTAAATCCACCCTAACTATCTACAGAATAAATCGAGGGGGTTTACATTCTTTCCAACTTAGAAAAATTTCGTCCCCGAAATTAAAAGTAAAGCACGATAATATCTAACAGAATTTTAAACACTAGTAATCAAATGCCGTACGTAAATTTATACCTTGCTCCTCAAATAAGTACGGGAATCGCTGCCGAATAGAATCCTCGCACTCCCAAGTAGACTCGCTTGGTGAATGGTACTTTCATGCCACTCTGACCAGTCGAATCGTCTGCCCTCTCAAAGTCTTCTCGCTGCGATCGAGGATCTCAACTGGCTGCTCTACGTAAGACAGACTGGACCCGACTGTAATCTCCGAATGATCAAGCACGTAGCTAGGGTCTGCGACATATCTCCTCAGCTGTAATACATGAAATACATCATGTACTCCCTCTAATGATGGAGGTAATGCAAGACGGTACGCCACTTCGCCAACTCGTTCCAAAATGTCAAAAGGTCCGATATACCGCGAACTCAGCTTGCCTCTGCCTCCGAATCTGATGGTACCGCGGGTAGGCGATATCCTCAGAAATACATGGTCACCCTCCTTGAATTCCAATAGTCTGTGGTGCGCATCTGCCCAGTGTTTCTGTCTGTCCTGTGCTACGCGCAGGTGGCTCTGAATCTGCTTGACCTTCTCTACTGTCTGTGTCACCAACTCTGGACCAAGTATCTGACGCTCTCCCACATCACTCCAACAAACTGGCGACCTATATTTTCTGCCGTACAGTGCCTCATAAGGTGCCATCTGTATGCTGGCCTGGTAACTGTTATTGTAGGAGAATTCCACCAAGTGTAGGTGGTCCTCCCAAGATCCTCCAAAATCAATCATGCACGCTCTCAACATATCCTCTAATATCTGTATCGTGTGCTCTGACTGTCCATCAGTCTGTGGATGATACGCAGTGCTGAACTTGAGACGAGTTCATAGGCTCTCCTGCATACTCCGCCAAAAATGTGACGTGAATCTGGAATCATGATCCGATACGATGCTGACAGGCACTCCATGTAGTCGTACTATCTGCCTCATATATATGTCAGCTAAAGTCTCCATGGATTGCCCAACTCTGAAGGACAAGAAATGTGCAGACTTGGTGAGTCTGTCTACGACAACCCAAAACGGCATCCTTCCCGCTAGGGCTCCGCGGGAATCCTGAGACGAAGTCCATGGTAATGTGTTCCCACTTCCACTCGGGAATGGGAAGTGGCTGCAATAATCCTGCAGTCCTCTGATGTTCAGCCTTAATTTGTTGACAAACTAAACACTTCGCCACGAATCTTGTAATTTCTCTCTTCATCCCATGCTACCAGAAATGCTGCCTCAAGTCTCGGTACATCTTCGTACCCCCGGGATGAATGGAATAAATTAAGCTATGAGTCTCGGTCATCAACTCTTGGCATAGCTTGCCACTCGGAACATATAGGCGATCTCCGCACCTCAACGTTCCATCTTCATGAATCCTGAGTCCCGTCTGCATGCCGGCCTCTGTTCTCTCTCGCAGACGTCGAAATTTCGCATCTGTAGACAATGCTGCCTTGATCCTCTCAATCAAAGTAGACTGAACCTCAAGACTGGCCATCTGTCCATCCATGCTTGGCAATACGATCTCTATCCCAAGCTCCTGGAGATCCTCTAGCAATTGTCGCTGCGTCGTCAAAAAGTATGCCATGGGCTTCCTGCTTAAGGCATCTGCTACGACATTCGCCTTGCCAGGGTGGTACTACAACTCAATGTCATAATCTGTCATCAACTCTAGCCAGCGTCTCTGCCTCATATTGAGCTTCTTCTGCGTGTAGACGTACTTCAGACTTTTATGATCTGTGTAAATCTCAACACGCTCACCATAAAGGTAATGTCTCCATAGCTTTAGTGCAAATATCACTGCAGCTAGCTCCAAGTCATACGTCGGATAGTTTTTCTCATGAACTCTCAGCTGTCTCGATACGTAGGCTATCACCTTGTCGTGTTGCATCAGTACACAACCTAATCCGCTCTCAGACGCATCACTGTACATCTACAAATCCTTCTGATCCTGAAGGTAGTGTCAAAATCGGTGGTGATGTCAAATGCTTCTTCAGCTCATCGAAAGCCGCCTGACACTCGTCGGTCCAGATAAACTCCTCGCCTTTACGCGTCAGTTGCGTCATAGGCGCAGCTATCCTCGAGAAGTTTTCCACGAACCTCCGATAGTATCCAGCAAGTCCGAGGAAATTCCTAACCTCTGTAACTGATGTAGGGGTAGGCCACGTCTCAACTGCAGCTATCTTCTCTGGGTCAACTGATAGTCCATCTTTGGTGATTATGTGCCCCAGAAATGGTACTCTATCCAGGCAGAACTCACATTTGCTGAGCTTGGCGTACGGCCTCTCATGTCTCAGTGTCTCCAACACGATCCTGAGATGTCTCTCGTGCTCCTCTTGGCTCTTGGAATCAACCAAGATGTCGTCGATAATTACCACCACGAACTTATCCAAGTACTGGTGGAAAATATTATTCCTCGAACTCATAATTACTACTGGCACGTTGGTTAAGCCAAACGACAAGACTAGAGACTCATAGTATCCATACTTCGTCCTGAAAGTCGTCTATCTTCCCGAACCTAGATCTGATAATAGCTGGATCTGAGATCGATCTTCAAAATACATATGCGCCACATAGCTGATTCAATTAAATCTTTGATGTGCGACAATGGTACTTGCTCTTTATCGCTATCGCATTTAATGCCCTGCATTCGTTATGCAACGTATCGTCCCGTCCTTCTTTGGTACAATAAGATGGTTGCTCCCCATGAAAAAATACTAGCCCGACTGAAACCCTTGTCTAAGTAATCCTCTACTATAGACCTTCAACTCAATCAACTCTTTCGGCGCTAGTCTGAAGACGGGAAAATAATTGGCTCTGCTCTTGGAGTCAACTCTATAGCAAATTCTATCTCTGTCAGGTGGCAGGCCGAAAAGATTCTCTAGAACCACATCCTTAAACTCTGGTATAATGCGGGGTACACTGGTTCCCCTTCTGCAATGTGTGCCTCTAAGGTAGGTGGGCACCATGCTTCCAGGCTCTCTAAAAACTCAAATTCAGGGTAATCCGGTGGTCTAAAGGTGACACAACCACGACGACAATCAAGCGTTGCGTGGTATTGGCTCAACTAATCCATGTCTAGGATAAGGTCGTAAAATAATTTCTCCCGTTCTGTTTTCAAAATCAATCCTCAAAAGAAAAAGAAATTTTTCTTGCCTAATGTATAATTCTCTTCTCCTCAAAGTTTTCCCTAAAATTTTATTCCTCGAATTTCTTCTTTTCGTTATTCATCTCTCCAAGTCACAAATACGATAATGGTATCACTCAAGTACATACTAGAATTTTGGAATCCGATCATTATCTTCCTAGTGAGACCCTAAAATTTCATCTCCTTTAGCTCATAATCATCGTTCCTAGCATTGCTATCATATACAACCACTAGTTTCCATCATCAGGCTATGCATTCCCATAAATCATTCTAGGTCATGATCAACAATCTTTCCAGCTCCTCGTACTTCCAAGATCACTGCTATCTCAAGTATGAATAGGGTACTACTGGCTCCAATTCTCTTGCTACCCTTCCATACTAGTTCTAGAATCCAAAGAACCCATCAATCTATCCTGATAAGGTAACAATCTTCTCCGAGAAAGGTATACGAATTCTGTCTCCCGTCGTCTGGTCTTCGATCTTCTTCTGGAGGGAAGTCATCAGTCACAAGCATTCATCTCCCCGAACAATAGGGGACGAGAAACAAGGATAGCGATATTAACGAAGATTGAACGAATGCAAAGTGGAAGTCCAAGGGCGATAATCACATACAAAGAATTTTAAAATCGATTATGGATTGAGATCCTATTCAATAATCATAACATCTATTCATAATTTGTAGGCTCGCTTGGCACAGTCAGGTGACCAAGACGATTTAAATCGGACCTGCATGGGCCACCACAAAAACATGTCACGCCCCAGTCCCAAAATACGTAGGACCAGGAATACGTGACACGCCAGCTACGCATTCGACCAAACTCTGGTCTGACTCGAATACGTATAAGCTGTAATATAAAAGGGCACTATCTAGATATCTCATAAATGTAAACCTCTATATCTCAATCCATAATATAAATCAGTATACAATAAAGAGCTATATGTGCTAGAGTCGGCCGCCCAATAACACACTAACTCGAATAGACTCGAGAAGAAGTATGAGTCTATAAAAACTAGGCTACAACAGCAGATGAAATAAACAATAACCATAATGCCGGTAGATATAATGTGAGTACCTGGTACCATGCCCGCAAGACATGCAACTCCAACAGCAACTCCAAATGCTCCGTAATCATCTATGCTGCAAAACTGGCAGGGAACCAGGTCCTCAAAGGGACGTAACAAGGTACAGAAATACAACATGCCAAGTAAACAGAAAGTACAAGTGCAACAACAGGGTACTCTATCATAACCAAACAAGTATGACACAGTTTAAAGACAACGTTCGACGTGTGGGCTTTCTAAAATAAAACCGTAGCTCCGGACACGGAAACACACGGCACGTACCGCAGCTCCGGGCAAAGGGTCACACGGGTGAAACAGCTACACTAGATACAGGTATCACTACAAAATACTACAATATATAAGCGCGTACAGAGTAGCTTAAACGTCTAGTAACTGTCTTCCCCTTCCCAAGCGATCAACGATTGTGCGCTAAACCTGAACCTCTATCTAACAGTCTTGACACACGGAAGATAACTCAATAGACGCGACCCTAAGGTCGTCCCAGTCTCTGGTCATGATGTCAGTATCAGGATACAGGAATCTGGCACGATCACAGTGTATGAGTGTGTCCTGGGGTATCGATATACTCAGGTACGCATATCGGGATGCTACGAAATATCCAACAATCCTTCTAAGGCATTACGACGTACGTCTTCACCCGGTTGTGAACCGGTCGCGAAGTATCGAACGTCAACATAACTACGTGCACAATGTACATAACGAAACAATAAATATCTGTAAACTAAAATACAGGATGGCAAGGTACACTTGCCTGCATCCGGCTGCTGAAGATGGGGATCCGGTACAACGTCCAAGTCTGCAGGTCCCGTAGTACCTAGAGATGAGACACAAGTTCAATCAATAACTATCACGAGACTGAAATAAGATGTAACACACGTCTAATCATATGTTCAATCTTAGTTACAAGTTTCCTGGACACGAAGCTAGAGGGTTGACTAATGGTACGTTACGTCAAATCAGATTAATCACCTACACAATATCATCAACAATCCTCAATCTTATATCTCACTACGATGTTCAGTAGTTCCAGCCATGATCAAATCCTCAAATCTCACCCTAGTCTTCACAGTCATTACCATGTACGTTGACATATTTTATCCTCCAATAATTTATTATTATTAAATCCTCCTATATGCAATCCTCTATCATTTCATAATAAACTTCTCTTCAATTAAATTCATTTTTATTATCCCATAATAAATGACCAACTTTTAAGGATTACGGCTTATACTCGATCAATCGATCAACAATGCATATACCTTGTATAAACCCTAAAATCTCATATGGTATTTAGACCCCAACCTCATTATATTTAACCTTTCCAACCATCGATTATCTATATTTCATAATATCAATCAATTTATATTTAACCCATAAATATTCAACTTAGCTTAGTACCATCAATCACACATATTTAAGATGTAATAAACTTTAAAACTCATGCATTCTAAGTCCTAACATCTTAATGTATAGTAAACTCTTAAGCTAAATCTAAAATACACACAACCCTTAAACTCAATGCATAAAATCCCCATCAATAACTAATATATGTCACCCAATAATCGATATGAAACTACACTTCATATTTATAGGGGGAGGAGTCGTCACCTAGGCTGTGAGGACCGGTGGCCGTCCCTGGCCGGAGTAGGGTAGGGTGGTGGTGTTGGTGGTTCAGTAGGCTGCCGACGACGAGGGATGAACGGAGGAGTGGCAGCAGTGGAAACCGAAGGATGGCAGTCGGCGGATGATGGAATCTCGTCGGGGTGGCTGTGCTGTCTGGCCGAAATGGGGGGGAATGCTCCGTCGGAGCTGCACGTGGGGAAGGATGACCGCACGGCGGAAAGGTTGGCCGGCACAGTACGGCGGTGGGGGGGACGCACACAGCCTTGGTCGGCTGCTCACTGACGCGCGGGGACGCACACAGCGGTGGAGTTGCTCAGGCCGCGCGGGGTGCTGATGACGTCGCCGCGGCGGGGTCGATGGCCAGAGTCGGGTACAGGCCGGCGGTCGAGGAAGATCAGTGGCCGGCCGGAGTGGGGACTCTTCTTCAGTGAGAAGAAGAGAGAAGAAATAAAGGAAGAAGAAGAATGGAGGAAGAAGGAGTTTGCATGGGGGTTTTAAATGAAGGAGTGAGGAAAGAGAGAGGAGTTTTCCCTTAGGATTAGGGCCGGTTGGAATGTGTGTTGAGGGTGGGGTGAAATGTTACTTTATAGGGGTTGGTGAAAGGGGATGGATGGTTGTGATCATCCCATTCAAAATGGATGGTTATGATTGATCATGAAGAGAAGAGGGTTTCTTCATGAGGGATGAAATGATGGGTGAGAATGGGACCCTATTTTGGGACCTCTCATTTGTTCTTGGCCAATAGGGTGGTGCCACATAATTCAATAATTGCAACTTAGTCCCGTAAATTCGGGAAATTACATGAACACATAAAATGACACAAAAATTGCAGAGAAAAATATGTTTAGCAATTTCATGGTGAGAGGGTGTTGTGCGTTAGGCACGGGTTTAATTAGGAAGGCATTGGGATTAATTTAGGATTAAAAATAGGATTTACAAAGTTGGTATCCCCGATTTAAATATAAATAAAGTGTCCCGCGAATTTAATTTAATTGGGGGCACTTGGGGCCAAAATCCGGAAATGACGCAATGGTCAAAAATGGTGGAGGCTTGGAGTCAGTCTTGGACCCTTTAGTTGGTCCAGCTCAACTGGTTAAGTTGGTATCCCAAAATTTAGGGTAACGACACAGGTGTCCGACAATGAATTTAATATGGGTTACGATTTTCGGAATGTTGCGCAATTAATTTAGAGCACAATAAAACTGATTTTAAAGGACGGAAAAGTCCAATGCCTAATTTGGCGGGTCAGGTCAGAAGTACAATAATTGAACAGAATTTATGGGCTGATATTGGGCTCCGAATAATCAGACAATGATAGGGCGCGCCAAGGGTTTTAATTAATTGAATTAAATACCAGATAAGTTATCTCTACTCTAAACCTCGACATCTGCTACCAATAACCAGAATTTTCTAAATCCACCCTAACTATCTACAGAATAAATCGAGGGGGTTTACAGGTTTGGTTCGGTTTGGGTTGGTTTAGGTTGGTTTAATATATATATATATATATATGGTCATTAAAAATAGTTTTGGACCCTAATAAATTCCAGAAAAATTACACAATACTTTCTTATTAGTTATACACCCAAAAATATAATTTTTTGTACTATTTTAATAATTAATTAAATACACATAATTATAAATTAATAAATATTATATATTATAAATTGCTAAAAATTACAGAAAATTCTCCCTTAAACTCAGTAATTACAAATACCAATAATAAAATAAAAAATTTAAATTCTAAAAAATTAGGGTATTTACAGTCTATATTTGTGGAATTATACATAGACAATATTCCAACATTATGTCTTGTATATGTGCTTCAGTTCCGGACGCAACGTTTCAAGCCTCCAGAGCGAACTTCATGCCTTAAATCGCACGAAGGGAGTTTCCGCACTGAACGAGGTTCTCCCGCACCCTGTAAGTAATCTGGTGGGTTATCAGTACATGAATGCACTGGGGGAGGCTTCTCGCCCACTCGACAAATCCAAACACGTTATATAGGTTTCGTGTACCATCTATTAAGTTATCTTCCTAGTCTTGTCTTAGGACCAGTTTCATGGAAATAATGTAAAGCCTAACCCGTGTGGCAGTGCGCCATACGATATAAGAGTAACACGGCGAGACTTACCAACTTACCATTCGTCCTTCCTTGTCCAATGATTAAACCAAGCTAAGACATATGTAATAAAATCCAGGGGCAATTGCATAAGAAAACACAAGTGTCAGCAAACACAAGTGTCATGAGCGAGGTTCTGTTTCAGGTGCACGATTTACACAGATTACTCAGGTGTATTGCAGAAGACGTTTAAGTGTTCAATTATGTACAAGTGTGTTATACTCATGTCCGTTCAGGTGATCCAGATTTACTAGGCACAATGCAATAACTCGCACGCGGATTATCGCTAAGCGAGGATGACTTATCTATATGAACAAGAGTCGCTGGCATAGCCATAAAGGACGGGTTGTAGTCTTGAGCAAGAATGACGTGCAACGAAAGAACACAAGGCGCTATATGCCATCATGCCTGAACACGAGACTACTTAGTCTTTGAGCGAGAATAACGTGCAACGAAAGAACACGAGGTGCTACATGTCATCATGCCCGAATACGAAGACTAACACGATGTTTCGTCCGGATCAGATCAGCCAATGCCCCGAAGACCGTCCGTAGGAACCCATTTAATACCTTGTGCACAAGTTGTCCATGACATGCAAGTCTTGGGTCTTCCAGATTCACAATATGACATGATAATTCTTAATTCTTTTTCTGAACGAGTATTGCTCCACGAGTTGTGATTCTTTGCTTTACTTGACATGATTCTCGTTCAAAGTTAAACTTGACTTGATGCATTCCCCTGGTTCGAAAACTGCCTTGGCGACCTAACGGTCCCGGATACTTGCAGGTTCATATTACTCAAAAGAATTATTTGATAGTCTTCTGGCTAACTAAATGCATGCACGATACGGATATTGTTACTTGATTATGGCATAAATTTATGTGGCAAGCATTGAAATGAGGCAACGAGTACAAACTACAACGTAAGCAGGCAAACATGCATTTACGTTAGCACGGGTCTAAGGGGTAGTACGAGGAGTGAATCCGTACAGGGACATACCGAGCGACATAATCTAGGGGGAGAGCAGTGTAAACAAGTGAGCAGTGCACTACGGAGAGTATATATAACAATCTACTCGAGGCATAGCGGGGTTTACTTGCACGAAGCTAAATTAGCATACGAGGGTCCAAGTTATAAGCCAAATTTTATTTCTATGTTCTAACACAAGCAATACAAGATATGATTATTCTCTTAGCTAGGTGCGTTGTATTCTTTATTAGCATACATGGGGTAATTCACCTAGCGACGAGCATGTATCGTCTATATTTTAAGTGTGCTGGCTAAGCAAAGATAAGTTTATCGTAGCCACCCACCTTAGCGATGTTTCGCTTCGGTCGAGCGATACTCTGAGCGACCTTTTGAAAGTCTAAGTCTGAACTCCCGAAGGGCCAAGTCTGGAATCATTTGTCTCAAACGAGTATTCTCGTTGAGCAAAGCGGGTCGGGTCGTTGCACTTGCGCCGTTTGAATCAGTTATCCGCTTGAACGGAACGGGTCGTTACACCACATAGTTGTGAAGGAAGAGATTTGTTGGAGTGGATGGGTTCACAACCTATATGAAAAATACTCCGAAATTGGATTGAGTATTCCTATATATGTAAACCCCCTGATTTTCAAGAAATTTTGGATTTTGGATTTTTCACAATTTTCTGGAATTTTCTGGGAATTTTCTGTAATTAAATTCAGGTGTTTTAATTATTAAATAATTTTAAATGATAATAAATAATATTAAAATATTATTTAAATAAGATTTTATGGTGTAAAATGAAAAACTAGACATAGGATAATTTTCCGGGAATTTATTGGACCCCGAAAGCAGTTTAAAAGCCCTAAAAACTAATTAATTAATAAAACCACAATAAACTGGGTTTATTTTTAAACCAAACCATTTCTGAACCGGACCGGGTTCATTGAACCAAACCCAATCCTTAGCGGGTCGGATCCGAGTCTAACCCAGACCCGACCCACTAGCCCGACCCGACCCGCATTTGTTGTCACGCCCCAGTCCCAAAATCTACGAGACCAGACACGTGGCAATGGCCAGCTGGTACGACTCCGTAGGGCTTTCTAATTTAATGGACCCGACGAAGTGCACTTACGCTGTCCATGGTCAAGTGATCCAAGTAACAATCTATTTCTAATATACAACAACTAATTCTAAATCTCAATCCAGGGTAAGTAATCTCAAGAAAGAACGATACGCATCATCAGTCTGCAGCCCAATAACACATCCGTTCGAATAGACCAGAAGAACAATATAGGTCTATAAATACTAGGCTATATAAGCAGAATAAAATGGAAGGAATACAAGACTGAAATAGCTGGAAATATAAATATACCTGCAATGATGTCCATACTCTAGCAGATCAAGTATCCTGCAACCGCACAAACAACCTGGAAGGGAACCAGGTCCTCAGAGGGACGTAACAAGATACAAAAAAATACATGCCATAAAGTAAGTACTGAGTAAATAAATGGGGGTGTGCTAACCATCTAAGTGAATGCAATTTAAAGACCTGGTAGTACGCATGGGAATGTGTAGGCTCAGACATATGCTGACGTAATTCACCAATCGTCGGGACTGGCTAGTATATGCCACATATGCCCCCGTTTAAGGGCATTGATGCTATCCCCATCTCCGAAGAGCATGGTAACTCGCTATAATCCCCATCTCCGAAGAGCATGGTAACTCGCTATAATCCCCATCTTCGAAGAGCATGGTAACTCGCTATATATACTGTAATCCCCATCTCCGAAGAGCATGGTAACTCGAGTATATATCAGGGGGGGTTTCCCATACGCCTACGAGATGTCTTTCCCGCCCGATGTAGATGTACAAATCGTGAAAACGACGTGGACATCTTATACTATGATGCAAGTCTCTATGAAATAAACTACTGAGCTACATACCGCTACACGTGTTGCTCATACTGATGGCCAGTCGCGCATGAGGCACGCGTCCCTACATGAACTCACTCTGTGACGTGTAATGATACGTGTCAAGGCCTGGGAAGTTATATCAATAACTTCACAACTTTAGGTGGGTCTACTAGACACTAAGTCAGATACTACTCCTAACGTCAACGCCTTCGTTGACTGCACCCGAGTCTGCTCGGACGCGCACATTTATATAATGAATAAATATGTAACCAAATATAATTGAATTTAAACAGTACAACAAGGCAAGGTATACTTGCCTGCGCGAGGCTGCTGATGACGGGGTCCCAGTACTGCGTCCAAGTCCTCGGGTCCCGCAATACCTAGAGTTGAATTACAAACTAGAATCAATAATCTATTTTACAACAGACAGGGGTGCTACACATATCTACTCCTAGATGCAATCTCAGCTACGACTAACAGAGACTAGACACTAAAGGGTTGACTACAGTTGACTTTCGGTACGATAGTCAAAACAACTAGTCCTCCATATGCTCTCCTCAAATTAATTCTCCAATATTAAATTAATAAATTCTATCATGAACCACACATCCCGATTATTTATTTAAATGTCACAAACTCACTTTACCTCAAATTCATAATTTAATTTTATTTGTTATATTTTAAGTCGAAGACAATCTCAAATCCATAGTCCAACTTTATCAAATACGAGATACATGCTCACTATAAATATTTAAACTTATGTCAACCTCATTTAACCCATCCTCAAGTCATTTTAATTTTCCATATGCATTCACATAAAACCTCATTTGAATTAACCAAAGTATATCTTATCACATAATGCAATGTAAACCTACACTAACCATTTATATATATTCAAGGACCTTCTTTCAAATGTAATTAACCCACAAGTAATTTATTTATTATTTCCTTCACCCATGCATATATCCATGACACATTATTCATGTTTAATCATTATTAACATAACCTTATCCATGTTCTTATTTAAACATCATTAGCATACTCAATGTAACCCCATAATTACTTAGTTTAAATACTCCTCCCATTAACCATACATAATATATATATCACCCTAACATATTAACATCTCCATAATTTACATTATTCCCTTATATAAACTCCTATTTAAAACAATTAATATTCTGGAAATTTATTACAAAAGAGGTGGAGAAGTGAACCTCAAGGAGGCTCGTCGGAGTTGATGGTGCTCGTGGTGGTGGTGATGAAGCTTGATGGTGAGGGGGGGGGGGGGTCGGCCAAATGGGAGAGGGCTGTGCACAGTGGCCGTGGGGTGTGGGAAGGGGCTGTGGTGGTGGTGGTGAAGGCTAGTATGGTGTTGGTGAAGTAGGGAAGTGGGTGGTGAAGTTAGAGGGAAGAAGAAGAAGGAGAAGAAGAAGAAGAAGAAGAAAAGAAAAGAGAAGGAATGGGGAGGGGGTCGGCCGAATGGTATTGGGAGGGAGGAGAGAGAGTGAGGGGAGGGGGTTTTCAATGCTCCTAGATATTAGGGCCGGCCTAGGGATATGTGTGTGAGGGGGGGGGGGATTAAATAGGAGAGTGTGTATGAATGAGTGGTGGAGAATGATTGGAATTAATTGAATGAATGGTTGAGATTGTTCATGAGGGATAAATGAATCCATGAGAGAGAGAGGGGGGTTGTGACCGGTCCAAGAGGGAAGGGGGGCTTTCTTCATTTGCTCAAACCAATGAGAAAGTGACACCTATCGCTACCTTTGCACATTAGCCCCTTAAGTTCGGGAACTTGTACAAACACATAAAATGACGCGAAAATTATGCCAAAAATTACGTTTATTAAATTGTATGACGAGGGGGTAGTGTGGGTGAGGAACGGGTTTAATTAAATGGGCATTGGGATTAATTTAGGATTTAAATGGGATTTACCAAGTTGGTAATCTCGAATTAAATAGAAATAAGCGTCCCGCGAATTTAATTTAATTTGGGGCACTTGGGGTCAAAATTCGGAAATGGCGCAGAAGCCAAAAATGGTGGGGGCTTAGAGTCAGTCTTGGATCCTTTTGTTGGTCCGGCTCAACAGGTTAAGTTGGTATCCCAAAATTTAGAGTAACGACACAGGAGTCCGACACCGAATTAAATATGAATTTCGAATTCGAAAAATTGTGCAATTAATTTAGAGCACAACGGAATCTGACTTTTTGTGACGGAAAAGTCCAGTGCCTAATTTGGCGGGTCTAGTCAGAAGTACAATATTTGTATGGAATTTATGGGCTGAAAATGGGCTCCGAATAATTAGACAACGATAGTGCGCGCCAAGGGTTTTAATTAATTGGATTAAAATTCCAGATAAATATACTCTATTCTAAACCTCAATAATTTCTATAAAAAATTTCCTGGTCCACTCTAACTATCCACAGAATAAATTTAGGGGGGTTTACATTTGTATTGGATCGGGCCGGATCCGCTAGGACCCGACCCGTCCGCCCGACCGCCCGAACCCGCTAGCCCTCTCTTCTCCCCCAAACAGCCGACCCTGACTCTTCACCTTCCCCCGCCGTCGGCAGCCGCGTCGCTCCGGCTTCCCTAACGTCCGTCGCCGACCCTCCAGTTCCCCTCCCCTCACCGACCACCGTTCATCTCCCCTCTCCCCCGCCGGCTCCCTATAAAACCCTTCCTCCCTTATCTCCACCCCAACCGAACCCTAGTTCCGGCCACCTCCTTCCCCCTAGCTCCGCCGCGACTTCCTTCCAGCACCTCGCCGAGCACCGGACCACCGCAGCCCTGAGCCCAGACCCCGCTGCCTCCGGCCTCCCTCCGCCACAGCTCCGGCTGCCGCAGAGCCTCTGACCCAGAAACCCTAACCCTAGCTTCGGTGGACACAGTACCCTGACACGTGTCGGACACGTGTCGGACAGGAAGAATTCGCAGTTTCTGGAGCCATGTTCAGGTACTCGTATCTCACTCCTCGCTACCCCAATTTTTTTTCCGTCAGTTGCATCACGTAGCCTGTATGACCCCCTCGGTGCCCGTGCAAACCGCCCGGTGCATCGCGTCCTGTGGTGATCGTGAACCACGATCCAAAAATAGGAAAACCAACACCCTGTTTTACCCCGGAACTGAGTACGCTCTGCCAAACGGGACGACTTGGTCGCGTGCGGTCTTCACCGATACGTGCTCGTCGTTGATACGGACGTATAAAATTTTGCAGAAGTTGATTTGGATGTGCGTGCACACCGGAATCAATGCGTATCCGCGGACACTATCCCGTATTCGTCCTTTCTGGTTCTCGCTGTAACTTAGTGTACACACGTCGGATCGAGACAAAACTTGCGCCATCGGACTCGTAGCAATACGCTGGTCCTGTGACCCAAGTTAGGTTCGATTCTGAGAACGTTGACAAAATCGTGTGTCGTGGGCCCCACAGGCTCCACTTGACGGGCAATTTTGTGATCGGCTCATCGTAATCCAATTCTGGAAGTTCCGTTTGGTTCGTATCATCGTTCCTGACCTGTTGACACTAAGTTGGACAGATTTGGAGACCTTTGACCCAGACACATTTTTCGGTGCAAAGCGGCCCACCTATGGACCCCGCTTTGACCCGAAATGTCATTTTCGCCCCTGTGTCCAAATTGGACTCAAGGACATACAATTATAACTGATTGATATTTTCTGAATCTGATGGTGATGTTTGTTTCAGCAACCGGAGCAGTCCCTGCAATTCCTGCTGAAGTCAGAGCTACAATTTGAGTCAGAACCCCAGGCAAGTGTACCTTGCCAAATACTGCAGTTCTTGTTACATATTCTTTGACTTATTTATACATTGTTGTACATGCTTGAACTAGGACCGTGTGACTTACTTAGCATCCGATTAATAGTCGGGTGCCAACCCCGTACGCGGAGTTGTGTACGTCACCTAGAGCTGGTTATCGTGACCCTTTGCATTCTCGTACTTGCTTTATCTAGTACGTTTTACCCAGGACACCTGACACTATTCATGTTACAGAATTTTTCTGAGATATTCATGGTGATTCTGTATAGGATATAGTTTTCATGACTTATTCCTTTGCTTAGATATTATATGACTGGATGCATTAGTTATGATCCTGTATGGCATGGACATGAGACGTCGTGGACATGAGATGCATGATTACATTGGGTGGGGAGAGACACACAAACTACAGGTTGATTATATATTATGCCGGCGTCTTAGTCTCTCTCCGAGCTAGACAACCACATGATATCACTGCTACCGGATCCCCGACACAAAGCTTGTAGTAGTTTCAGCTTGAGTTCTAGTGCTGCTCTCATCTTGCATATCACTTAGCTGGTTATATATTTACCCTATGGTTTCATTTATTTGCTGCACTGCATTTATTTTGGCATGAGCTTTCTTGTACCTTGCTATGTCCCCTGAGGACCTAGATCCGGATTATGTCCCCAGGATTAGCAGAGGAGATCCACCTCGAGATATTCAGGACAGAAGCATTAACAGGAGCAGAAGCAGGAACAGGAGCAGGCGCTGGAGCAGTACCAGATCCAGTAGACGAGTGATCTCTTCGGATATCTTCTGAGTATATACTGTTTCCATACTCAGTACTTTTGTTGATATATTTATTTTGTATCTTGACAGTTGTATCAGACTTGTATCGGACTTGTTCCCCGATTTATGTACTTGTGACTTGATGATGATGTTTATATTTTCTTTTGTTGATATTGATATATTCATTCTGTGGATGAGATTAGTAGACCTGATTATGGTTGTAATACAGCTTAAGTATGTCCCGATGGATCCATTAAATTGGGTTTGTCCATCGGTGCGTGCTGTTGGCCATTGCCACGTGTCTAGTCCCTTAGTATTTTGGGACTGGGACGTGACAATATATAATAGGAATACCTCAATAGATTTGGATTGAGTATTCCTACATATAATATGAATATGTCAATGGATTTGGATTTTGATTTTGATTGGGTATTCCTATATATAATAGAAATACTAGTTGTGGGTTTGAGGCTATATATATTATGTGTCTCGTAGTCCTAAAATATATCTCAAAAATATTGCAAAAGGAGGCAAGAATACTTTTACAACATTTGAGAGGATAAAGAAGGATTAGAGGCCGTTTCGGAGAAGGAGATCAATTTGAGGTATTTCTCATTGTCTTTTTTCTTCGTGGTTGTAATCTATTTTCTGCCAAGGAGTTGTGGTGGTCTGTTTGGGTCGGTGAGAAGTTTGTAAAGAGTCGGTGTATTTCTTATTTCATTAGTGGAGGTTTTTCAGGGTTGGACTCCGATCGTCCCGTGATTTTTTTCTGCAAGAATTTTATACGTCAAAAATCTTTGTGTCTGTGATTTGTGTTTGACGTTTTTGGTTTGTACATTTTGTTCGATTCTCTCAAAAGCACTCTCGGATTTAGAAAACGATTTTTGCGCTTTCGTTTCCAACAAAATAATAATAATTGATGGTTTAAAATGCAAACTATCACTTATTAATCCAAATTTGCAAAGAAATGTGATTGGGAAGACGTAAAGGACGCATTGGATTCTAGGAAACATTTATCCCAGTACCAAAACAACACCTACGCTCATTAATGTTTTGAAACATGCTTTAGCGACGGGGCACGTTCTTAATTATGAGTCTGATTTTTTTTCAACTATCAAAATTAGTAGAGATGTTTACTATTTCATCCAAAAATTATTACGTATTATTTTTAATCAACCTAAAATTACTTAAAAAATAATTTGGTGATTAATACTAGTTGAACATGATAAATATTCTCACTCGTTTTGATGCGAAACAAAAATGTACTCCTTAATATCTATAGTTTATAATTATACCATAAGGAGTATGTCTTGATTCTCTTTAATAAAACTTTGCTGAGATTGAGTCAGAATTTGTTGTCTTCATTATTCTGTTTCTTTCCGTGTTCTCTTTGATTTTTTTTTTTTAATCGTAGAAACCTACACGCTAATGGGAGAGAGGACAAAAAAGATGACATAATGATGGAGACAGCATATCCGGACTATGCTGAGATATCATGAGACTGATATCATATTTATCAATAATGCTAAATTTACTACTAAATGCTTGCAATTTTTTTACAATTTTTTTCTCGTCATGTAGGTCACACTTGGTCTTATTTTTCTTTCAAAAAGAATTGTTATGTTATATTTCTGTCATGTAACGACTATTTGAACAGTTATTAAATTTTATTTTTTTTTTCTTTTTCAATGAACGATCACGACGTGATCGTCACGTAACTTGATGTCAAGATAGAAAACTAAGTTGCAATTGAAAGTCTAAGTAAATCCATGATAACTTATATTTCATACATTGTCGTCGGTGGAGACTCCATCATTGATGATTACTGTTATGTGCCCCACAGCAAGCAACTGATCATTGTGCAGCCATCCATAACCATCCATTAATATCGGGTAGAGATTTCGGACCCACAGATGATGTATGAAATAATTAAAGTATCGTTATCACTATCTTACATTATTATAACAAAAAAATATTATACAGAAAATATTTTTAAATAAATTAATTATAATATTATTATTTTTGAAAAATTTGAACCGGCGATAGATTCAGCACTTTGATCCGTGGATGGATGGGTGGGTGGGTGAGGGTTGGTTCGGTTTTAATGTTTGGGTGAGTGTTGATTTTTTTTAATTAGTTTTTTTTTTTTTTTTTAAAAAGAGTTGATTGGTTTAGTTTTATTTAGGTTTAGTTATTTAAAAAAAAAATTATAACAATAATTTTTAAATAAATTAGAAAAAAAATAAAATTTAACATCCAAAATAAAATATGCTATCATTGAACATCCAAAAAATTTAAAAAATTCTACCGTAAGAAAATTACGTCTGCCGTCGAACAGACTTCGAACGGCCATAACTATTTGTTCGAAAATCGTTTTTCGTCAAACAATATGTCGATTTGTAAGTTTTCGACGAGAGTAACACAATTCGTGTAGAAAAAAATTTCATCCGAAGCAGAACGCACATGTTAAAGGCAAAAATATAAAATTTAAGACTTTAAAGTATCATAACTTTTGACTGAGAGATCGAAACGAGGCACAGCTTGTGCCAAAATGACCGTAGCGAAAAGTACTGTAGAATAAATATTTTACCGTTTGACGAACTTTGAAAAAATTTAGAATCGCAAAAAAATGATGTTTCGATCTCCAAATTTTACTTTCAGAATTTTTTCGGTAATTCGATATTAACGAGCAAAAATTGGTGTCTCCGGACCCTCACATGTTATCATATAATATATCAGTATGGAGATGATTAAAAATGGGACAAGAATCTATTTTTTAATTTATTTTAACGATAAAATTGTCTATTTATAAAATAATTTACTTATCGTAATAAGATCGATTTAACTTTCAATTATGGTAGAAACTTTAAGAGTCTGGTTGGCAATTGTGCGAGTAGCGGTTATGAGGTGCTTTTACACTATAAAAATACTGTTAAATAGCGACGGATCTCAGCGACAGAAGCTAATCCGTCGTTAAGTCAGCGACGAAAATATGAAGGAATAACGACTAAATTATTTATGTAAAGCAAATATATTATATTTCGTCAATATTCTGTCGCTAATCTGTGGTTGTTATCTTAACGACGGAATAGCGACGAAAATATCCGTCACTGCGAAAACATAAATTTTTCGAGCCCGTTTCATTTTCCCTCATTTTTAATCTCTCTCTCTCTCTCTCTCTCTCTCTCTCTCTCTCCCCCCTCCGACCCCCTCCCTCTCTCCGGCGACCTCCTCCTCCACTGACCCACGATGCCTCTTCGGCGAGCCCTGACATCCTCCCGAGCCCTCCTCATACTCCTCGACTAGAGCGACGGAGACATCTCCCGAGCCCCTCCTCCGACCTCAGGAATCTGAGCCAGGCCCTCCACCGGCCTCAAGCGTCCGCCTCTGCGATCCGTCAGATCCCCTCCTCCCTTCCGAAGGTAAATCCTAACCCTCCACATATCTATTTGGGGAAAGACTATATACATTGTCGAATATATTTGAATTTTATGGAAAGGCACATGACACAAGACGCTAGAAGACGCATATAAACATTATGTGTATAAACACATGTTTGATTTGGATCGTGTTGGAAAGCTATTAATTTGTCATATGGATACTAGTTACGGATTTTCTTTGGAAAAAAATTAAAATAAAAAATATTTAAAATGTAGGATCGGTGATATCGGTATCGGTCATTACTATGAGTATCAGTATCGAACCATTACTATGAGTATCGGGATCGGCGATATCGGTATTATCGACGGTATTGGACCGGAGTGTCGAATTTTTTGGTATCGAAAACAAATAACTATTAGTAAATTATTAACATTTTAGAATATATATATTTTATACTTTATGCATAATTTAAGTATTTCTAGTGTTGTTTCTTTTTTCTTTTTTCTTTTTTTTTTTGGTATAAGACCATTACTATGAGTATCGGGATCGGCGATATCAGTAATATCGGTGATATCGGACCGGAGTATCAAATTTTTTTGTATCGAAAATAAAAAAACTATTATATGTGATAGATAAGTTTTTCCTCTTGCATTTGCTTTTAGCAAGTATTCTAACTAGGTACTCATAGTTCTTTTTTTTTTCTTTTGACATGGTACGTGCATAATCATTCAAGTTTATAAGAAAGCAATGAGTCGATACTTAGTTGACCGATCGTGGATGTACAATCAGCGACATGAGAGTATGATTGGTTTGACAGATGATTTCAGTTCGACAAAAATCTGGCAGCAACACTTAAATTTGAGGTTTTTAAACCAATCCAATCAATGCTTGGTAACAAGCTATTATGAATTTTTTTTACAAGAATAAATAAAATAAAATAATTTGAGGTTTTCATAAACAATCGAAGGTTTTCATAAATAGAATAATAAAATCCCTTAAAACCAACACAAAAAAAACCAAATCCAACTATCCCAAAATATAACACACAAAAAACCCAAAAAAAATACAAAAAAAAAAAAAAAAAATCCAGTCATATTTTCGCCAACAGAGTTGACGAAATCGAGTTGGCAAAATGTTTAAAAATATATTTTTTATAATTTTGTTGTCTGTTATGGCGAAAGCTTTCATAACATAAAAATTTTCTGAAATACTTTCGTTTTAGATAATTTATTTAAAAATATTTTTTCTACAGCTATTTTTTTGTTATTATAACTAATAATGTGCGTGCATATTATACGTGCGTAAAAAAAATTTAATATAAAATTATTATAACTATTGTTGTTCCTAGAAATCAAACTCAAACAATAAAAAAAAAAATCTCGCACTTTAATCACTTGAATTAAAATTATTTAACTATAAATAATTAAATAATATTTAAAATATAATTAGTTGAATATTTATAAAATTTAGAGGTTCAACGTCATCAAACCTTATTACAAAAGTAGAGATGTTTACATGATCATATATTACTTTTTCATCGTCTATGTTAATCGTACATGAGTCCACATCTGCACACACAAACTTTGTTTAATGATATGGTGACCCTTAGCATGATCTACAACCTGCAATCAAATCTCCTTTATGTAAGGTGGGTGGGTGCACCCATAATTTTATCAAATCTAACTACAGAAAAGAAAGCAAATCTTACTTTTTCTGCAAGACGTCCAAAGCAGATAATGGCGTTTAGTTGAAAAAAAAAAAAAAATCCATATTTTATATGACCATTTTTATAAACACTTTAAAAATTATTTAGGGTGGTCAAATTTTTTGATTTAATTATTTACAAGTTTGTATCAAAAAAATTGTTTCAGGTTAGTCCAATTTTTTCAGAACTGTCAAATATTTTGACAGTTCTAAAAAATTAGGACAGTCAAATTTGTGACAGTCCTCGACGACGATGGTAGTTCGAGGAGGAGGAGCGGGAGAGGCAGTGGCGACGGGGGAAGGGGTTGCAGGAAAGGGAGAGGAGCATGTGGGGGAAGTCGACGGAGGGGCAGGCGACACGGGGGCGGAGGGGCGGGGACCTCGACGACGACATGGTGCATCCCACCACCACCACCACCTCCTCCTCCTCCTCCGACGGTTGGGGTTGGAGTTAGGGTTAAGGTTTGGGGTGGAAGAGAGTAGGGAGTTGAGTTGTCCTGAGTAAAAATTATAAAAATTTGGACTATCATGAAGTAATGGGTTGTCCTAATCAAATTTTGGATTGCTATAGAAATGACCTTTTACATATGTATTACGG